>JABAKD010000016.1:444842-647342 GCA_012845835.1 Undaria pinnatifida | reverse complement strand
CCTGAACTCCCCCTCGCACATGTCCACCGTCTCGTGCTCCACGCTGCTGTTTAGGCCGATGTCGAGGACCATGAGGAACACCATCACGAACAACTTCGCCTTGAAGAGGAAAGATTCGCCTCCGCTGCTGTCGTAATGTGGATGATAAAAAAATATCAGAAGCTAGAGGGGATTTTTAAATACGAAACACAAGCCTAGATCAATGATGCATCAATGATGTATAACCGTACATTAGCTATTGATGATAATAATAATATGAAAAGGAAGTACAGGCAGATACGTTAAAATTGCGGTAGATCGGTAGATCACACTAGTCTACCAACCTATTACGTAGGGTATTTCGTGCCTACCCGCCGTCTGCATGATCGCCTGACAACCTCTGCCAAACGAAGGAGCATATGCCGAACTAGAAGTAACGTAATAGAGCGGGGGGCACATCAAGCGTTCCTTTCAAAACACGGACGATCTGCACTTCTTCTTCCCCTCGTGTTCAATGGTGGTGACATTGCATGACCACACCACCTCGCTTTTGCTGTATTTAGTGACATGTATATCTGTCTTTACCGGGGAGGAGAAGGGATGACACCTGTGACCACGGCTTGTCCAGAAGCTGGAAAGTGAAAGTGTGCTAAAAAAAAAAAAAAAAAAAAAAAAAAAAAAAAAAAAAAAAAAAAAATATATCTGTCTTTAGAATTGGCGACCTCAGAGCCCCACATCGGCACGGTAAAAATCATGGGCGTATAATCGTACATTAGCTACGAATAATAATGTGAAAAAGAAGTACAGGCAGACATGATAAAATTGCGGTAGACCATTCACTTTTACCAACCTATTACGTAGGGTATTTCCAACCTACCGTCTGCATGATCGCCTCCCAACCTAGGCCAAACGAAGTAGCATATGCCTAACGAATTGGACGTAGTTGAGCGCGGGTGCATTATACGCGTTCCTTCAAAACGCTGGCGGTTTGCACTTCTGCCCCTCGTGCTCAATGGTGGTGACATTATGACGACATCACCTCGCGTGTTGTATTTTGCAATATGTATCTCTTTCTTACAACTGGCAACCTCAGAGCTCCACATGGGCACGGTAAAAAATCATGGTAGCTACATGGTTGCACCTGTCGATTGAAATGTTCTATCTTGCGATCCATGTACACAGCAATACACTACAAAGCTACGATATATAACACATCTTTGTATAATATACCCCATGCATATATATACACCTAAAAAATGTTATATTGTATACCACACCTAAAATCAAATATGCTAGAACAATAAGCAATACCAGGCAGGTAGGTGATATCACCTCATTACCTATTCACAACCAGCCATGCCGTAGCTCCAATTCATTTATTTCCGCCCCCGCCCCACCCCCCCTTCCCACCGCCCGCACCATCGCCTAGACCTAGCACGTTCAGTAAAGTTCCTCCCAGGTATTATATTCATTCATGCGACCTAAAGGGGCTTGATCCCCCCCCCCCCCCCCCCCCCATCCCCCCCCCCCCCCCCGCTCATTTTGTTCTCTCCCGCCGCCCCACCTAAAATCCAAATCTGTCAGAGTAATAAGCACTACCAGGCAGTTAATATCACCTCATTACCTTTCTAGCCATCCATGCCGTAGCTCCAACTTATACCCCCCCCCCCCCAAACGCCCCTTCCTTCCCCACCACCCGCGCCATCGCCTAGACTTAGCGCCACGCGTATAATAGCAAGCTCCTCACTGATGTACATATATATATATATATGCGACCTAAAGCTGTTGGAAATCTCCCTTTCGAAAACACTCCGCCCTCTCCTCACTGGTTGTACGACTCACAGGATATACATGATAAACCGATGCATTCCTTCCACAACCACCGTCAGATTTGTTCCCTTGAAGGATTTATAGTTTCCGCGCACAAATGGAGTTGCCCTCCCCCCCCTCCCCCCCCGCTCCCTCTTGTTCAAACCCAGGCCCCAGCGCCCTTGGATTCTCCGCCCTCCCCTCACCGGTTATACGACTTATTATACAGGATACACTTGATAAACTGATGATGCATTTTCTTCCACTGTCACAGCTGCTGTCAGATTTTGTCCCCCTCAAGAATGGTTTTATAGTTTCCGCGCTCAGACTGACTAACACCACCCTGTTGACCCTGGTACAAGCTACACTGTAGTTCCAAGGGGAGTCGCCGACCTATATCCTTATTGAGGACACACACCCAGTAATAGTACGCGCGATTGGAGTATCACACGCGCACAGCCAAGTTTGTGCAAAGATAAGTTTCGGCAAAATCTTCGATCGCACAGCTCTGTCTGGTGTGGGAGTGTATCTTCATTTATTAGGGTAAACTGCTATCACACTGCTGTCGAGTACGACTACTATTTTACGACTGCCCACATCTATCTGGTAAGTTGTGTTTGATGAGTATTGTATGATGCGCGTGATATTTTTCGGCTCCCCGCTCCTGTGCTATAGACTATAGTCCTATAGTCGTTCTGCTGTACCACCATGTGTCTGGAAATGTTATAAAAATGAAAATACACTCCAGCTGTGAGATCGAATATTTTGTCGAAACTCATCTTTGCAAGCTGTGTGTAATACTCCGATCGCGCGTATTACGGGTTGTGTGTTCTCATTATAAATTAAGGGTATAGGTCGGCGACTCCCCTTGCAACTACAGTGTAGCTACCAGGGTCAACAGGGTGATGTTAGGCAGTCTGTGCGCGGAAACTATAAAACCTGTTTGTGAGGGGGACAAAATCTGACAGCTGTGGAAGGAAATGCATCAGTTTATCAAGTGTATCCTGTAAGTCGTATAACCGGTGAGGGGAGGGCGGAGTTTTAAGGACGTGGGGGCCTGATTTTGATCAAAAGGGGGGCGGGAGGGGGGGGAAGGGGGGAAGGGCACGGGTGTGGCAGGTCTATTTGTGCGTGGAAACTATAAATATTCCTTGTGGGGGAGGGGGAATGTGGCGGGGGGGGGGCCGGGGGCGGGGGAGGAGGGCTTTAGGTCGCATAGATGTAGGGGTTGGCTATACGCGGGGTGCTAGGTCTAGGCGATGATGCGGGTGTCTGGTGAAGAAGGGGGCGTTGGGGACGGGAGTGGGTGGGCACGGGTGTGGCAGGTCTATTTGTGCGTGGAAACTATAAATATTCCTTGTGGGGGAGGGGGAATGTGGCGGGGGGGGGGGGCGGGGGCGGGGGAGGAGGGCTTTAGGTCGCATAGATGTAGGGGTTGGCCATACGCGGGGTGCTAGGTCTAGGCGATGATGCGGGTGTCTGGTGAAGAAGGGGGCGTTGGGGACGGGGGTGGGTGGGAATTGCAGCAGCGGCATGGACGGCTCTGAAACGATAACGAGGCGCGATATCCAGGGCGTGGAATTGTTTATTACTCTGGCGAATTTCGATAGTAGGTGGGGCGTTTATGCAGGAGGAAACGATGGTAACGAAGACCACTGATAGGGACAGCTTACGCTATACCTGCAATGGGACCCGCAGGGTGCGCCAGCTAGCGTTGGGCTGCGAAAGCAACTGAGTTAAATCGACACACGACGCGTATGAAAAAACGTGGAAGTGTCGTGAGCTAAAGCTTTATTTTTCCCCATCCGCCGGAGGATATAAAAAAAAAAAAAAAAAAAAAGATGGGAACAAGAAAAAAAAAAGTATATATTAATAGGAAACATTTTCGTCAATATTAATGTCCAAAAAAGTTGAGCCCATACTTCCGGACAGAAGGGTACGGTATCTGAGAGATGTACAGTAGGTGGCCCTATATAGTGCGGGCCATATAGTGCGGGTGTCCGATATTGTGCGGGTGAAATCGTTTGGCACAATATAGACCCCTATATAGTGGCCGGTTTTAATATAGTGCAGGTGCCCGGTATAGTGCGGGTAACTTTTCGTGACACATACCCGCACTATATAGGGCTACCTGCTGTACCAGCTCCTGTTTGTACGTATGATTTCTAAAAAGGCTACAGCATCAGCCGTCGGCCCATAGTCGATTAACTGAGGGTTTGTACATAATACGACGATATATAGTGTACAGAGTGTACGCGTATACATAGTCTATTACATAGTGTACCGGGTGCTCGCAGCTAGAGCATTGATCTGAGACGGGAACTGGAATGCTTCTACTGGTAACATTTTAGCGCGACAAGCGACACGCCCCCAGAGTATGGCGAGGACGCTTCCCCTGCATGCTGATTCAAGCTTATCGTGGACATTTAGATACTTAGACGTGTCAAGCAGGCGCACCCGTGTCAAGGCTCACAACAACCTCTGTCCTACGATGATATACTATTATGTCGCCGACCTAGATATCCTTCATGAGGACACACAACTCGTAATACGCGCGATCGGAGTATCACACACAGCTTGCCAAGATGAGTTTCGACGAAATCTTCGATCTCACAGCTGGAGTGTATTTTCATTTTTTATACTATTAATAATACTACGTGCGATCATGGCGGATGCCCGAGGTACCGGGAATCCACCATAAATACATAAATATAAGGCCCGTTTAAACATTTATATTAATATGTCAACGCTCATTAAATTTAAATCGAAAGAGATGCGGCGAGATTACGACTCGCTCGCGAAAAATATTCTCCAGATGCCGGCAACTCGCTCCTCCGGCGCTGCGTGACACACACAGCAGTCCGCATCTATGATCACGCCCATAGCAGAAGCACTACTGACGTGGTGCACCGGCTACGTAAATTCTGTAAAACAACGACATCTCTATAGCTGTACAATTACGGAGCAAGATCTCGTGCACTGCTGTATCCCGTGTATATCTCACAAGAGGACAACACTACTATTTGTAACGTCATAATCTAGACAAGACTAAATCGACAACAAGCTGACATCAGGCGATCGGTGTCAGGCTCTCACGTTGTCGTCGTTTCCGCCCTGTTCGCCGTCACCATGATGACGAGAAAAGCCTAGAGGCTCCCCCAACTGCCTGAGTCCTGACCCTCCAGCGAATACACGCTCGCTCAGTACAGTAGGGTCCGCTTGTCTAGCCGCGTGATGCACCCCGTACCGGCCAAGGAAAGGGGTATCCTCTCCCCGTCTTTCCCATGAAAAGTAATCTACGGCCGCCGGCCGGTATCTTTTTCGAGAGTCAAGAATCTTTCGCGATCTTTTAGTCTGCCCGTTGAGCCGATGGGCCGCTGCTGGTGCGAACTGCCCGAAGCGCACCACACAGCAACAATCAATCTGTTCAGGTCTGGACAAAATTCAAATTTACAGCTCTCATTATTTTATTTGGCGGACGTGCTCCTCCGTGGTCCGGGGTGTGGTACTGAACTGTGATCGTCAATCAACAACTTCAAGCGGCTGACGACGCACTAGATCTAGATGTATGATGCAAACAGCGCAAAGCACGTCATCGTATTTCAGCGAGCCCTGTCTCTCGTGTCTCTCCCAAAAAATCTTGTGTTCTGGCAAAGGTTTTGGGGTGTACTTTTTCTTTTGAACAATCAATGCTGCGTGTTGTGTGTTCTCGAGATTTTAACCCTGCGAGTTACCCCGGAGTACAGTAGACATAGACTACTGTATAGTCTATGTTCCACACACGTGCTCTCATAGAACACACAGCGTGTTGCACTTGGTTTACTGACTTGGATACCAAAGCTGCCGCCCGCGTTCATACCAGGTACGTCATGTATGTATACATGTAATAATGCTTGCTGCCTTTGTTCACCCATCCTACGAGTACGGCCCCGTTCGTACTTCGCCGTGGGTACCCTCGTACCAGACTAGTAGCTCGTACTCAAGCGTCAAGATCAAGGTAGCCAGCTGTATTCTACTAATATTAGTCTTGTAGTATTAGTCTAGACTAGTATATTAGTACCTGCAGACGGAGCGGATAAAATCTCTAAGAAAATCTTCACTTCATATCGTCAAGATCGTCTCAATAAAACGAATAGACTATTTGAAATAGAAAATCACACGCATTCACGCACGAGCCATGTTTTGCCGTTTCGCACGCGGCTAAAATGTCAGCCTCAGCTCTCTATCCCATTCCTAGAGCGCCGTGAGTCGGCAGAGTTTCACGACTAAAATACTAACTTTTTTTAAATAATCGGTCAGGTACCGAGCTAGATAGAGCCGACTATCTGCGAGCGGGACTTTATTTTTTTTAGTCGTCGGCTGGCGAGAGCCCAGCTGCAGCTGTGTTGCCTTCACTTGACTGTATGCATTTGATTTGTTTACCTTTGTCTCGCACGAGTGTGGTAGTATGTGACCGCACAGATCTATTAACAATGTCTTCAGAGGACCATGGAAACCTACAAAACTGTTGATCTGACCTGTTGGAAAATTGGGCTGGCTACAGAGGGACACCCTATTACACCCCGGCGGGTACAGCAGTGTGTCTATGGTTTCTCAAGGTGAACTGAGCCTCATGTCGGAGAATTTGGCTGGGTCATCTCCACACTATTATATATACCGGGTGCACAGCGTCTTTGGTTTGTCAGGGTTGCGGCTAGAAGGTACCTCAGCACATGGTATTTTAAAACTACGGCCATAGTCTATGCATTAAACGAGTACCCCCCCCCGTCCCCGCGCGCGCAAGGAAAAAACAGAACCCGTGTTAAGGGTCATGGTGTTGAGGTTAACCCCCCCCCCCCCCTTCCCCGGCCTGGCTGGTGAAAACCCGACGTCCTCCGTCCCGGCCTCTAGTAGGGATGCGAGGGTCTATGGTCATACGACTACGGCCATGCGCAATCTGAGTACAACCCCCCCCCCCTCCGGCGAAAAAACAGAACAACGCTCCAGATTGTACGTACAAGCCAGAGTGTTCGGCTTACCTGTGAGAAAATATGCTACGGGGTGTAAAGGTTCATCCATGTTTTTTCTGGGGTTCACCTACCCTGAGTTCAGGGGAGCTGTATTATCCACCCCCCGGCGACCCCGCAGAAACTGATTTCGTGAGGGAAAAGAAAAGTGCACAGCGCCATATATGAACAATCCCTACCATCGGAGTGTGTTGAAAAAAAAAAGACGAAAAGAGAACGAAATTCCCACGATTTCGGAGGGTTAAGGAGCACCGTACTTGAGAAAAGTGTTCTTCATCAGCCAAGAAGTGATATAATACCTTTTAATGCCTCTATAGTGCTATCGTGGCGCCACGGTCTTCGAGCTTTTAGTGTTGACGACTTTATGCCGGCAGCTGATGGAATGCTTTATTTACATGCTTCTCATGAAATATATTAATAGCGATTCATACTTATTAATATGATTTTGGGGACCCGTGTGGTTGTGTGAGGTCTCGAAACAAGAAAGCGACGTATACCTATACACTTTAGCTACACGTGTCCACTTCTACTCTTGCGAACTGACGCACAGGCCTATCGCTGTTACAACCGAGCTGCAAGTAACTGCTGCATGCCCCGCTCCACACTGCAATTATACACTACGGCAAACTAGAGACGTATTCGATATGCGGAAGCTACCCCCACTGCGCCGCTCGTTCCTACTATTCATATTGTACCAATGAACTGCCACAAATACCCTGCAACACACACACGAAATATATACCGGTATGCACAGAGACCACCGACTGGTTCTCTGCGGTAGCCCCTCCCTTCAAACCAGCGATTGTATTTAACGAGCGGGCGTTTTATGGCCGCTCGACACAAGGAAGGGTGCTATGAAAAAAACGCTCTCTCAAATACTGAGTATATTCTTTTCGGCAAAGGGACTATCATACCGAACGATGGCGTCGGGTGGTGGTAAGGGATGCCCGTGTTTCAGGAGATACGGTCGGGAGCTGGTTTCAAAGCCAACGATATCGTTACCGAAAAAAAAAAAGGGGGGGGGCTGCCGTAGAACGACTGCACCCCTACTGTTACTGCTACTGGTACTACGACACGACTACACAGTACTACCAGGTATATAGTACTGCACCACAATCTACGCACTATGCCAAACCTACGATTAAAGCAAAAATAAATCGCCAGAATGACCTCGAGTCGACACCAGACGCGGCCAGCATCTGACGCGCGTTGAATTAAGCATGCTGCATCCCCGGCAAGCGCAAACGACAGTAGTAGCCGCAACACCCATCGCCTATTTCAGAGTACCCACCATATATAACGGTGGTCGCCCGAGGCACCAGAGCTACACCGCGTTTTGCGAGGGGATCGAGATAAGGAAGGGGTGGGATAACCTCAAGGACACTACCGGTCTTCGGCTAGTACATAACGCGTTACGGCCATGTACCTCTCTCACACAAAAAAAAGTGAGCGTACAAACCAAATCCAGTGGTCCCAGGGTGCTGGTGCGTATCGTGGAACACAATAAAAGAAAGGGTGAAAAAAATTCCTACGACACGCAAAAAAAGGGGGGGTGGAACACTTGCGCGAGAGATCCTGACGAAAGAAACCCTAAAAGTACGCTCCCCCTTCGCGGGTCTTGGTCGAAGCACGCGAAGCACGGGTGGTAGCACCCCCTGCGCCTGAGCGACAACGAGGCGCATTGACGTATCTATGATGTCACAAGGACACTCACTGCTTGCGCTCGCTCGCGTCTATTTTCTTACTCAAAATACAGATTCAGTACTGCATTAGATCATGGGCTCTTACGCTATTTAACGTGTAAAAAAAAGCCCAAACAAACATCGTCGAAAACTTGTCGCACAGCGCATCACACTTAGTTCCAGGCTGTTTACGGCGCATAGGGGCCTCTTTTTGTTGGAAAACCACAGCGTGCCGCGTACATACAAAATGCTAACGTTGTGCGCGGCGACCAGCATCACTTGATTATCTGAATCGCGCGAGCTGTGCACATAGACTCCGTAGTAACAACAAGGCGGCTTGCCCAGCACCCACGAAGAAGGTGTACACATATATATAGTCCAACGCAAGTGTGTATCACGCTACTAACAGCCCTTCAAAACAGAAAAAAAGATCCCACACGATATATCCAAGTAGTTTGTCCCCACAAAAAATTGGGCGCGGTGCTAAGCGGGAGTGACACAAAAAAAGAGTGAAGTTGAAAATTGCACTTTTGCCCGCCAGCTCTCCATGCCCCCACCCTAGGCGGTGTCATGGCAAAAGCACAATCACACACGTACACGCACACAAACACAAAACACTAAAACAAAACGCGAAGAAAAAATCAAGCGAGACCAACATGCGCCAGCACGCACAACACAGCAAAAAAAGCATGACAGGATATTAATACGTACAATAAGTCACAGCCAGCGACTCAGTCCATCCTCTGCAAAACACAAACGTAACAAAAAAAACGCGGGAAAAAACGGGACGAAATGGAAAAAAAAGAAAAGAAAATCCGCACCACTCACTCGGATACTCCCACTTACTGCTGCGAGCTAGACTGTCAATTTACTGATTGAGCCTGCCTGCAAGTAGATTAAACATTGCGCGCACGTCCAAGAAACACGCCATATTTCATCACGAACCCATACAGCTGGCTTGAGGGAGGAGAGAGAGGAGAGTTCGCTTCGCTCGAACCCAGGATACTGAAGCAGTATCCACCGTACTGATTGCTGACACAATCAGTAGTACACGGCAGCAAAGTGTCAGTATACTATCTACTGATGGAGGCTACCAGTGCGCAGCCGTAAGAATATCCCCCCCCCAATGCAGTCTGCAACCACACTTTTGGTTCCTTGGGGATGGGGCTGGTGATCTCGGATTGCGCGTAGAGTGTCTCACCGGGATCGATTTCTGGGCGAGAAGGGGTATAAGCCCTCCTCGTGTTAGGAAACCCCCCCAAAAAACGTATCCTCTCACTCCTACCGTACCAGTGTTCACAACACGAAGCACGTGCCGGGTACGTAATCTCTGCCCGAGAAGACCCAAGGATTCACCCCCTCGTCCCCGGTACTTATCAACAACGTGGCGGCAAACTGTGAAAAAAAACTGCCCGCCACCGACATGAACGAGTTGAAAACAAAGGCCAAACGCTTGGTGGCTGCTGCTGCTGCTGCTGCTGTGGATCTAACTGTCCGAGAGCACGGCACATGTCCAGCAGTAGAGATGCAGAAACTCCAAAAAAAACACGAAAAGCAGAAAAAAAAAACGAAAAGAACGAACCCCCTTAAAAAAACAAACAAGCCATAAAAAGGCGGGCGAGTTGAGTGAGAAAGAGAGCAACGAACAAAAGCTCTCATGGGGAAATGCTAACAACAAAAGGAATAATACAGTGACACACGAAACACACATACAACAGGGGTCCCCCAACGAGGCGGTTTGAATAAGGCGACCGGTATCCCCATACAAGGCGGTCGAAATCGCTTGGCGCTACTGGTAATAGCACTCATAACCCGGAGTGAATAATGCGGGTTCCCCCCACAAGGCCGTCATATTGCAGATGGCACACCACCGCCATACGTACTGGCGGACCCTCTTACCGTATACCAGGTATACGATAAACACTGCATTACATACCAGGCACTCCGTAATACACTATTATAACACTGCTTTTTAGAGGGGCACGGTAGCTGTGGCCACGCCCCAACGACCTCAGCGCATGGTGCAATCGGGCACTGCACGATTCACATAACAAGCGATGTGATAGCTGTGCCGCACATGACAAGCGCCTAACCCAGCACCTCGGACAGATCATCAACAGATCATCCAGATCCTGCATCTGTCGTCATGTGTTCATATGTTGGGCAGGATCTGTGCACTACAGATCACACCCAGAAAACATGCCGTTCAGATCATCCCACTCTCACCCGGAAACATCATCTATAGACCATGCAGATCATACAGATCATACAGATCAGGGACATGTCTGCCATGAAAGGCAAAATACTCATCAAGAATAGGGTTCTGATTATCTGTGCTACAGACGGCACCCAAAAAACATGCGCTAGATCCTTCAGATCATCCTGATCCCACCCGGCAACATCATCTATAGCCCATGTAGATCGTACAGATCATACAGATCGCACAGATCAGGGATCTGTCTGCCATGATGAAAGACAAAATACTGATCATGAACAGGGTTCTGATGATCTGTCCGACCCACGTGTGAAAACTATACACCCTGTTATAACCACCCTTGTTTTCTTTCGCACTTTTTTTCCAGGCGTGCAACATTGGGGGCGTAGTTTTAAAAACGGCAGCCTCTTTTCACGGCTGCAAGAGGATGACCGCACACCAATTCCAAGCAGATTTTCCCAACAAACAACAAGCATGCAGTTCTAAAGGGGCTAGGGCTGCTTTTCAGATTCGCAACACACACACAAAAAAAGAACTCCGTCCACCAAATGCGAAGAACGACAAAAAGTCGCTAAAATAGCAAACAATCACAGCGGTGCAGCTTGCAACCCTCACCGAAAAAACGCCTCTTTAGAATAGCCCGACAAAAAGGGGCCTCCCGTCACTAGCACAAAGCGCGCCGCGCGACACTGCCGATGCTGCTGCTACTGCTGCTGCTGTTATTGGCGCTGCTGTCATTGGTGCTACTGATATTGGTGCTGCTGTTTTTAATTCTGCTGTTATCGGCGCTGCTTCTTCTGCTGCTGCTGCTGCTCTTACTGCTCCTCCTCCTCCTCCTCCTCCTCCTGCTGCTGCCGCACTTGGTGCTGTTAATACTTATGTTGCCCCTGTTGCGTGAAATTCGGCTACGCTAAAAAAATCTATAGGAAAAGCACTATAGGAAAACGGTGTGCTTCTCTGAAATGCGGGTCCGGCAAAGCGGGCAAGAAGCCAGGCTCGCCGAGCACTGCGGACATGTAGCCATGTGCATGCACGGAAACGTTACCTGAGCGTCGTTTCGATGGTTTCAAAGCCACCCCAGGTGGGGGAGGCGGAGGCGGCGGCGGCATGCGGCGCGGGGTGGTGGGGGCAGGGACAGGGGCGTGAGAGAGGGTGGGGGGGGCGGATGGGTTGGGGGGAGGGGGTGCTGGGGGCGCTCGTAGATTACGGTCGTTTAACTACAAACACTAGTTTTATCCTCCCAGTACATGACTGCTGTATCCAAAATATTGCTGAGGGTATAACCTGCCACGGGTTGAGCAGGAGAGTGAATGGCGGCGATAAACGCCGACAAGAGTCATCCTTGTCGTCTTCTCGGGACCCCCGATTCTGTTTGCGATAACATCCACACGTAGAACTAGTAGAAGAGCTGCCTCGTATTAATGGCGGGCCATCCACCCCAAATCAATAAAAAACGAAAACAAAACAAATTTCCTCATCGTTCCACACCGTTCCGTGTCCCCTACACGATCGTTTTTTTGCTCATGAGATTATACTTCGAGGAATATCTCCAGACGTAGCATCGATATCGTCTGCCTTACACGAGGAAATCAAAACAGATAACGTCTGCAATAATTTCGGTTTTCGCGCCACACGACAAGCGCTAGTTCGAAAAAGTTCGAGATCGTACAATTTCAAGGCGCCAATCAACTTCCACATCCGAGGCATAACACTTACTACCAAACGGTTGTTCGCTCTTTTGCTACACTACCTGCATCAACATGACATGCTTTCCAGCAAAAAACACCCCACACACGAGTATTTTCCTCAAAGAAAAAAAAGGTACCTGGTAGGTGCAGTTTGGCGAGGGCTATCTCCCCTGGCAGCAGAATTTTTCAATCAGAAGCAGCTTTGCCAATCTCTTCCATTACTATTATTAGTACCAGCCCTACTATAGAAGCCATTTTCGAGCAAACCGTTATCACCCAATGAGCACTTCTAACCAAATATGCCAGGAGACGGTCACGTCGGTCAAGGGAAAACGTCCAGCCGTCAAGGGTGTCAAACCGATCGTTCCGCACTAGAGCCTAGTAGTTTTCCGTCGGTCAAGGCAAATTAGACGGTCAGTCAAGGGGAAACACCCAGCGGTCAAGGGTGTCAAACCAATCGTGCTGCACTAAAGCCTAGTAGTTTTCCGTCAGTCAAGGCAAATTAGACGGTCAGTCAAGGGGAAACACCCAGCGGTCAAGGGTGGCAAACCAATCGTTCCACACTAAAACCTAGTAGTAGTCAGTCAAGGTAAATTATCGGACAATTGCCGTTGGTCAAGGAGTGGAAGTGCCGGCTCCTGGCATATTTGCTTATAACAGTATTGGTGGCTTAGCTTAACCCTCTAGCTACCGCAAAACATATCCCGCGCTAATCCCATTAAAAAAAACAATAGGGGGGAGGGGGGCACTTCTGAAGGGGGATCTGAAGGGAGATTCGAAATTAATTTGCTATGGCAAAGGAAAACATTATTAGAGTTCGGGAACCGAAGCAAGAATAACCTGCCTTTCGTTGCGAGAGAGAATTACAGAGGCGTCGTGGTTCATATTATGTGGTCGAAGAATATAATTGATATTGATGGCAGCAGCATGGCAGTGCTTGCTTGGTCGCGTCAGTGGCAATAAATACCAAGTGGATACAGCACGGGACGGCGCTGGGAGACCGGTAGAACACGCGAACAAACAGTGTGCTGTTGCTACTACTGTAGTATTGGGCCAGCAGCTGCTGGGCCAAGTATTCGTGATTTGTACACTAGCCATAAATAACGAATCCTCCCACGTTCGAAGTGCAACAGATTCTAACAATTTTCTGAGCTCCGAACAAGAGGAGGAGTTCACGACACGTACTATGATATAGAGGTATACCTTTTTTTGGCAATTTTGTTTTCTGAATGACGGGGTTCCCTAACACAAAAATACTATACTAATACTATAGGCGGAAAATAAATAAATAATAGGCCATTTTTTTTGCATGATTCTCGTCGTGTACCTAGGGTATGGGAGTTTCCATCCGGTGTTGTAGCTGTTTTATCATTTCTCCAAATCAGTTTTGGAGGGAGGTCTTAAGCACCCAAAATTGAGAACGCCTCCGAAAAACAACAATGGTTTGTGCACCTCCATATCGTAGCACGCGTCTTACCATGGACATCTCGTCATAACCGGAAACACGGCTTCGAAGGCATTCAAAGAAGGCATTCAAATCGCGCAACCCGACCCGACAATCATTTCTTTGCGCCAGTCCCAAACCATTTTTTTTTTTTTTTTTTTTGCTTCAATCCTCCGGCGGATGGGGGAAAATAAAGCCTTAAAGCTCACCACACGAGTCCCAAAACAAACATACATATACTCGCAAAAAAAGTAATCCTATATGACCGATAGCTACACAATTACGGAGCCGAACCGTGATATTATCGGAAACTTTTCGCCAAAAAAACGCAACCCGTACCGCGGGATGATGGATGATGACCCCAACCCACAAAATTTTCTAGTAGTTTGTGCCTGAAACGTGGCAGCAGTCAGTTCGAACCGCCTAGTAGTCTAGTCCTTTCGGCCACAAAAAAAATCTACACACATTCCAAGTAGTTTTTTTGGGCCTGAGAAGTCAGGTGCTGTTCAGCTCAACTTTTTAAAACAGCTTGAAGCCTCAGGCATAACGAGGTAAAAAGCGACGAAATGGATATTATCAAGCGATTAGCGTCGAGGAAGCAGTGAGAGCGTGGGGCAGCACGAGTATCTCCATGCTGCACCACGCGCGTCTTGCGGCTCCACACATTGGAGTTCTGGTTCGGGCACATCCCTTACCCTAGCGAACCGGGCTCTTTCGCGTGGTCGTTGCAGTAATCGTCAGTTTTGTTTTTTACCGTGTTTTCCCTATGCTCTTAATCAAGATATAATCAAGGCTTAAGTCGAGGAAGCAGCAAGAGCGTGGGGCAGCACGAGAATCTCCATACTGCACGCGCCGATAAAGAGATCTGAGGTGTCCAACGTGCGTCTCACCACTCGTGCCCTTCGGCGGAAGCAAACGCAGCAGTTCCCCTCGGATCCGGCGTCCCTTGTGCTACCTCCCTCCATCTCCGCGTTGCTGCTCAAGCCGAGGTACAGTTTCATGGACACATGCAGGAGGAGGGGTGGAGGGGGGGAGGGGAGGGGGAGAAAGGAGGGGGGGGGGGGGGGGGGGAGGGGGGGGGGGCACCGATGAGGGAGGCGGGGAAGGGCGGAACGGGGGAGGGAAGGGGATAGGGGTAAGAAGAGGGTATGAGGGGGCAGGAGAAATGGGGGGTAGGGGGGGTCCAAAATTTCGTGCATGCACGTAGTTGTACGACCATAGACCTTCGCATCCTTCCAATGCCGGGACGGAGAACAGGGGGGGGCATGAAAAACAACTTCCCATAGTGTCAACACTGCTGTTAGTATTTGGCACCGTACCCGTGACGACGATGGTTCGAACACGACACAACATCCTTGACGGTTATTTTCGCAAATGATACCATACCGGTAACGGCCATTTTCGGATATATGATACCATACCAGTGACGGATATTTTTCGAATATGATACCATAGCAGTGGCAGTTACTTTTCGCAAAAAAAAACGTACTCGTGATGGTTACCTTTAGCATACGATACGACAGCAGCAGTGACAGTTACTTTTCGAATATGATACCATACCCGTGACGGTCATTTTTCGCATAGGGTGCTATACTCGTGACTGCCTGTTAATGTTTAATATGGTACCGGTTACTTGGCATATTATATACTGGTAATACCCGCGACGGTCACTTTGGGCATACGATAGAATATAATCCCAGAGTGACGGGTGCTATTAGCATATGATGCCAAACCCGTGACCATAACCATTCGCATATGATACCCTACCCGTGACCGTTACCTTTCGAATAAAACGCCATACCAGTAACATGCTACTTTTCGAACATGACACCATACTCGTCAAGGCTATTTTTCGAATATGATGCCGGTTACTTTTCGTATACTATCCCATACCATCGACGGATGGATACTTTTCGCATAAGATACCATACCCGTGACGACCGCTTTTGGGCGTATAGTACCATTCCAGTGACGGCTATTTTCGAGTATTACACCGCTGCACTCCAGAATCGCCCTGCCCCTTTGTTCCGAACAGCGTCTCCCTCGAGTATTACAATCAATCATAATTTTACCTCCACCACCTTTTTGTTTTGCTCATCTCATCTATTATCTTCGCACTTTCGCTTTCGTTCACTCTCCCTCTCCCTGCCTAGCGGTAACTCAAATCCAGGATCACCAAGCAGGCTCTTTCCCCCCCTCCCCACTACGGCACGCGTCTTCATTTTTGTCGCTAGAACACCTTAGCCCTTTCTTCCCTCGTCGACGTCCGTCGAACTTCGCCTACAACGCCACTAGGCTGCCACCTATACATATATATATAGGTTAATCCAAGTTCACAAGACACATCGCGCTGTATAGTTCGTCGGTTGGAAAAACGTGCTACGTTGTCGTTTCAAAAGCATAGGCACACCTGGTATGTACTACCAGGTATACAAGCAGCTTATTTATGGCAAATTCGTACATGTGCGCGTGTTTCCACTGTTCGACCCCCAGCCCCCCCCCTCCTTCTCCCGCCACCCCCACCCCCGTACCAAAAACGCCATTTAGTCACTTTGCAAACCGTAGCAGCAGGTCGTTCACTAGCTCCACGGGTCTGCGCAGCATCCGGTCGTCGAGTCCCTTCCTGCCAAACAGGAGATCCAGGTACATGAACCCACCCGAGCTACGGGGGTGCTCCCTACAGAAGGCGTTCCACGAGAGAGAAAGAGGCATATCGAAGGCGGAAGGGGGTGGGAAGTAACTTTTCGTCGTGAGCGGGGGCGGGGCGGGGGGGGGGGGGAGGTGCTCCGCCTCCCACGGCACCTCGCTCTGCGTTTGTATGCTGTTGCAGTTATTGTTGCTGTTGCTGTTACTGTTAACACAGGCTACGGTAGAGGTACACTGGCTCTTTTAACTGGCTCTTTTAACTGGATATTTTAACTGGGTCTTTCAACTGGTTCTTTTTTGCCTTCTGCGCGCGGTGGCTTGAGGAGTTCTACACCTCCCCACCCATAGAACTGAAATCACACATCGATAAACAGACGCACGGCCCAGGTACAGCACACTTCTATCGTAGCACGCGCCCGTCGTTCATGTTAACCGTTTGGGACCCGAGTAGAGCGACTGATATAGGCGCGAGTAGCTCTTGGCGTTATCAGATCGCTAGTTGCACCAAATCGCGGGCCAGGGAAAAAAAAAAAAAAAAAAAAGCGGTACACGCATATATCAAGGCTGGAGCAACTCATACGTTCGCCAAAAACTAGTTGTTTTGGTGCAGACAACGCAGCTAACCATTCCATTGCGGGTTCCAACCGTCAACGTCAAGCATCACGTAGCCGACGACCGCACAACAAAGAGGGGGGTCACTGCGAAAACAGACCTCAAAATACGGGTACGGTTTTATCAACCGTCTACTGGGAGCGCGCAGCAGTGTATACACTTTGTATACGACTACGGCAGTATCATGCTGCATGCGTGTCGGAGGTCTCCTTGCAGTATAAATAGCCCGGGTACACTCGTCACCTCACCAGCCCTAGCTCCTGGATGTGAACGACGCTCTAATTAAGTCACTTTATCGTCACTTGCCTTTCAGCAGTTATTTTCCCCTTGTATCCTCCACAAGGCTAGCATACAGTACCATGAACGGTTGTGACAAACAGCCACAAAAAGTATCCCAACCACACGCGTAAACTACCAGGGCAAAATGGCCTCGAACAAACATACCTCACCCCTCGCCTCTCCTTGCACCCCCTCCGCCCCTCCCTCCATCCCCCCCTCCCCCCCCCCCCCTCCCCCGTATCCCACTATAAATCCTTACGTACCTAGCCGCCGCCGTCGCCGCCGATCTCCTCCCCGCACCGAACCTCCCCGCCGCCACCGCCGCCCAAATATCCCTCCAGAAGCAAACCCGGCCAAGCAGCAGCCCCCAGTGCCGTCGCCTAGCCGCCGTATGCGTACCCGGAGAGCCGCCGTTTTCCGGCCCTGCACCACCACCACCACCACCACTCCCAACACCACCCCCAACACCAGATAACGCCGACAAGGAAATCCCTGAGGGGGAGGGAGGGATGGAGGCGTTTGTAGAACGAGGGGACGGAAAAGAACTCCTCCCCGGGGCGAGAGGGACCGAGAAGAGCACGCGTAGACCGAACTCCTTGGTTTGACGCATGTGATCGAACGCATGCGCTGACACCATGTACACGTCTTCCTGGAGATGGGGGTCGAGGAAGGCGGCAGCGGTGGGGAGGGGACAAGGAGCACACGATTACTACTGCCACTGCTCTGCAGAAACAAGTACCACTACTTGGTACTTTATACTATAAACAGTTTACTACTGGTGATTGTACAGGAACACATACCAAAGTATCTGACTCTAATTCCGAGTAGTGCGGGACGGGGACAAAAACGTATCAACCTCTTTTCTAGTGCATTGTATAGAAACACGTTTTATACCTCGCTCGAATTCCAAGAAATGCAAGACAAAGAGCAGATTAATGCCCTTTTTACTGTTGCTCTGCACACGAGCACATATCTCGCTCGAATGCCAAGTAACGGAAGGCAAAGAGCAACATCCGGGGGAGTCATATATCCTCAAAGAGTAACACCGGTGCTACTGGCAAGCCGATGTTTAGCAAAAATTGCTTAATTTCCGAATACACCAGCAAAACTTTGCCTGGATGGTTGTTTATGGGCCCGATTTTTTTCGTAGTTATTTCGTTTTTTTGGGAACTTTCCAAGTTTGCGGAAGAAACGGATTTCTGTCGGCAATCTTGGGCGACATCTGCTTGAGACTAGAGAAATTCTCAAGCAGGTCTTGGATTAGAAGCGGCGTGATTTCGTGCGCTCCACACACTTCGTTTAGCGAAGTCAACGACAGCGTCGTGAAATCTGACCGTGGCGAGCTCGTTAAGGGCTCCGACCCACCCTTGGTGTACAGTTCTCACACTACAGCCGGCGATGTGTGGCGGGCGCCGACCAAGCTTCTGTTAAAAAGACATTTCGCGGCTGGTGTGTGGAAAACAGAGACCAAAATTGTCGAATGTCTCCCAACGGCGGAAACGTAATCGTTCTTAGGGGATTTGACGGAAGACCACAGGCCAAACGCGGGCAACTTCCCACGCCCTAGGGCATGTATCAACATGAACTCTTCGGCGCTGTCGCCTACACGCAAGTGACCTTGTCCGGAACGAAGGGGGGTGGCCGTGGGTTGTCGTTTATCTCGAAATCTACGGCCAATCGTGGTTTGTGGATAATGTTGACCGAGGCTTGATGAAAATTGACGAATTGGGCCCGCTTGACAAAGAAGAGCCAGAAACATTTTTTTTTTGTCGTTTTTTCCCACAGCCGCTGAGCGACGGTACGAAATGTCTTCAGCAAGATACTAGAAAAAAAAAGTGTGGAAACTTTTTGGTGAAACTATCGCCTTGTCCTCTCAGTAACGGTCTACTACAGCTGGAAATACGCGCGGCCGGAGTGCCACGCAGCTTGCAAAGATGAGTATTCGACCCTAAAATTGATCGAACTCACGGCACCCGGACATTACGCGATGGGTCAGCCGCTCAATGATCGTCCGTTGTGCGGCTCTCGCAAAGAGGACGCGTAGTTTGCGGATAGTCGTCTCAACGCTCTCACATTGTGCCCTCTTGTGAGCCTTGGCGTAGCGCGCGTACGCCAAGGCTCAAGAAGGCACAATGTGAGCGCGTTGAGACGACTATCCGCAAACGACGCCTCCTCCTTGCGGGAGCCGCACAACGGGCGACCAATGAGCGGCGGACCCATCGCGTGATGTTCGGGAGATTGGCTGGTGGGGTGAACCCGGGACGAGGCCAACCAGAAAAGAACTGGGCCCAGTGTCTAGCAGCCGGCATCAGGGTATTCAAGGCCACCGAGGGGTCCACGGTTAGCTTCCCTTTGCTGTTCGGATTAGAGACTGTGCTATGACTGCGGGCGGCTAAGAAGAGTGGCAACTGGCACCGGGGGATCGTCGACGCGGCGGACCGCTTCATGACGAGATGGCACAGGGGCGAGGCGGAGAAGAGCTAGCTACAGCTCACAGCAGAGGACGCCAAGAGTAGCAGCAAAGGGCAACCGGGGGGACGGGGGGGGGGGGGGGGCGCAGCTGTACTGATACCGCTGTAGATGGATGCAGAAACGAAATGGTAGATCGCGTGGCAAGGTACCAGTTCGACCAACAAGTGGAGCGCGTGTTACATTAGCCCTGAACCCCGTACAGTGAGTGGTAGTTTGTGCCTTGCTTGTTTTCCTTGAGGTCAATGGGGGGAGCGCGAAAGCGACAGTAATGACACTTGTTGTCGTTCTTTCTTTATTTTTTGTTGCTCCCTTATTTCCCTTGCTGCCGGCCTTATTTTGCCTTATTATCCCTTACGCCGGTATCTTCTGCCTTGGTATATCTCTAGGACGAAGAACCAGAACGAACACTGGGTGTACTGATGTCGTTGGGGTATGTAGTATGGTAGAAAGAACGGTTTACTGTGAAGACTAGTGCAGACAACACACACAGCTGACGTTATAACCCTATACAACAGCATACGATTAACTCTTTAAAAAATTGCACTGCACAGACACGAATATCTAACTCAAACTCCAAGTAATGGCAAGACGAGGAGCAGGTCACGAACCCTTTAACCCCTTTACAACTGGAAACCCGTTTTTGGGGACAAAGATACTTGAATTTAGTACAGGGAGGGGTTTGGGGGCTCTGCAGGGGTCAACACCGCGCTGCACAGCAACGCACCATCTAGCTCCAATTCCAACTAATGCAAGACAACGAGCAGACCGCTTCACCGTTCTACGACTGCACTGCACAAAAAACGCACAACCGAGCCCGGACGACAAGAAAAAAAACGCGTCGTGCATGTGCGAAACCCCACCCACCCTCCCACCCGCATCACCACATTCCACCAACGACGCGTGCCTCGATAGAGGTATACCTTTTTTTGGCTATTTTGTTTTCTGAATGACGGGCGTCCCCAACCCAAAATCGTCCGAAATACGACGTTTTTATTTTGCATGATTCTTGCTGTGCATACGTAGGACATGGGATTTTTCATCCGCTATAATCCAGGTTTATTTTCCTCCAACAAATCAGTTTTGGGGTTAAGACGGACATGTCTTGAGCTCAAAAATAGTGAATATCCTCAGAAAAAAAAGGTGATGCCACCTCTATCAGCAGCACGCGTCCAACCCCGACTCCCGAACATGAAAACACGCATCGTGTGTGGAACCCCCACTCTCCCACCTCGGTGATTTCTAGCTTGCTAACATTCTCCAGCGCGCACGAGTACCGGAACAACCCGCAGTGGAACAGGTTACGCCGCTCCAAGGCCATCGCCCCGGATTCCGCGTCGAATTCCACCACCTTCGCAACGCCGCATAGCGCAGCAACAGGGGGCAAGCAAGAGCAAGCGAAAGCACGCGAGAGCAAGCGAGAGCAAGCGAGAGCAAGCAAGAATAAGCGAGAGAAAATAACAACAAAAAGAAAGAAAGGCAAGACACAAAAGAAAGGCAGTGCAAGCAGGACCAAGGAAGAGCAAGGGAAAACAAAGGAGAGACAAAGCAAGGAAGAGACTGTAAGCAAGATCAAGCAAGGCCAAGGAAGAGCACCCAAGACAGCGCAAAACAGAACACAACTAAGGCAAAGCAAACAAGACCAAGAAAGAGCAAAGGAGGAAAAGTAAAGGGATGGCGAGCAAGAGCGAGCAATAACAAGAAAGAGTAAGCGAGGGCAAGCAAAAGCAAGCAAGAGCAAGCAACAGCAGTCAAGAACAAACACGAGAACGCAAGAGCAAGCAAGAGCAAGCAAAATGAACCACCGAGAGCAAGCAAGAGCAAAGCAAGAGCAAAGCAAGAGCTAAGCAAGAGCAAGGCCAAAGACAAAAAAAAAAACATGCAACAGAAAGCAAGAGCGAGCATGCGGCAAGCAAGATCATGCAAGAGCAAGCAGCAGCAACCAAGAACACGAGTACTCCAAACGCTTAGCTGGCATAGGACATGCATTGCCTAGACAGTGCCACGAACAGGGACACACAGGGTTTGCTGGCAACGACAATACCAGGACAATACCAGGCCACCACGTTCTAGCTCGCCACCGTGCCAGCATTAGTAGCGCAGAAAACGGTATGCGTATGCGTATGCGTATGCGTGGGGAGGAGGGGGGGGGGGGTGGACGAAACAGAACGCCGTTTGTCAACAATCGTTGAGCGATTCGACGAGCGGGGGGGGGGGGGTACTATTCAGACAATGTGAAAAAACAAACACGCTTAATCCACGAGAAACAAACAAAAAAAAACTGGCGTCCTTAAAAAAAACACCGTTCTTCGAATTGACCACACGCCTCACCTCGGCATACGGACGGGTCATCAGCGCCAGCGCGACGATCAGAAACAGCGCGCACGCCATCTCGTCCAGCCAGCTGTCATCGTACAAGACTTCTAGCTTCAGAGGCTCTGCCGCTGCTGCTGCTGCTGCCGCCGCCTCTCTCTCGCCCCCCGAGTCGATAGACAGGGGAAGATCGACGTCCTCTCTGGCCTCGCGTATAAAACTGTCCACCATGTCCAGCATCCTCTCCGCGACAGCTTCGTCCTGGTGGGAGCAAACGTAGACCGGTGCATGGTAAGGGGGTGATGCGGTGGAGGCAAGCGCACGGTACGCACGGTACCGCACAGCGGTGGATTGTGGATAGTTGGGACGCTTGACGTGGTATGGTAGGCCGCGACTGGTGTGGGGAGGGGTAGGGTGGGGTGGGGTGGGGTGAGGTGAGGTGAGGTGAGGTGGGGTGGTGGGGTGGGGTGGGGTGAGGTGAGGTGAGGTGGGGTGGTTAACCACACCACACCACACCACACCACACCACACCGCACCGCACCACACCACACCACACCACACCCCACCCCACCCCACCCCACCCCACCCCACCCCAGCACAGCACAGCACACCTCACCATACCACACCTCATCGCACCTCACCACGCCACAGCATAGCACACCCCACCCCACCCCATGCCACGGCACCACCCCACACGCCACACCACACGGTGCGGCGTGGTGAGGTGTGGTGTGGTGACGTGTGATGGTGTGGCGAGGTGAGGTGAGGTGAGCTGGGCAACCACATCACACCACACCACGCCCAACCACACCCCACCCCACCCCACCCCACCCCACCCCACCCCACCCCACCCCACCCCACCCCACCACACCACACCACACCACACCACACCACACCACACCACACCACACCACACCACACCACACCACACCACACCACACCACACCACACCACACCACACCACACCACTCCACACCACACCGGTGTGATCTGGTGTGGTGTGGTGCGGTATTGGTATAAATATAAGCTTGTCCAAAACGTAATGCTTCAGTTACGTGGATTATTTCCGTTTGTTTCTTGGTTTTCTTCCAGAGGTATTGTTCCACTGCTGAGTTACAGGAGCCCGTCCTGTGACCTAGGGCAAGGGCTAGATAACTGTCATGACTGCGAGAGAACACCAAATCGCTTCACATGTACAATAAGCTGTCAGATTTTGTCCCCCTCAGAAACGGGTTTTATAGTTTCCGCGCACAGAATGCCTAACATCACCCTGCTGACCCTGATAGCTACACTGTAGTTGCAAGGGGAGTCGCCGGCCTATATCCTCATGAAGACACACAACCCGTAATACGCGCGATCGGAGTATCACACACAGCTTGCAAAGATGAGTTTCGACAAAATATTCAATCTCACAGCTGGAGTGTATTTTAATTTTGATAATATATCACTGTGCCTGAAACGTGTAGAAGTCGTAGGTGTTGCCCTGGTTATCCTCCAGCACGAGGGTTGCCACATCGTTCACACCCATATGCAAAGAGTGGTGAGTGCTGCTCCTTCCATTTTTATCTTCTCCCCCATCCCCACCCCCCTTCTCTAACTCCTCCACCCCCCCCTCCCCCGCCCCTCCCCTGCCGCTTTCAGCAGCATCCGCCTCTACGAAAACCGTGGGTGGACTTCGCGCATCAATGTCCCCGTCCCCCCTTCCCCGGCACGAACATGCCCTCCCGTTCCCCTTCCCTCGAGCGCACCGCTTGAGGCATGCCTCATCCGGTGGGCGCTTGGGCGGCCTCACGAGACGTGCAGATACGATCTCGAAGCTGAACGACATCTGCTCGGCGGGGGGGGGAGGGGGGGGGGCAGGGAGGCACTTTTGCGATCGACGGTGGCAATGGAACGGCTAGGTACTGTTATCACTGCAGTCGCTGCAAAAACAAGGTCAGCAGAAATAATAACACAACAAAACAGCACCGGTGACTCAGCAACGGTAACAGCAGCGGCAACATCAACAACAACCACAACAACCACCACATGGAACACCAACAACAACAACAACAACAACAACAACAACAAAAACAACAACAACCCCACCACCACCACCACCACCACCAGTAGCAGTAGCAGCAACCCTCCGCCTCACCTCCCCAAACAGGGTGAGGTCAAGCGCAGTCCTAGTGGGGCGCACTATGAGATTGCAGTCGATGTCCTCAACGTGCAGGCCCTCCGCCACCTCAAGTTCGTTGTCCGGCATGACCGCATGCCTCGTGCAGCACAGAGACGACTGACAAACGTCCCAAGCAAAAAGACCATAAAAAATATTGTATTAGACGAGACTGACAAACGGCTCAAGAAAGGAAACGACTTGAGCGTATTTCTCCGTGGTAGGATTTCTTTGTAGGTTTACATGTATGCAGGGGAGTCTTTCCGAAAACACCAAGTTGGGTTTTCGGGGTTGGCTATGTTTGTGCATCAACGTTTTGGGCAGTTACAGCAGCATTGTACAGCAGTTACAGCAGTATTTTCCTTCGAACGTTAACGGCTCCCGAGTATTTTGCCAGGGGGAACTTCAACAACAAAAAGTTTTCAATAATAATGACGGTAGCTACTATGCCTATTTAGTACCAGGTATACTGAAAATACGAGTGCGTCTCGCAGTTTAGAGGCAGCGGGGGGGGGAGGATGTCATCGCAGCGCTGTTAGCTTATAAAATTGCAAGAACCTGTAGACTGGATTATAGTACAAGAAAATATTACAAGACAACTCCTTAAAATATACCAGGTGTTGTATGTTCGTACCCGTACCTCGTACTCCTGCAAGACTTTACCAGGTACCTACCTGGTACTGCTGTAAATTGTTACCATTACCATCTACCTTTATGCATTGTGCCAGGTACGTACGAGTGGGGTATATGTATTATATCGCATCAGGTATGGGCTCCAAGCACAAAATATAATATTTTACTCGTACGATATGAAGCTGAGTCTGCCGCTGCTGTTGCAAAAGGGTACCAGGTACTGTTGTATACGAATGTGTTACAATAAAAAAATACACTGCAGCTGCGAGATCGACTATTTCGTCGAAAGTATCTTGGTAAGCCGTGTGTGATCCTCCGATCGCGAGTATTACTGGGTGTGTGTCCTCATTATGGATATAGGTCGGCGACTCCCCTTGGAACTACAGTGTAGCATGTACCAGGGTCAACAAGGTGATGTTCATCAAGCTGTGCACGGAAACTATAAAACCCGTCTTTGAGGGGGGCAAAATCTGACGGCTGTGGAGTGCACCCGTAAATTATGTATATCCTGTAAGTCATATGACCGGTGAGCGGAGGGCGGGGTTTTGAGGAGGGGGGGGGGGGGGGCGTACCCATTTGTTGCTTGCCTTAGTCGTTGGACCATTGACACGCATCCCTTTCGAGACGGAGCACCGTTCCTACTCCAAATAGAGACACCTCCAACATTTGGGCGCTCATTACGCTTCTTCCATATACTACATCTAAAAACTGTTTGCTCATCCTATCCCCGTCCTGCTTCACCGTCTGCGACCATCTATCTCCTAGGATAGCGATCGTTTTCTCGCTACTCTCTAGTCTACGAAACTCTTGCATGTCACATCCGTCTAATTTCTTCACCTCTTCATCTAACGCAACCCGTTCCTCTGTATATTTCACATTCTCGTACTACGTGAGTCCTACTCTCTATTGTTGTCCCACACGGGCACCTATTTGTGGCCACGTGCTCCTCCGCCCGACTTCTGATTTGTATTGCTCCTTCTTCTTTCTGGTAGGTCCAGGTCCCCAACACGAAATCGCAGTTTCAGCCTTTTCGCGTAGCCCATTGGGCCGTGCAGATACGTTTTCATTCCAATATCTCCCTTCAAACCCCCGTATATCTCTATTAATAGGTGCTTCTCCTCTTTCACCTTATTTCTTAGCGCTAGCCTTTTCCTTTCTTCTATTATTTCTTTTACTTTTGCCTTGTACCCGCCAAACTTCTCTATAGACAGTACCTCTTCTTGGTCTCCCCCTAAATCCTTCCATATTTTCTCGACTACGTTGTCCCGTCATATTCCAGCTCGCCCTTTTGTTATTTCTCCCATACAGCCCTATCAAATATGGCTGGCAACCTCTTTTCGGGTATACCATTTACTTTATATTGTCATGTCAACTTTCTCACGCCTCTATTTTATAAAAATATTTCAAGGACGTCAGCCGTGAGTTCGACGAATTTCGGGTCAATACTCATCTTTGCAAGTTGCGTTGTCGGTACTTGTAATATACTCTGTGGGTGAGTTTTTCTTAATGGGAGGGGTAATATTCTTACGTTAAAAAAAAACATATATACATACGATTGTATGCATATTTTGTTTTTCTCCACTATAATGGTTGGTGTTGGTATTTTTTTTTTTTTCAAGGACGTCAGCCGTGAGTTCGACGAATTTCAGGTCAATACTCATCTTCGCAAGCTGCGTTGTTGGTGCTTGTAATATACTATATGGGTGAGTTTTTATTGGGAGGGGTTCTATTTTTTGTCCACTATAATAATGCTTAGTGTTGGTACTTTTACTTTGGGTGGGGAACTTTGAGCTAGATCCAACATCACATCTACTTGAAAAAAAAATTTACTGCAGTTTCCACTATGCTGCTCTATCATATGTATGGTAGGTGGTTTATTTCGTTTTTCCTCCGCTTTAATATCGGAAGGAGTACGAATATAGAGTATTACTATTACGGGGGACCATAGTAAATAGGACCTACGGTACACACAAAAACCAATATATTTCCCTATTTTGACTAACAATATTTGGTCCTATTTACTATGGTCCCCCGTAAATAGTTATCTAATACGTTAATATTAATACGTCATTCGAGAATAAGAGTCGGCTTCTCCCTCCCCCCCCCGAAAAAAAAGACGAAAAAAAAACTCTGTGGGACACGAACCCACGGTTCCAAATTGATACGTCACTCCAACACTTTATAAAAATATTGTCAGGATGCCAGCCGCGCGTTCGACGAATTTCGGGTCAACACTCATTTTTCCAAGCTGCTTGTTGGTACAACACTTACTTGTAATATACGATGTGGGTAAGCTTTTTCTTGATGGGAGGGGTCCTATTCTCTTGTCGAAAAAAATGTTTTCCTCCACTATAGTACAATGATTGGTGTTGGTATTTTTACTTTGGGTGGGGAATTTTATTTGTTTCAAGTGGGTACACTCCTAGTTCTGCTCTTAACACTGTACCTGGTACGTATTACTCGTCGTACTTGGAGCATCCTAAATTCTTGTTAGCCGCTGTCATCTGCACTGTTTCCAGTTGTTTTACGAACTCCAGGTTCCCTTCCCATACTTCTCCTGAATATTCTAACTTTGGTAAAATCACATTAATCAGAATACATATTTTAGTCCCAGTGTCAACACGCGGGTCTGTTAGGATCGCATCCATCTTGCTTACTCGTGACTTACCCTTTCCTATTACTTTCGCTACGTGTGCATCCCACGAGCAATCCCGTGAAATCTCTACGCCAAGGTACATATACTGGTCTGCGATCGGGAGTTCATCTCCTCCCGACTTCCATTTGAAATTTACTGGATTCACCTTATCTTCGTTGTATACAACCACTTACTGCGCATCTTTTCACGTTCGTTCTCGCTGTCACTCTCCATTTCCAAGTGTGCTCTAGTGCTTTCTCTATCTGTTTCTGCAATCCTTCGGGTGCTTCTGACATCCCCATGAAATCATCCGCAAACATCAACCCCGACACCGTATCTTCTCCCGTCGTGACTACTTGCTGTGTGTGGGGGGGGGTGATTTTTTGGTGGGACGGCGGGGGAAGGTGTGTGCGGGTGTGTGTGCGTTGGGGGGGGGGGCGGGGGGGGGGGTGGATGGCAGCAAACGATTCTGCCTACGACACTGACATTTGTTACATTTTACCTTCGGATGCCGTGCGTCGAGCAAGTAAAAGAGGAGGGCCAAGAGAAAGCAGCCCACCACGGCCCGCAGGATCTCCCGCCTCCGCTGGCGGACCACCACCTAGTGCAACATGGTAGAAAAAGCGCGCAGGTGATAGTTACGCCATGCCTGGAAAAGTGAGAGAACAGCTACTCTGTACTGGTATGATATTGCACCACTCTGGGCGGAATACAGGTATCGTTGGGGTGTATTAATATGAACACCAAATGGTCCTTACATTTACGTACATTTATAGCCACAGCGGTATTAACTGGGTGTTTTTCAGCCACTCGCCTGCAATGAAAGAACAAAGGTACACTCCGATTCGAAAACAATGTGATACTACGAACCGCTAGTTAGTTTTGTTCAATACGCGTACAAGAACGAGCTGGTTCCCGCAACAAACGCAACAAGTTGGCCTTTCGGGCCATTGCACAATGAATACGTCGGGTCACTCGACATTGGCTACATCTACATGGCCGCATCAACAAGAGGAAGCCTCAAAGTAACGGCGTGAGTAGAGGGTACATACGGGCTCTTCCATTATTCAACTACTGGAAGCGGGTATTATATGTCCGTCTGTATTTTTCTCTGGTGCGTGGTACGGGCGGGGTGGCAGTCTTGGGGCCAAATGCCAAATGGCTTCTGTAAGACGGCTTTCTCAACTAAGGAAGCATTATTTTTCTTCGAAACGTCAGTTTTTTTCAATATCGACGAATCAATATTCGTATACCATACTGGGGGGACGTGTTACCGACGGATGGACGTCTAGGGTCGGATGCAAGGGGAAGGAAGAGATGATCACTCTCGAGGCTTGAGGCGTCTCACGTGCGCAGCCCTGCAAGTACAGCAGAGGACACGAGCGAAGCGGCACTTTCCTCCCCCATATGATAGGGCTGCGCTAGAACCTAGTATACTCCTGTGGTTTCTTGGGCCAAACGGTTTCTGCAAGACGGGTTTTCCAACAGAGGAAATAACGAATGTTTTTCAAATCACCTTTGTGATTCCGAGTTTGTTATTAACAGTCGTGCGCCTAGTTCCATCAGCTTGTCCATCGACAACGTTTGTCATGGTCCAGGTTTGGGGACGAGGTACCGGTAAGGAGCTTCTTAAGTGAGGACCGCTGGAAATCATGAGCTCACCAAGCGTCCGCGATGGTAGTCGCATCGCTTAGACCATCGATTGCGAGACCTCTAGACAACCGATATACCCCCCTCCTCGCCGGCATTTGTTTCACAGAAACGGGATAGCTTTGCGCTAGCGCGTGGGATTTACTTCGTCGCAACATGCCTCGAGTTGGGCGCGGTCGCCGTGCTGCTCTGCTTTTGGGGGTCGTTTTGCGTACGGAAACCGCTCGTGTACACATGGACAGTACGATACGACTGACAGTACCAGGTACTTCTAGTATCGTCCTGATGACTAAAAGAGCGTAACACTCTCCCCCCGCCAGGCTTGAGTACCCTGTATGGCATAGGGCTTGAAGGAGGCGCCCTCCCTACGGCACGTGTGGCGCTGTGTGCTGCCTGATATTGAGGAGCCGTGCATTCGCGTTTTAAAGTTGGTCACCGTGTTGAGTACCACCTGGATCACGCCCTTGCTATCCTCGAACACCTGAACGTACGGGGTCCCCTAAATCAGGCTGTGTAAAGTGCCACACGTGACGCAGAAAGAGCGCCTCCTAAAAGCCCCCGGCCATCGCTACCTATTCAGCCTCACTTAAGGCTACGCTCTTCTGCGTCCTAGATGTCCGTTGTACAGCCGCGCACCCCAACAGACTATGATTCCGCCGCCACATGACATGCCCTCGCCAGCTGAGACCAAAATGTGAGTTCTTACATCATCCCCAGTTTCCCCCTTACCCGGCGCTATCCAGTTTCCCCCTTACTCGGCGCTATCACGCCCGATGACTGATTCCTACCCGTTTCTCGACTTGGCGAGAGTCGGTGTCCTGCCCTATCGGAGTGTCTCCTTGTCAAGGACTGCCGTCTGAGAAACGACACGACTCAGACGACAGAACGTTCAACAAAAAATACTCCAGGATGGCAGCACGCCGACCGTCGCCAAAAAATCGAGAAACGGGCACAAGTCGCCTACCAGGAGTTTGTGGCGAGTAAGGGGAAAACTTGGGGACGTATGAATATATACCAGGGTATATACCAGGGTATATATCGGAGAAACACACTCTTCGGTCGCAACTTGCGCGGGCATGTCGGTTTGCGGCGAAAAACTATCCCCACCCCCTGACACCACGCGGGTACGGCTGGCCGACGTAGTACGGGGAATGCTAAACGGGGCAGAAGGTGGGGCAGGGCATTGGGGAGCACAGCTGAACGGCCAGGGCTGGGCTGGCCAGCAGCAGCAACAACAGCAACAACAGCAACAGTAGTGAGGCCCAGGGCTTGACTGGCGGACAGAAGAGGCAGCATTAGGCAGATCAAGGCTGAGGCAAGGGACGACAACAGCAGGGTCAGGGCTGGGGTGGCGGACGCGGAATATCGAAGCAACACCTGCAGCTTGTAATAATGGTATCCCAGATGGTCGATGATCATCGACCTATATCCTTCATGACTCACGAGGCAAACAGAAAACACTCGACCTAACCCCAAGCTCTATGGTACCAGCCAAGTATCGCGCGCGGGGACGAGCAGTCGCAACGCTGGTTGAGTACTGAGCACTAAAATCTGCCGTACCAATCATCGTCTACTCGGGAGTCGGGACGACTCTTCGCAGCTGACGTAGAAACTCTCAAAATCGGAAAACTTTTGAAAAAGGTTGATGGTGGTGTCTAAAAATGAATCGTGCGGGATAGCGACACTACAGATGCAGTGCATGCGTGCGCAGCCTTTGTGCAGCCTTCACACCGACCCTAACCCTAACGCAGGCCTTGACCCTTGGGCACAGCCGTGATGAGACAACACCGGCCAGCAGCAGCAGCAGCAGCAGCAGCCGCCGCCGCCGCATTACTGTTGGTACTGCTGTTGGTTGTGCTGGACGTGATGAATTAGCGCCGATACAACGTACGTTTCCAACCCAATTTCAAGACAGAAAAGAGAGCCCAAGTAGCCACTGACAACACCGCGGAATCACACATCGTTTAACGCAGTTGTCGATGGTGGTCGAACCCTTCAAGACACGGTTGTGCCCGCAGCCAAGCGCCATACCGGGGCCTTGGAGCCTTGGCAACATGGCACGCTCCCGCAGCACCAAAATGCGGCGGAACCTCCAGAGAATGGTAAGCAAAACTACGAAAAAGACTCTCGACTAACAGGCAGACAACCGGTGCACAAAAGCTGCGCTGTACCCCGATGGCATCCATAGCTGCAGGCACGTTGGTTCCTACAAGTCACCTTGCGTTGTGTCTTCTCCAGTACTTCCATGGCGCTGCCTTGTGTAGGGCTTGCCTGAGGTAGGGTGTCCTGGGGCGGTGTCGAGGTTCTGTAGTCTCCCCGTGTTCCCATTGGGGAAACGCCTCCGAGTTATACCGAGAATATTGATGCACAGACAGGGAGGGTTTTCATGCTCAAGGTACGAATGGGCTCGTATCATACGCAAACATAGCGCGCAAGCCAAGGTATCTCGTACACCAGGTACTCTGAACTCTGTAGCTCGTACTATGGCGAGGGCCCCGCGGCGACGTATGTGTATAACTTGTATTATCGAGTACCGAGAATGTTGGCCACGACGGTGGGCACCGCTATTTATTACCCCGCCTGCGCGTGTACAAGATATATACGAACTCGCGTGCCATACCTGTTACCTGGTACAAAACGGATTCGTTCTTGGTTGTTCGCGCCCCCCCCCAAGAAACGTACTCGAATCAACTTAAGAAGGCCTGCTCGGTCGATGCGCCCCTGTGCCTTCGGCCATACATTAGTCAGCAGTGTGAGGTCCCGTTAACAAACACGTCCGCACGACGGTTGAAGCGGTCGGTGAAGAGAGCAAGAGGTAGAGGGTGTAGAGCAAGATGTATGTGTGTCGCCCCGGGGCGCGACCGGCAGCGAGCGAAAATGGTCGACTGTAGACGCTGATCGCATTGCCCGGCTCTCTAAAAACAGCAGGAACGCCGAGAGGACGAGCCAGCGACGCTCAACCGCGACGATTATTTCCTTGAACCTAAACACTACAGACAGTTGCCACAACCACCACATCAGGTGCAAACGCTCGTTCCAACCCACACCAGTAGTAGAGACGTTCGAGCATATGGCGGAGGGTGCTGGCGTGTCGTACTAAAATGTACCAAGAGGAATCCGTTTATGAGTGTGGCATATACCTGCATATGATCCGAGCGCATGAGCAGGAACGTACGTAAACGCGACTACCATATGTCACCCAGTCACACAGCGTCACATCTGTGTGCGCGACACTGTAATTATATATTTACATACCGTGCCTAGTTGTACGTTGAGGATGGTAACAGGGTCAACACCCAGCTGAACGCAACAACGGGTTTAGAGCTATAAATCCTGACAGGTTTCGACCGCATCTAAGCCCCTTTAGAACCCCCAAACCCCCGCCCCTATACTAATCCCAAGTCCAAAAAACGGGTTTCCAGTTGTAAAAGCATTAAGACGCAGCGAGACCTATAGTGACACGAACGAAAACACCTAGAAACCACACACGTCTCGACAGAACGTTTTTCTATAATGTGCGCCATATCATGCTGTTGTTATAAGGCTTCGTTTGGGTAAGCTATTGGTCAATCTATTGCAAGTGGTCAAACGGACTAATACCCCACTATTACCTGAACAAATGGCGTCGTCGACAGACCATGGGTTTTTGGGTCGTGGATTCGATCCTCACCATCCACAAAAATAAACTTTTTATACTTTCCCCACCATGTCGAACTTGAAAAATACTCTCCCTGGTATGCCCAGGAAATGAAACGGCTTGGACAATTGACAGGTACGCCGTATATCCGGCCGACCTGCTATCCCGCCGTTTCAGGGGGGGGGAGTTGTTATAAGGCTTAGTTTGGGTAAGCTGTTGGTTAACCTTTTGCAAGTGGTCAAACGGACTAATACCCCACTAATACCTTAACACTATCATCCCAACCGGCACCATTAGCATCGATGCTGCCACCGCTGTGCTAATTGTGAGCTCCCGGGAGGTGATCCAGCTCTCAGCTCCCACGTCCAAGAAGAATTGGCCATTTTGCTATAATATACCTGGTGTTTTTCAACAGGAAGAAACCTGGCCAGCACCCCCCCCATCCACCACGTCGAGTCTACAATAATCAACCGCCGCCGCACTTTCGCCCCCCCCCCCCCCCCCCCCCCCCCTCTCCCATGCACAACATACCGGGTGCATACCCAGGACCATGACGTACAACCGTCTACCGAGTGAAATTCTAGGAGTCACGATCGGGCTTGCCCCCCACGAGACGCCAAACGGCCCACGCCCCGCCCCGGACAAAGTATTTTCTATATATTCGTGATATTTTCGCTATTGAACCACGGGGGGTACATACAACCTGGGCGAGAACTTCCGATCAAATCGTTTCGCGGACGACAAAGACATTGGAGCGTGCACTGCCATAAGTGTTCAAACCACGACCGACTCCGGGTTTTTTTTGGTTCCGTCGACATGTTGATGCTAATAGATGGTGACCCCTCATAGCTCACAGCCCGGTCCTCTCCCTCTGCTGGAACGGCGGGGGAGCGAGAATGCTTACTGAATCGAAATCCCATTTTCGTAGTAGTGTTAGATGTGTACATCTAGAGTGCTCAGCGCGTTCAGTGCAGATGGCCGCTGTTCCACGCTGTACTCGCACGTGGTCGGGTGCATCTCGCCTTTTACTGCGCTTAAAAACACGCCTCTTGAGAGTCGTACAGGACGACGTTACGGCGACCGAAAAGGCTGAACACCGGCGCGAGAGATGATACGCGCGACGCAAGAGGGTGGAGGGGTAGGATAGCGCGAAAAAATATGTACGTCGCGCCGCCGGGGGATAATTGTGAATATCGTGAGACACACGTGCAACATCACGGTTGTGAAGGTGTACCTTGTGAAAGGGTGTACCTTTTTTTATCAAGGCCACGGTAGAGAGGTACGGTACCCCCAGTTTTCACAACCGGGTCTGAGGTATCATACTATCTCACTATCATACTCGCACAAGTGACTCTGTACCTCACTGATACAAACCACGGTTTTGAAGGTGTACCTTTCGAAAGGGTGTACCTTTTTTTATCAAGGCCACGGTAGAGAGGTACGGTACCCCCAGTTTCCACAACCGGGTCTGAGGTATATCATACTATCTCACTATCATACTCGCACAAGTGACTCTGTACCTCACTGATACAAACCACGGTTTTGAAGGTGTACCTTTTGAAAGGGTGTACCTTTTTTTATCAAGGCCACGGTAGAGAGGTACGGTACCCCCAATTTTCACAACCGGGTCTGAGGTATATCATACTATCTCACTATCATACTCGCACAAGTGACTCTGTACCTCACTGATACAAACACGTTACTAGGCGATTTGTTTGGCGCAGCGTGGTGGCTAACCATCCCATTGGGAGTTCATAGGCATCGAAATATTCAAGCAGCGCGAAACCCCATGGTCGCATGGAACAGGGGGATCACTCGCGCGACTGACCCCCAGCCCCACTGCAAACAAAAGCCCCTTATAAAGGGACATAACCCTTATATTATGGTACCGTGTAGTGCTTGTGCTCATTGGAATATTTTGGCGCCCCTTGCATTAGAAAATCTCCACCAGGTGCAATATATCTCACCCAAAAATTTCCCTTTCACTTTAAATTGACCGGCAGTACAGCTCGATTAAACAGACACATAATGACCTTGGGTAAAAAACCGTTACTGCTGTGCAAACCAAGGTTGAGGACATTATTCTCTGGCTAGTTTTGGGCTAAGGAACTCCAACGTCACATTCGGGAAGGTTTATAGCAAAATATAAGTGCTTGTAGACCTCGTTATTGTAGAACGCATCTTGAGCTGCGACAACCACGTTGTGCATCTCGTGTCTCCCGTGGACGTAGGGGGAAAAAAAAATGATCCCCGCCCCCGTTGTGTATCTATAATATACTGGGTAGTACGAGGGGATATACCCCGTACAGTCCAATATGAGGGGAAACGCAAGAAGAAGGATCACGGCATCTCGAAACTCTCTTTACAAAAAAGGTGTTAGGCTGATTATTCTACGATAGCCCCCCCCCCCAAAAAAAACAGCGGTTTTCTTTACCGAACGTTTCATGGCCGCTAGATAAGAGGAAGGAGATACTATCGATATATTTTCTTGTATTCAAAGGTCTGTCGATCGATGACGTCGGGGTGTCGAGGGACACCGTGTTTCAGGAGAAACGATCGGGAGCTGGTCTTAAAACAGGCGATTTCGTTGAAGAAAACTTGGGAGGGGGGGGGCTGCCGTAGAACGACTTGTTAGTTGTGGTATAACACGATCACACAGAGCTCGGATTAGCTCATCCCCTTCCAAGCTCCTCGGCAAAACAAACAAGAAGAGCGTCGGAGCTCTCGGGCGTCATCGAGCCACGCTGTTCCTCCGGGCTCCAGATATCTCCTCCATGGTCGCGGGCCACCACCCGCAGCCCGATCTACTCCGTTGCAAAACGCACAGTCTACGTTGGCAAAGGTGAACACACAGAATCGGAGGATGGAGGCTAGCGGGCGAGATTGTTCGTAGAACGACAAAACCCATGACATCATAGAGGTAAGCAAAAAGGCAATGTTTAACACCTAAAGCACATAGCATGGTAATAAAATTCTTGGGATATTTTGTCTGAAGTTGTAAGGTCACCTTTATTTAGAGCTCGAGCGAGCGGCCAGTCCTGTTTACTTTCAACGCTAACCCTAGTTAATGTAGGGACTCGATTATACGTTGACTATAAAACAGCAACAAAAAAAAAACGACGAAAATATTGCGATATTTTTCAAGCGTCTGACGAATTAGCGTGGGCGCGCAGTGCAGCAGTACGAGTAGCGGGGACCATATACTGCACCCCGTCTTGTACGAGTCTTTGCATTGTTGGCGTCGTCGTTCGGACACCGATTTTATTAAAATCGCCGACTAGCAGTGGCCAATGCCGTAACCGCCAATTTTCGTCGTCAACTCTTCCCTCTCTCAAGTCTCAAAAAGGTTTTTTATTGTGCGCCATTCGTTGGACATCGTGATATATACACCGCCGCAACGCAATATTCCGCCATGTAGCAACTGTTTGCTACGCTGTGCCAACATGGTTTTAGGTTCGTTCTTGAGCGAGGTAAACGAGCCACTCACGCAACGCCAGGTATCGGGAAGAGGGAGATACCACGCTGTAATGCCGTACCCTCTCGGCCTCGGGGGTTTTATAGACATTGGCCCAGCTTCGACACAACGGTTGAAAAGTGCCTTCAAACCCTAACCCCGACAAGTGCAGTGGCACGATAGAGATAGCACTTTTTGTGGGGGGGGTGAAATGTTTTCTGCACGATTGGACTCCTTGACCCGAAGTCGTCTGAATAATAATATGTCATTCTCGCGTTTTGCAGCAAAATAGACATAAATTATGTTTAATACCTAGACTCCATGGGATTATTAGCGTCGGCTCTTGAACTTCCATTTTTCTTTCTCGAAATCGATTTTTGTGTGGGGTGCGTGTACAGAGCTCCTCAGTGTGAGATAGATGCCTTATAGAGAGAAGACAAAGAAAAATGGGCGAACTGAATCTATACCGCAGCATGTGCTCCCCCCCCAACCCCTAACACCGACCGCCTTCGAATTTTCTCGGAACATGAAAACTAGAGAGAAGATTTTTTGTAATAGTGTGGTGTGCGCACTCCATCAATTATTTTATTGGAAAGCTGGGCCAAGTCACAAAACATAAAATCGGGTTTTTCAGGGATACGGCTCCAGACGGCTCTCCCCGTTCATTAAAGACGCGTCGCGATTTAATAACCGTGCCCTCTTTGCAGGTTGTGTAGCGGCGCATGCTACGTAGCAGCAGGGGTTGTCGCTAAAAATTCTCGGGCTCCTCGCTTAAGGAGGTCATTACTGACTTTGCAAAACAAAAGGCAACCGTCTTATCATGGTTCGCAGGCGGACCTGATCATTCTGTAGTCTGCGGATCTCAACCGCCTGTGGCCGCCTCTCCGCGCGATTTTCTTTCGTTGAGGCGTGCCCCCGCCTCGCCTGCAGCGGTCAGCTTCGCGGATCCCCCGGGTCAGCGCCGTACTTACGTGGTTGAACTTAGTATCATCGTTCAAAGTAACTGTAAAACATAAAATGGCGTTCGTCCGTAAACCGTCCCCCAGAAAGTAGAAGGAAACCAAGGGAAACCCACAAAAAAGGAACCCTACTTGGTTGTGCAGAACATCTCCCTCGCTTCGATTACGTTTGTCATCCGAACATGAAGGTGCAGCAGCATGAGATTTCAACCTCGAGACTCTACTCACAATATCGTCCTCACAAAGAAGAGAAAAAAAAAACAAGGGAAAATGGCAACATATATTTCAGAGTCCCACCGCTGCCGTGCTCGTCCAATGTGCACGACGGGGGTAGCGCTTGTGTGCCCAAGCAACTCCGCTCGCGTCTTGGACCCCAAGGCCTCTGAAACAGCTACTTCGCGAGAAACGCTCGAAAAACACGCACGAAAAACCGTATGACGGCCTGGAAAGAAAAAAATTCCACCACCATGCACCATTGACGTAATCCCGAAAATGATACCAGTACATGGGAGGATAGTCGTTCCGAGAGGGGTGTGTGTCGAGCCAAGCAGACCTCTCTTAAAACCGGTGTTTGGCTTTTGTTATATACCCGATGGCCAAGCCACTTGTAGTCCTCGCGTAAAATCGGCAGTGTTTTTTTCTCAAATCGAGAGCTGTCGGTGTGTGTGTCAAGCCAAGTAGACCTCTCTTAAACCGGTGTTTGGCTTTTAGTATATACCCGGCGGCCGAGCCACTTGCATCCGGTACGCTAGAAAGTGTGTAGTCCTCAGGTAAAATCGGCAGTGTTTTTTTCTTAAATCGAGAGCTGTCTTAAATCGAAACCTCCCCCCTCTGCCTGTGGGAGTTGATTATTATCTTGATTTTAAAGTATAGCTAGAAAAAAACCCGTCAAAAACAAACTTGGTATTGTCCCTCTCACATTAAGAAGTCTCCAACCCGGCTCTAGACTAGCGTCGATGTTCTGGCGGGGCGACAAGGGGAGAGACTTGTTACATTATACCACAGGTACCCTATCATACAGACGACAAGGCCTAGAAGCTACATAATTTCTTGTTCTTCTTTGTTGAATTTAAGCCTTAACTTTCTTAAAAACCATATTTTCTTCATGCGTGGTGGGCCGAGACTATACGCGAGTTGTGCTACGATAGCCCCCCCCACATACAACGTTAACATTCTACAACGAAATCGCCGGTTTTCGGAACCAGCTCCCCGGGTCGTGTATCTCCTGAAACATGGTGCCCCTTGTCGCCCCGACCTCATCGTCTGATAGCCCTTTGTACTACACGCAGGAAAATATATGTGTATATATTGTTCTCATTAGCATCCTTCCTCGTGTCGAGCAGTCATGAAACGTTCGCGTTAACTAGAAAATCGCTTTTTTTTGGGGGGGGGGGAGGGGGCATCGTAGAATCAGTCATACATCTGGTCGGTTGTGGCGCATCGATGAGCGAGGGGCGCATGTGCAATTCCTTTTTTGGAGAGGAATTTCGGCAACACGATATATTGAAGTTGTTGTTTGTATCTGAACGCCCTGAAAAAGGGAAGGGGATGTTTGGAAGCTCTCCCCCGACATATTGAACAGAGGCCACAACATGCGCTTAGCCATCTCTGATCTTCTACTCCCGCGTAGATTGAAATTTAAGTCGCTCCCTAGTTAGTAAAGAAAAAAACGTTCTTTTTTTCTTCCGGTACACGGAACACGTTAAGAAAGAGTGATTAACCCGCGCACGCGCGTAGTCTCGGGGTGAATTGGACCGTCTGACGGTCCCGACTGGTGTGGCGTTGAACCTGTGCTCGCGTACTTCTGCGAGAGGCCGATATATTAATTCATCATCGCCAGTATTGATTCTGACACCACGCCGGTGGCCGGCGTTATGCGCAGGCAAAATTTTCCTTGCGCTGGGTTGATGGTCTCGCCAAACACTCATTTTTTTGCGGTTTTGTATGCGTTCGAAAATTTGCAGATCACTCTCTCCAAGACAACCCCCGCGGAGATCAACGTATTTTTACCACGGACAGGTGATACAGGGGGGTCTTCGAAGCGGCCGAGCGGTTCACGGCCAGGTGGCAAGATGAGGAGGTGATGTAAAGAGGTCGGAGGGCCGCGCATCCCAGATGCGTGACGCACAACGCCAAAGGTGGGGTGCAGGGGTGGGTGAAAAAAACGTGGTGAAAAAAAGCAAGGGAGATGGCAGACAGGGGGTAGCAAGGCACCACGCCGATTAGGCAAAGTAAAACCTGCTTGCGCAATTTTAAGCTACTGCGACTACCTCGGGACCCACAATCATTTTTTGCTTTGGTTGCGAGCTTGTCGCCTGTCGCCTATCCGTGGTGCTTCGTTCTGTCTCTGGGTTATTACCTGTTTTCTTCCCACACAGGGGAGGTGCCGACCGATAACAGGGTATTGATCACCACCGCTGGTATGTTGGTTCTTGCTATAATCTAGTTTCCTTTTTTTATCCCTACTTTTTTAGTTATCCTTTTTTTTCCTTTTCCATTTGTGTTCCCTTTAATTAATACACTTCCTTGGGAGTAACGGAGGTGATGATCGTGAAATGGACACAGCCATCGTTAGATAAAGTTAGCAGGGGACAGGCCCAGGCGGCAATGACTTCTATGCGTGCCATATATATCGTTGCATTCGAAACCCAGTTTCGGTGCTGCCCCGACGCCGATTGGGCTGTGAAATTTGCCTTTTGTTTCCGTGGTTTTGCTTAATTTTTGTTTTTTTGTTTATACTTTGTATTGGGGTATGGAGGCGATGATGGCGCTATAGGCACCGCTGCTGTCGGAGAAAACCAGCAAGCGATAGGCCATCCGGCAATGCGCCTATCCCTGCACAGTAGGTGCAGAGTATGTGTGCTGCCCCCGACGCTGGTTGTGCGGCCGCGTTGCCTACTTTCTTGCTGGCTGGCTGTTTTTGCATAGTTTCTTCGTTTGGTCTCTTGCCGTGTTTAGTTTCGCCCCAATTTTTTTCGTGGGTACCCCTTCCCTTTCCCCCCGGGCGTCGCTTTTCTTTTCTCTTTCTCTGTCTTTCTTTTTTTCTTTTTCGAATTTTATGTCATCCTCTTGCAAGTTGTCTGCAGTGTGCTGGCTTGCTTATGCTCCGCTTGATCGTATTCATTGCATCTTGTTACGGAGTAGTCAGCGTAGATGTGTACGCTATAGGTAAAACGTGACACGATGTGGGTCAGTTCTCGGCGAAGAACACTGCAGGATATGTCATCGCTCTCTATGCGCGACAATGGTCGGCAGATTAGGCGATCCTTCGAGGTAAAATCATATCGCACACCGGATCACTTGTATTCTAGGACTTGTATGATTCTCCGGAGGTCTACAAGTTTTGCGTGATATTTTGGGCCGTGAACGAATAACGCAGAATACATTAGGTGCCATGAGCCTCGTCGGAGGAAGGCGACCTATCTAGCACCGACACGTTTCGTCGCCGGAAGGTGCCTAAACATTGGACCTCGATCAGAAAACCGTGGGCATGAAACGTCGTTCTCTCAGTACGCGTGTAGGCTCCAAACGATTTGTGTTTTGCGTTGTGCAGGGCTAGTTGCTGCCTATTTTTCGGCGAGCAACCGCCGCATTTTCCTCCCTCAAAACCAACGTACGGCTACGGCTACTCGGAAAACAAGAATATCGTCATCTTCCGAGCGAGGTCCAACGACCAAATGTGTAGGGTGAACCGCAACGCTGGACCAAGTGTCCGACGTAAAAAGCTGTTATCTAATGGCCGGGGGGTTTGTCAATGGGCGAGCTTGAGCAAGTTCCACACTATCCGGAGGGATGACTTACCGGGTGGCTATGTTCACCACACCTGATCCTCCGGGATCAAGTCGGGTCGACATACTTTCACGCATCCGTACACAACGGCAGCTTCCACTGCTGGAGTAGTAACGGTGACCGCCGGTAGGGACAGCTCGTGAGCTGTCGTTACCACCTCGGGAACTGAAGAAGGATACACCAGCTAGCGCAGGATTGCGAATACAAAATTGGAGTTAAATTTGACACACAACACGTACGCGTGTGAAAATACGTCGAAATATGGTGAGCTTGATTAAGCTGTATCCATTCGCCAGAGGGTAAACAAAAAGGAGTAATAAAATGCTATTTACGATACACTGGTGTCGTAAGATTTTCTTGTTTGCAACACCGGCGGCCACCGCCGGAGGATAAAAAATAGAGCTCAATATATGTTGGTTACTTACATGTTGGTTATATAGCACTTCCCACCGGCCCACGTAGTCACGTGACTACGTGGGCCAGCGGGTACTGAGCACTATATATCCAACGTGACTACGTGGGCCAGTGGGTAGTGTTATATAACCAAGAACATATACTTTGAAGTATATGTTTGTGCGAGTCCGCCAATTGGCTCTCACCGACCTCGTAACAGGGATCTCCGGGGCTCCCCCCTCGCCACGCAGTGCCGTAGTGCTCAGTAGCAAACTATCATAACCATTCACCACGTCTCCAGCGCGAACGCTCGCAAATACGTGATTTCCTTTTTTCTTTTCCCGGAAAAAAACGGAAATACGAAGTGGGTGGGATTCGATTGGCGGACTCTCGCAAACATATACCACAGGCATCTTTTTGTTGGTTAGTGACTACGTGTGGGCCAGTGGGTAGTGCTATATAACCAGCGTAAAACTGGTAAAACGTACCTGGTATTGCAATTTTTTGCGACACCGCTGTCTTAAGCTCTCTTATTTTCGACACCGCCCTGTGCTTGCGCCACACGCCCCGGATCATCCAGGCACTGCGATACGGCTGTTGTGGCATGGTATCGAGCTATCATTGAAGCTATCATGTACCCAAAACAGCCGGGTACTTGCCGATATATCTGGTATCTGAGTGCTCACGCAGCATTTTTTATAAAAAAAGTGAAAAACGTCAGAATTTGAAACCGATGTCGCGATCCTTTCGGTTTCACAGTTCTGCGGGAGAACACGGACACCAGATATCTCGTCGAAAGTACTGGGCCGCTTGGGGCACACGATGGCTTCAATGATAGAGCTCTATATCAAGCCAAAACAACAATCGTAGCAGTTCTGGGATCATCCGAGGCGTTGTTCCAAGCAAAGAGCAGTGTCGTAAATATTAACAGTAGCTTTCGACACCGCGTGAAGGTGTCGTAAATGGCATTACGAAGCTGTACACTCTTTACCTCGGGTAAAAAAACCCCGTCTGGACCGTTTCGGTCTGCAAGATCCTGTCATATGGCGGAATCTTGCGATGTCGAGTATTTCTCTTATTATTGTGTGGTACCAGGTGCTTTACCACCCCCCCTCGGTATAGGGTTGGACCCAGATCGCCATTCCTGTCGACCGCATCGGTCCCGTTAACCGTGCTACGAGCCGCGAGCTGCGAACCTGCGAACTGTGCTCGTGCCGGCGTCGTCGTAACGACGTCGCGACGCAGATTATTTTTTTTCGTCGCAGGAAGCGTTTCGTGGTCCCCGTTTCGTAGACAAATCACGCCGCTGAAAAATTATGAACTCTCGACCAATGAAATCTCTCATAGATTTACAAGTGCGGGCTAATCGCTGGCTGTCTGGAACCCGCAACCCGCTGCTCTGACCTCCTCCTCTCAACCTAGCTTTGGGGTGCTTCTGGCCTTGGGTAGGCAACAGGGCGCCATGGCGAAGAAAAAGACCGGCGCTGGTAAAGGCGCGGCGAAGCAGGAAGCAAAAGACCTGAAGAAGAAGAAACAAGAGGAAAAGGCGTCCAAGGCTGCCAAGAAGAAAAGCGGCAAGGCGAGTCAAACTAAAATTGCCAAAATATTTGGCATTTCGTCAACTGTCGTATGGTTGTTGGATGGCAGGTACTGTTTGCCCAGCCGCTGCTGCTGCTGCCGCCGCCGTTGCTACTGCTGCCGCCGCCGCCGTTGCTGCTGCTGCCGCCGCCGCTGCTGCTGCTGCTGTACTGCTGTACTATTTACCCGCTCCCAGTCTGCCACCACTTGCTCGTATGCGTAAGCTTTCCCCTGCTGCCCCACGAACGGCGCTGGCCCGATAGCTAAGCGGGATCTTGGACACAGCAGTAGCGGCAGCAGCAGCAGCAGCAGCAGCAGCAGCAGCAGCAACAGCAGCAGCAGCAGAGAGCAGCAACAGCAGCAGTACGTGACGACCATTGACCAACAACAGAACCTCATTCGCCATCAACACAACCCCATTGACCAGCAACACAGCCAACAGCCCTCTCCATATCAGCAGTGCGGCAAGTATTATTCTAAAAATTATTATATACCAGGTATCAGATTTGGTCTGCAACAAGTCGAAGTTCAATGCCGCATGTCTAACAAGGCCGGTGCAGAGTCTGCACTGCAGTGCTTGCCTGTCGTTTAGTTCCTTGAACACAGGAGGATACTTACACTTCTACTTGGAATTACACGAGAGGCCAGAGGTATGCGTAGATGCATCACGTGTACCCGGCTCAGATTCGCTTGCGCATGTAGCTTTTGTCTTTATCAATACTGCGACTACTGTTTGCTCGTGCTTGCCAGGCACTAGATGTGCGACTCGCCCAATGCGCAGGAGCGGCCTGCACAACACTTTGTGAAGGTCGATGGTCTTAGTGGTGGAGGCATTTATTGGAAAAACGCCACCTTGTTGCGACGTGCGACTGCCCCTGACCTTGATTCCCCCGAAGAGTCTGGATTAGGGTTAGGGTTAGGTCTGGGTCGGATGGGTCTGAGCGGACGTGAAAGGTTGAGCTTGACCTCATGCGACCTGCACAAAATTTCGTGCAGGCCGCTCCTGCACATAATAGCGCACATCTTTGCCTTTCAACCCCCGCGGCTACGGCCATGCATGGAACGAATACCCCCTCCCCCCACCTTTGATTTCTAACGGGAAAATGCATTTTGTTGGTTTCGTTTGGCCACAGGACGCGCGGGATGCGGGGGAGGATAACATCGAGGCCATCCTCGCCGAGATTATCAGCAAGGAGAAACAGCAGACTGCGGTGAGTGTATCCAAAGCCTCTGTTTAAACCGCAAAAAAACCCGGCGACCTTACTTACTACTGTCTCCCCGTGCTTGCTGAGAGCCCCGCGGAATCTTCTGCGAGCGACTAGGTTAGGAGCTATTCGTCTCCGGTCCTCATGCTGTATTTTAGTACAAGGGGCCTTTTGTTGAGGGGCGTGCTTCGGGCGTGGTGTGTGTCAGAAACATCGACCAACTATATTCTGCGCAGTTATTACTGGCCCGACTGTTGCTTCATTCGCGAGTCGTTCCGCCCTCCTTGCCTCCCTCCCTCCCTCCCTCCCTCACTCACTCTCTTCCTCCTGCCCTCCCTACCTCTACCCGTCCCTCCCTACCTTGTTCCCCTTCTCGGCGTTCTTGCCCTACGCCGCGGTTACCGCTACCGTCACTGTTACCGTTACCGCCACCGTTACGTCACCGCCACCGTTACCGTTATCGCCACCGTTACTGTTATCTCCATCCCCGCAACCGCTGTTATCAATACCGCAACCGTTCCTGGTGTTTCTGCGACCGTTACCGTTACCGCCACCGTTACCGTTACCGCCACCGTTGCCGTTACCTCCACCGTTACCGTTCCCGCCACAGGTACCGTTACCTACCGTTTCCGTAACCTTCACCGTTACTGCTGCCGCCACCGTCACCGTTGCTGCCACCGTCACCGCCACCGTTACCGCCACCGTTACCGTTACCGTTACCGTTACCGCTACCGTTACGGTTACCGCCACCGTTGCCATTACCTTTACCTTTCCTCGTGTAGGTTACCGTGACGGTGTGCGAGGCGCCGCCATCTCCTCGCGCGAACTTCACGGTGACGTCGCTCCCGAGCGGCGAGATGGTTCTCTTCGGCGGGGAGTACTTCGACGGTCAGGACACCAAATGCTTCAACGAGCTCTTCAGGTGCGTCCCATTCACACCCTCCTTGACTTTTAACACTGCAGTAAATGTTCCCGTACTAATTCCAAGTAATGGTCGCCTAAAACGTGGGTGCATTTCTACGGGAGTCATAAGACGCGTGCTACTAGTGGTTCGATAAAGGTGTACCTTTTTTTGGCTATTTTGACGGGGCGCCTTAACCCGAAATCGTCGGAATTTCATCACTTTTGTTTTGCAATACGTTTTTTTTTCTTGTATGCCTAGGCTATGTATGGGCTTGTTCCATCACAATTCACGATGGTTGCGCTTTCAGTTTGTACTCAAACTCGGTTTGTGGGTGAAAATACAGAGCTCCTTGAGTCGAGAACCTTGCGGGAGAAAAAAGGTTTACATGGTTTTTGCAGCGGCAACGGGGGGGAGGCGGGGGGGGGGGGAGGGTACTCGTTTTGTGCGTGGTCGTAGTGGTATGTATGGGCGTAGACCATCGCATACCTAAAATTGTGGGCCGGAGCACATCGAGTTTTCACCGACCATGCAGACATCGCGTGCACCAAGCGCGAACCGCCGCCGTGAGGTGTTCGGCGAGTCGCATGAAGGGGTGAGCGGTGTCCCGCTAAGACCTACTTGTGAGGCGCATTTCGGCGCCTTGTGCGTACTTTCTTGCGTATAGATGACATCTCATGGACTTGACTTATTTTCTGGTGTGGCCGGTTCTAGAGACAGCAGCGGGTATGGCATGTAGCACCATATACACACTAGGTGATATACCCCCCCAGCACGGAGTTAAGGCTCTCCACCATGCACAACATGATCTAACTCGACCCACATCTCGGGTTCCGCCAAAACATGAAACCGATAAAAAAAAAGACGACACCTTGGGTTGTCTAGCTCACGTAATGAGAGGTGTGTTTTACAGCGTCGTTACCAACCAACGCCAACCCCAAGGGGAGATGCATCCCCCTTGCTTGGGCGGGCACGGAAAACGCCACTTTAACTAGTCCTTGACGTAAGCGCACAGGTTAAGGTTAGGGTTGAGGTTGCCGTAAATGCTGTAGCACTACACTACACCATCGCCTCAGTAGGGGTCCTCCAGTAACTAAAGCGGTGGTGTGCCATAGAAATACAACCGCCTTATTGCGGGAACCCGCCTTATTCACTCCGGGTTATGAGTGCTATTCCCCAGGTGCACCAAGAGATTTCGACCACCTTGTATGGGGATACCGCCTTATATGGGGATACCGCCTTATTGGAGGACCTCTTGCTAATGATTGCTATACTGGATACGACGTGCCTCTCGATAACATTTATTTTACATTAAAAAGGGTGCTAATTTTTTGCGATGCTAACAGAAAGGGCTCTTGTAGATACGATGTTGTTTTGGTTTACAGTAGCGTTTTACTGTGTTTTTGATTCTTTGTTTTTTGGGTGGTCTCCATTTTCCACCATAACCGTCCTCTCGCAGGTGGAACGTGGAGAAGAACGAGTGGCGCCAGATAGAGTCGCCCAACACTCCCCCTCCCCGGTGTTCCCACCAAGCGGCGTTTTTCAAAGACCATCTGTATGTTCTCGGCGGGGAGTTCGCCACGACGGAGCAGTTCCACCACTACAAAGACTTTTGGCGCCTGAACATTAAGGTGGTTACGAAGTATACGATAAGACCGTTTCGGACCTTCAGAGGAAAAAATCTTATGACTAAAACTGACGATTGTGTAGTAGTACCTTTCACATGAAAAAGCCAGACTGCTAGGTCAGAGGGAAACGTCTGTGACTAAAACTGACGATTGTGTAATTGTTTCCTTCGCATGAAAAAAACAGACTGCTAGATTAGCTGACGACGATTTTTAAGGTCGAAATCCGGTGCAAGTTCCTGTATGACACGCGCATAGCCTGCACTGCCGTGTGCTGCATGTTCGCGCCAGGGCAAGAACGTGCTTGTTCTTGGGTTTGATATGATATGATATTATATTAGATTATAAAAGTAAAAATACACTCCGGCTGTGAGGTCGAAGATTTTGTCCAAACTCATATTTGCAAGCTGTGTGTGATACTCCGATCGCGCGTATCACTGGGTGTGTGTCCACGTCAAGGACACAGGTCGGTGACTCCCCTTGGAACTACAGTGTAGCTTGTACCAGGGTCAACAGGGTGGTGTTAGTCAGTCTGTGCGCGGAAACTATAAAACCCGTTTTTGAGGAGGACAAAATCTGACAGCTATGGAAGGAAATGCATAATCAGTTTATCAAGTGTATCCTGTAATTCGTATAACCGGCGAGGGGAGGGCGAAGTTTCTAAGGACGTGGGGGCCTGGGTTTGAACAAGAGGGAGCGGGCGGCGGCGGGGGGAGGGGGGGGGGGGGAGTGGCATCTTAAACTGTGCGCGGAAACTATCAATCCTTTGGGGGGAAAAATCTGACGGTTGTGGAAGGAATGCATCAGTTTATCATGTATATCCTGTAAGTCGTACAACCAGTGAGGAGAGGGCGGAGTGTTTTCGAAAGGGAGATTTCCAACAGCTTTAGGTCGCATATATGTATGGGCTTGTTATACGCGTGTGCTAGGTCTAGGTGATGGTGCGGGTGGTGGGGAAGGAGGGAGCTTTGGGGTGGGGGGGAAAGGGGGGGGGGGGGTATGAATTGGAGCTACGGCGTGGATGGCTAGAAAGATAAGGAGGTGATATCAAATGCCTGGTAGTGTTTATTACTCTGGCAGAATTTGATCTTTGGTGGGGCGTTTGAACAAAAGGGAGCGGGGGCGGGGGCGGGCGAGACAAGTCGATCTGTGCGGGGAAACTACAAATCCTTTAAGGGGACAAATCTGACGGTTGTAGAAGGAATGCATCAGTTTATATCACCTGCCTGGTGTTGTTTTATTTTTCTAGCAGGTTTTATGTTTATATATTATATGATATGGTAATTACAAATGGGTTAAGGTGCTTATTCTTTGTGCAACTGGTTGCGTGGAGGCCCCTTGTTTGTCTTCACCGCAACTGATCCGCAGCTGGGGATCAGGGAGGGTCGATATACTCACGCGTCCTCTGGTCGCGGCAGCTTGCGTGGCCGTAGCCACGGCGGTACAGTTGTGTCACGAAAACGAGTAAAATTGACACACATCATATACGTGGAGTGTAGTGAGCTTGACGCTTTATTTTTACCCACCCGCCGGCGAAAAACTATACCAGGTATATTTTGTGTTGGTTGAGCCCGGGGCTAGGTCCCCTAGCATCCCCTTGTGTCGAGGAAGCATGATTTATAGAGAGGAATTTTTGTTGTTGGTGCCGTCCGCCAACCAGGAGGGCGAGGAGAGGAGGGGGGAGCTGGCAACTGCGTCGGTGCTTTACCGAGGCCTCGGAAGGGTGAATGGGGTGCTTTGGCGGATGAGTGCTGTTGTTGTTGTTGTTGTTGCTGTTGCTGTTGTTGTTATTGTTGTTGTTGTTGTTGTTGTTGTTGCTGTTGTTGTTATTGTTGTCGTTGTCATGATCGGTGAAGTTCTCGTTGTTGCTGTCATCGTTGTTTCGTTTATTGGGATTAGCATACCGTTGGTTCTCTTTCGTCTGTCGCGCTCCTTTCGCCTACTTTTTCCTTTCCTTTCGTCTTGTTGGAGTCCCTCTTTTGCTACCTTTTCCCCCTCTCCTTTTGCTCATTTTGGCGTTCATTGTTTTGCCTGCTTTTTTCCCTTCCTTACATTCATTTTGGGCGTCCAGTTTTTTTGCTGCCTTATTTTCCTTTCCTTAATGTTCATTTTGTCCTCATTTTTTTCCGCCTTTTTTTCCTTCCCTTAATGTTCATTTTGTCCTACATTTTTCGCCTCCTTTTTTCATTTTTGACATCCGTTCTTGTTTGTTTGATCAGACGAACGCATGGGAGAAGCTGGAGATGCCGGGCAAGGCCCCCTCCGCACGCAGCGGACACCGCATGGTGGTGTGGCGAAACCAGCTGGTGCTTTTCGGAGGGTTCTACGAAGCGTTCCGCGATGTGAAGTGGTTCAACGATCTCTACATCCTCAGCTTCCAGGACATGAAGTGAGTTGAGTCAGGACGTGCAGCGAATGCATTGGGGCACACCCGTCTTGTGTGTGCGTGTGTGCGTGTGTGTGTTTTTCAAGCCTAACGACGGCCGCCGACGTAAAATCAACCAACTGAAGGGTTGGTAGCGGATCGCCGTTTTCTTTTCTTTTCTGTTTTTTTTTTTGTTTGCTTCGCAGCGAATGCGAGTCTGATTGACGTTTCAATTGGACGCGTGTTAACGATAGAGGTTGAAAGCAGTAGAGCATTTTTTCGGCTCACTTTTTTTTTTTCAATGGCGGGGCTTTTTAATCTCAACCCCTTTAGAGCCCCAAAACCCCTCCCTATACTAATATCAAGTAAATCTGTTCAAAATAAAGGGTTTCAAGGTGAAGAGGCGTTACTAACCCAAAATCGTCGGATTTTCTTGTTTTACGAATGGAAAAATGCTGTATACATTTATTAATAGCTAGACCATTGGTTTGTCCATCCAGTGGAACTGTAAAATTTTTATACTAAAAATAAGGTATTTGGCTGAGGTAGAGGACTTCTCAAATGGTTATGAGCCTCAGAAATGTAATGGTGCACCTCCGTCGTAGCGTGTGTGCACGCCTCCATAATTGGGAAACCACTGTCGAAATGGCTGAAATTTTTCTTTGCTGAACCTGGTAGTTGATCAGGCAATGTTGTTTCGACCGCCGATCATCTGGTCGGACTCGTGAGCGTTGGCCTTTTTTTTTTGTGCCAATGCTTACGATGTTGTTTCGACCGCTGATCATCTGGTCGGACTCGTGAGTGGCCTTTTTTTTTGTGCCAATGCTTACGATGTTGTTTCGACCGCCGATCATCTGATCGGACTCGTGAGTGGCCTTTTTTTTTCTTGTGCCAATGCTTTAGGAGTTAACGACCGCTCTAGTAGACCCTGCTACTGCGTGAGGTTTGGTAAGCAACAGCAGCTGTCCGGTCTTGTTCAGCTTACGGCAGATGGAGTGGATGATGTGGCTCAATAGCCTCTGCTTTCATCATCCACAAGTGCTACGCTAGGAGCTGGAGTACATACCCTCAGTATGGGTTTCCACTTTTTGGGCCGCGTTTCTGATAATGTGACCGGTTGAGTGGAACTACCGGCCAGTATGATCTTTTCACGAGTAGGTACATGTACATATATACATATATTATTTTTTAGATCCTCCTGGAGATGCGGGTAAACAAAGCTTTCAAGCTCCGTGTACTTTTCATTTTGCGTACAGTACCAGTTTTTGTCCGTCTGCTAAGCGCAGAATCGATTTTTGATTTTTTTGTCAGTATTTTTTTTTTCGGACTCGCGCATGATAGAAATGCTGGTCGGGTTGTGCGAAAAACAACAAATGTCTTTGAAGTCATGTTTCGGGTGATGAGGTGGTGAGATATCCATCTCCCTCGTGTTAGGAGAGCGCAGAAAATTTTCAGAATCTGCTGCACCTCTAGCATGGGTTGACTCCGTTCCTCACGTTCCTCAGGTTCCTCGCTTGGGGTCTCTACCGTCATACCTCACCTACCTCACCCAATATCTGCCCTTGGAAAATCATGAAGGCATTGAGTGAGAACCCTATGACAAACGCATCCAACGAATGAATCAGGGCTACGGGGGGGGGGGGGGGGGGGGGGCATGTTAAGGGGGGGCGTACTCATTTGTTGCTTGCCTTAGTCATTTGACTATTGACCACGCATCCCTTTCGAAACGGAGCACTGCTGTTCTGTTCGTACTCCTAGTAGAGACACCTCCGACATTTTGGGTGCTCGTCACGCTTCTTCCATGTACTACATAAAAACTGTTTGCTTGTCCTGTCCCCGTCCTATTTCGCCGTCTGCGGCCACCAGCTATCTCTAAGGATAGCGATCGTTTTATCGCTACTCTCTAGTCTACGAAACTCTTCCATGTCACATACGTCTAATTTCCTCATCTCTTCCTCTAACGCATACCGTTCCTCCTGGTATATTCACATTCTCCTACTATTTTTTTTTTTTTTAATATGTGAATCCTACTCTGTTTTTTTTTTCTTCACACTTCTACTTTCCAGCTTCTGGACAAGCCGTGGTCACAGGTGTCGTCCTTTCTTCCCCCCGGCTCTTGCCTTCAATTATTATCGCGCATAGGGTTCAGCAATCCCACTGCTCGTCGATTTTTCATCGAGTGTTGCTAACTCACGCTCTCGCGCTTTCCGCAAGCCAATTTGTGCACAAGAAAAGTTCCAACAAGTTTATACGAGTATGCACTCGGCGGGGCTCGAACTCACGAAACTGACCTATACCAGGCTCGAGGATAACCTGATACGCCACCGGGGCGACTCTTTACTGTTGTGCCACACGGGCACATATTTGTAGCCACGTCCTCCTCCCGACTGCTGGTATGTCTCTTTCTTCTTTCTGACCAGTAGGTCCAGGTCCTCTACACGAAGTCGCAGTTTCAGCTTTTTCGCGTAGTCGATTGGACCGTGCAGATACTTTTTCATTCCAATGTCTCCCCTTGAACCCCCCGTATATCTCTAAGCGAATCTTCTCTAGTTCGCCTAGGCGGCGGGGTGCACTCATTTCATTTCATGCATAGCTGTAGTCACAAGACCATTGACCCTCGCATCCCTACTATGCCGGGACGGAGCACATGTCGGGTTTTCACCGACCGGGCAGACATCGCGAGCTCCAAGCGCGATTCGCCGTGAGGTGTTTGGCGAGTCGCGTGAAGGGTGAGCTGCATCCTACTATGAACAACTATAACCCCCTGTGAGGCGGAGCCTTGTGCGTACTTTCTTGCGTACGGATGGCAGCTTCGAATGAATTGATATGCTTTCTGGTGTGGCCACTTCCAGAGCCAACAATGGGTATTCTATGGCTATCGTGGGGGGCGGGGGGTGAGAGGGGTTTAAGTCGTCGTCACAGTAGGGGTCCCCCATTAAGGCGGTATGCCGATATAAGGCGGTACTCATGACCCGGAAGTGAATAGTGCGGCTTCCCCCAACAAGGCGGTCATATTGCTCTGGCGTGCCACCGCTGCACTGAAGAACCCCTGACACTGCTGTAGTAGGTGAATCTCGTCCATACTAATGCCAAGGTTCGTGTGTTCGAAGTAGGGCAGTCACTGGTAGAGCCCCTTTTTGCAGGGGTTTTGATCGGAATTGGGTGACCTGGCCCGAGCCGTGGGACTTGAAAACCCCATGGCCGGACCCGAGCTGACCCATGGCAGTTCGGTCACTTCCTGACCCGACCCGACTCGATCCACGAGTTTTTGAAACCATCCTGACCCGACCCGCCGCGGGCCGGATCATGGCCCGTAAAACTCCCTGTTTTTGTTTTGTTTCAGCGGCTCAAGAACTCGCCACCACGCGAAAGGGCTTTCGGTGCGTTTCGGGCTGCGCGATAATCTGCGCTGGCCATGTAACGAAGTCTTACCCTTAATTGCTACTGTTGCTGTTTCTCTGCGCCAACTAAAATATATACCTGGTACATTTTTTTAAGTAAGTTTTTTTTTTGGTTTTCTAGCCGCTCGCCAGCGAAAATGGGAGTGTCCCTTCTGTCTACCGTAGTCTTTTTGGTTGAAAAAAAAACAATCAAACACGAAGCACAAGCGATATATTCTCCGGCGATATATGGGTACTGAAAAAAAAACAGGGCTTTTCATGGGTTGGATCGCTTCCCGGTATACCATACCATACCACTCGGATCGGGTCAAGGGTGGCCCGGCCCGACCCGTGAGATTTGAAAACCTCCCGACCCGATCCGACCCGACTCGACCCGACCCGACCCGACCCGACCCGACCCGACCCGACCCGACCCGACCCGACCCGACCCGACCCGACCCGACCCGACCCGACCCGACCCGACCCGACCCGACCCGACCCGACCCGACCCGACCCGACCCAATCCGACCCGACCCAACCCGACCCGACCCGACCCGACCCGACCCAATCCGACCCGACTCGACCCGACCCGACCCGACCCGACCCGACCCGACCCGACCCGACCCGACCCGACCCGACCCGACCCGACCCGACCCGACCCGACCCGACCCGACCCGACCCGACCCGACCCGACCCGACCCGACCCGACCCGACCCGACCCGACCCGACCCGACCCGACCCATCCGACCCGACCCGACCCGACCCGACCCGACCCGACCCGACCCGACCCGACCCGACCCGACCCGACCCGACCCGACCCGACCCGACCCGACCCGACCCGACCCGATCCGATCGGACCGGACCGGACCGATGATATTTCGAACACCCCCCGACCCGAGCCGACTCGACCCACGAGTTTTTTCTAACATCATACCGCCTGATCGGACCCGCGGACAGGGCAATGACCCGTAAACAGCCCTGGTAATTTCTGAATGGACCGGTGATATTTCGAACTCCTCCCGGCCCGAGTCGACTCGACCCGCGAGTTTTTTTATTACCGCCTGACCGGAACCGCGGGCCGGACCATGACCCGTGAACAGTCCTTGGTAGTTTGTGAGTCGAGAAGTCCGCCACGTCAGACACAACATATTTTCGCCAGAAAAAGGTACTACGAGGTCCTGCCACGGTTTGCCCCGTCAGACACAACATATTTTCGCCAGAAAAAGGTATTGCGAGGTCCTGCCACGGGGACACGCCCCTCGACTTTTTCTGGACGGGCTAAAATGAATGCAGTGGTGTGTTTACACCAGCGTGTTATTTCTTCATGTGTTCAGCTTCATTTTTTTTTCGGGATACTGGGTGGTGGTTCTTTATACACCAGCTTTTTTTTCATCATGCTTTCAGCTTGAGTTTTTTTTATTGGGGTACGTTACGTTGGTGGGGGGGAGCCAGCCGTGTTGTGAGGGACCCAGGCATGGCTGCCTGAAAACCTTGCTAGACAGCGAGAAGTGCTGTTTGTTGCATTAGCCGTTTTCACCACGTACTTCAATGTAACGAGAGGAATGTGCAGCGATATTGCGCGTACTGCTGTATCGTCGTGTTGCCCGCGTGTTGTGTGTCTCCCAACGTTTCACTGTCTTGCACAGGACGTTTAAGTGGATGAGTTGGTTCAACCATCGGACCTACCGCGACGTGGTGTGGCATCATGAACCATCTCACATATCGCAGCTTGACATGCCGTGATACCGGGTATTCTTTTTCTTGACGCCATGTGATATGACGTGATATGACGTGATGTGACGTAACGTGACGTGATTTGTCGTGTCGTAACATGGCGTGACGCATGACATGACATGTCGTGACGAGCCGTGACGTGTCATGACATGATGTGACGTGACGTGTCGTGGCGTAACATGACGTGACATGACATCCCATGACGTGACATGCCAGGATGTTGCAGTGCATGATGGTGACATGGTGTGACACGATGTGACATGTCGTCATATGACACGCCGTGTGACATATCATGACGCCGCATGACCTCAAGTCACGAATATATGTTTTTTCGAAAGAGGCACAACATCCGTCGACGTCAAGCCAACTACTTTACGAGCTGGTCCGGTTTGGAGTCAAACGCAACAGCGGAATGAGTTTTCGCAGCTCAGATTTGCGAATTTCAAGATGAAAATTTGCGTTGGGATGAGAACGGTGTTGACTCAAAACATTACGACCTAAAGTCACGAATATATGTTTTTTCGAAAGAGGCATAACATCCGTCGACGTCAAGCCAACTACTTTACGAGCTGGTCCGGTTTGGAGTCAAACGCAACAGCGGAATGAGTTTTCGCAGCTCAGATTTGCGAATTTCAAGATGAAAATTCGCGTTGGGATGAGAACGGTGTTGACTCAAAACATTACGCTCTGACCAAAAAAACAAATCGAGATTTTTTTTTTTCTGACTAATTAAAATAAAAATCGAAAAAAAAACGCGGGCTACGATCGAGGGGCACCGCTCTTTTTATGAGGTTTCTCAATTTTGGGAGCTCAAGACCTCTCCCAAAAACTGATTTCTAGGAGAAAAATCAAAACTGCTACAAGCGACCGGATGAAAAATCCCATGGCGTAGGCACACAACGATAATCATGGTAAAATAATGGCCTATTATTTTTTTTTTCCCGACGATTTAGCCCAGGTTAAGGGGCCCCGTCATTCAGAAAGCAAGATTGCCAAAAAAAGGTACCTGGTATACCTCTATCGTAGCACGCGTTTTTTTTTTTCTTTTCTTTTTTGGTCAGCGCGTGAAATCCCATGATAGCACAGAGCGCGCTCCGAACCGCCGTGGCAAAATCTCAGGGAAAAAAAAAACGACAAATTGAGCAGCGAAAACGATTTGCATTTTTTTTTTCAAGAAACGACTTGCAGGTGTTTGAGGGGAAAATACCGGATATGTTTACGAAACTTCTCAGAGGGTATGCTCTTCGCTGTGCAATGGATGTGCTGTGGCTGCGATGTTTGAAAATATGCCTGATTTTTGAGTAATCTCGCTGCATTTCTAAAAAAAAAATTGTCTCGAAACTTCTTTTTTCACGAAGCAAATTACTTGATTTATGTATGGAAACGACTTGATTTATGTTCGGGATTCAGGAAAAGGCCCGGAATGCACCGGCTCGGGCTGATATTAACTGTGCCGCTGCGCGTTGATTGGTGGATCATCAGGGTGTGCGTATTAAGGCCCAATTCATCATCGTTCAATAGATAAGGCTTGCCACGTGAATGCCAGCTTTACAATCGCACCAGCTCGCACAACATCTACACAGGTTTTGTCAGCCGATCGTCCGCATTTTTTTTTTGTAATTTTGTTGTATGTTATCATTCTGGACGCAGGTGGCGGCGGGTAGAATTTCCGGCGATGTCACCGGTGCCGGCCCCGAGAAGCGGGCACCAGATGGCGGTCTACTCCGCAGGGGATCAGATTTTCTTGTACGGGGGTTGGTCAAAGGTGGGTTTTTTGCGGGGGAAGGGAAGGTTAGGAAAGAGAAGAGGGAAGGGGGGGGAGGAGGGTGCGGGGGGGAAGGAGGGGAGGTCGGGGTGAATTCGGGAGGGAGGGGCAGGGGGGGGGGTGTTCTCAGTTTGTGCATGGCCGTAGTCGTATGACCATAGACTGTCGCATCCCTACTATGCCGGGACGGAGTTCGTCGGGTTTTCACCGACCAGGTAGACGTTGCGTGCACCAAGGCGGGGGGGGGTGTACTCGAGGGAGAAGGGGGGGGATGGATGGGGGGGTGGGGGTAGAAGGCTCGTCGTGATAATTACCTAATAGTGTATACGGCTAAATGGTTTGATCCATATGTTTGACTGTAACTGCTACCCTTAATCCCAACTTTAACCACCTGGGAAACGTTTGTCACCCCCCCCCCCCCGATCCCCCCCTCCTCTACTTTCCCCAATTTCTTTGTCGACATTCACACCTAAACGATCCTTACATTTTCGGATATAGTGGCTTATATTTGTTTTGTCATCCCCTCTCCCTTCCCCCAATTCCAGCAATTTCAGCTTCGGCACTTGTACCCAAAAGTTCCTCATATTCCCGGACAGAGTGTTGTACGAAGCATATTGTATCTGTCTGCGACCCCCGCCTCCCTCCCCCCTCTCCTCCCCCTCTCCCCCTCTCCCCCTCTCCCCCCTCCCCCCTCCCCCATCCTCCCTCTCCCCCTCTCCCCCTCTCCCCCCTCCCCCCTCCCCCCTCCCCCCTCCCCCCTCTCCTCCTCTCCCCTCTCCCCCTCTCCCCCCTCCCCCTCTTCCACGCCCCCCCTCCCCCCCTCCGCCCCTCCTTCCTCCAACTTCATCGTCGACCCCGCCGCCGCCTCGTTCTTTCGTTGTTACGAGCAGGAGAAACAGCCGGGGCAAAAAAGGGAGGGCAAGACTCACAACGACATGTGGGTCCTGAATATGAAGGCCGCCATCTCTGGAGGAAACCCTACGTGGGATCGGGTGAGTGGTAGGGTTGGTTATACCCGCTCTGTAATACAGCCAAAATTTATGGCATGACATACACATAGCGCACGGCGTATTTTTTTTTTTACGGCGAGCAGAACAATAGCGTAAATTTCACTCCGTAATAGCGTAATTGTATTTTTGTTTCTTGTTTTGAAATACTAACGCTTTCACCTTTTTGGAGCCCACGTACACCTGCCGACCGAAAAAGGAGACGAGGGCACGATCTGTTCAAGATTTCAGGAGGGTCGGGTGGCAGCAAGCAGTGCGAGCGGTACAGTGCCCCTCCTGCCCCTCCACGGGTGTCTTACAGCTGCCGGCAACAAAGTTCGGACTCGTCTCCCCTACCTCAGTAAGCTTGGATTGCTTCGTGTGGCCGACGCTGTACATAAGCAAGTACCGGTGACTTTTTTTTGTTTTCCGACAAATTTTCTGTCGCAAGTCCCAAAGCGCAAAATGCCGCAAAAACAGGTGCTGGGGTTGGTTGGGGGATGCGCCCGGCGGAGGGGAACGTAAGCAGGTTGTACGGCAACGCGTGCATGATGACGCGTCGTGATGGTGCTCGCTCGTTCTGCTGCAAGCGTCTTTTCTAGAGGCTTGGAAAACATGGCGTTCATCACGAGTCGTTTTCTTCGGTCGCTATGTACACATGGGTGGATATCTCAACGGGGTTGTATATCCTTTTTGGGACTTGAAACGCAAGGAATTGACGGGAAAAAAGCGAAGTGATTACGGCATCGGCCTCATGAAGTGCTCAATCCGAGCTGGTGGTGGTGTACTTGTAGGAGATGTGTTCGAACTGCAACTCAGAAGCTGTGAGGCAAGAAGTGTGAGGCATGACGACACTCGGATTACCTCAAGCTTTCCCTACGTGGACGCTTGATTAGGTCGCGCGCTCGTCGCTTTTTGGTCTGTATGATTGATGGGCAGGTTTGGCCTTTGTGTTGAAGCTTGACGACCTTACCGCTACCGCCTCCACTTGTATTTGATGTGTGTATGTATGCATGTATGTATGTATGTATGTATGTATGTATGTATGTATGTATGTATGTATGTATGTTGTATTATGTATGTATGTATGTATGTATGTATGTATGTATGTATGTATGTATGTATGTGTGTATGTATGTACGTAAATATGTATGCATTTGACGTATGCATGTATATACTCCGTATTTATTTATGTTGTTAGATAGGGAAGAAGGGGGCGCCGCCTTCAATCCGGTCAGGCGCTGCGATGACCGTGCACAAGAACAGGGCGTTGCTTTTCGGAGGCGTTTTGGATCACGAGGGGCCGCAGCACGCCGTCAGGTGTGACCGCGCCACCACTGCTATTACATAGGCGGGCTAGTTCGTCTCGCGGAGTCCCGAAAATTACAAAGGACTATCTGTAACCCCCAAAGAAGTATTCCACACAGGGGAGCACGATCTTTTTGTTTTCGAACGCCACACTCCCGGTTTCGAGAGCCCAGCCAGGCGGGGTGTACTAAATAAAACCAAGCGAAATATATATATATATATACGAATAGATATTTTTTCAAATTGTGTTTTCGCGATTCGTAGAGAAGCCCCAACGCTTCGTTTTTTCCGTCATTTTTGGCCTTTTCTAGAATGTGCCGTCCGGGATTTCCATCCTTGGGCTCCCCTGTCCCACATGAAATCAATTAGACGTTTGCCCCCATCGCTTCCCTGTAATGAGGTCTTCAACTTGTGCTGGTACTTAAGGCCTTTACAACTGGAAACCCCTTTTGGGGGACAAAATCACTTGGATTTAGTATAGGGAGGGGTTCGGGGGCGGTGAAGGGGTCAAGTATGAAATTAATTTCACAACCCCCCTGTATATTAGCTACGAATCGTCTTCTTCGAAGTTGGACACATGTTTCTTTTGTCGCTTGAATTAGTGTTACGTGGGTGTCCAGCCTTGAGGTTTCTAAAACGAAAGAGACCGATAATGATGTGTTCGGCGTTTTGGCCGTACTGTACGTTTGCTTCAGGTTTTTTTTTTGGTAAGGTGGTATGTGTATACGAGGTATAATTTCGTGGTGAAAGGTGTAAACGCGGGCAGCGAAAGCATACCGTACTTTGGTGTGGGAGAGGAATTGTAGCTGCTGTGTTCAACTTTTGCGTGTTGATGGTGGTCGGTGGCGGCGGTCGTATACATGTTCCGGCTTTTCGGCGATCTCGAAAGCAATACCATGGTGTTTTTTCTAAACGCCAGGTTTGTTCGAAAACCGGCGCACCATTTCCGCGCGCTGATATTATGACGCATGCTACGATATCATGGAGGTGCACCAGTTTTTTGCACTTGCTTGAGGAGCCCTCAACCTCGCCCACGAACTGATCATGAGTAGAAACTGAACGTGCAGCCCAATGAAAAAATCCAATGGCCTATTAATAGGTGCCTGGTATTCAGAAAAAAAAACAGATTAAATAAAAAAATAGAACGGGATTTCCAGGCAGATGAAATAAAAAACAGAACGACATTTCCAAAACAGATTAAAAAACAGAACGATAATTCCAAACAGCGTTAATAAACAGAACGACATCACCAAACAGATTCACAAACAGAACGATAGGGCTCTCCCGTGATTCAAAAAGAAAAACGACGCTGCCGGGGTTGTAACGAAGACCACAGATAGGGACAGCTCACGCTATACCTACAATGGGATCCGAAGGGTGCGCCAGCTAGCGTTGGTCTGCGAAAGCAACTGAGTTAAATCGACACACGACGCGTATGAAGATACGTGGAAGTGTGGTGAGCTAAAGCTTTGTTTTTCCCCATCCGCCGGAGGGTAAAAAAAAGACAAAAAAGGACAAAAAAAGACAAAAAAGACAAAAAAAAGACACAAAAAAGTGCTATTGATACCTGGTACACCTCTTATGTATTAACCCGTATGGAGAGAGGGGGACAAAGGCTATTTCGCCCGGTAGTTGGTCGTTGTAGGTCTTAACCCCTTTGAGACATGATTCTAGTAGAGGGAAAAATTGACGACGAAAATTGACGATTATCGTACGGCGTCGGCCACTGCTGCTGGTGACGATAAAGTTGGTGTCCGAACGACGACGCCAACAGTGCAAGGACTCGCACGGGACGGACGCAGCATGGCCCGGCCCTTGCTCGAGCTGCTGCTGCGCGCGCGCTTCACGCTACTCGAACGAGACGCTTGAAAATTTCGCAATATCGTCGTTTTTTTGGCCGCTATACACGGCCCCCCGGAGAGTCAAGCCGCCCTTTAGGGCCCCCAAATCCGTCCCTATACTAACTTCAAGTAAAATTGTCCCCAAAAGTTCTTTTTCCTGCTGTAAAGACGTTAAGTCGCTCCTTTAACCGCCCTTAATGCCATATTACCATGTTATCGCCTCCTTCTGTTGCGTAGGTCTGTGTTCTACAACGACCTGTTCGCGTTTGACATGGAGCGGCGGCGATGGTTTCGCTTGGCGCTGAAGAAAGCGACCAAGAAAGGCAGGGACAGGGGGAAGGGGAGGCAGGGAGAGGGGGGATCCGCCGGAGGATCTGCGCAGGTTAGCGGGGAGTTTTTCTTTTTTTCTTTCTCTTTTTTTTTTCCCTTTTTTCGTTTTGTTGTGTTGCATTGTTTTTTGTTACTCGTATAGTAATATGTTTTTTCTTTCAATCCTGTTTTTTTTTTTGCGTTGTTGTCTTTTCGTTGTTGTTTGTGTGCGTTGTTGTTTTAGTGTTTTCGTCGTTGTGTTTGTTTTTGGCTTCTTTCACGCCAGGACTGGGGCCGCGAGGGAGGATGGGACGCGGAAAAGCTACCTGAGAGTAATTGTAGTACTGGGTATTTTTTTGTTTTGTTTTTTGCGTTTGTTTGTTTCTGTAGCTTGTTGTTTGTTTTCTTCTTAAGTCTATTTAACAAAACCCTTTTAAACACATCAGCTGCGAGTTCTATTTGTTCATTTGTTGAAACTTGAGGCAATGCAGACTGGACTGCCTTGTAGTTATCCACTTACCAAAGTTGGTAAATCCTGTTGGACTTCGTTTACAGCGTATAAGCTTAAAATACCCGACAATGCCGTTCATTTTGTTAGCCAAACTATAATCATGATCATCGCGTAATATTTCTTTTTGCGGCGTGTTTTGCTGCCTTTGCCGAAACCGTATAAAATACGAAACGAAACAAAAAAAAAACGTTACAGGGGGGGCCGTCAGCGCGAGACGGAGAGGAAGAGGAAGACGAGGAGGACTACATCGACAGCGATGACGAGAGGGAAGAGGGCGAGAAAGCCCCCCATGAAAACGCCTTCGTATACATTGACAGCTCCGGCAAATTGGTCTACGTCGACCCTGAAGATCACGGGGAAGAGGAGAAAAATGAGGCGGGCCTGGAGAAGAAGGACGAGTCGGGGCTAGAGGAGAAGGAGGAGAAAAAGGTGGGCGTGAGTGCTTGATCTGGTGGTGCTGGTGTGGTGGTGGAGAGGGCGGGGGTGGTGAAGCGGGGGAAGCGGATTGGGGTGGGGGTGGGAGGGATGGTTGGGGTGGTGGTTGGTGGTGGTGGCGGTGGTGGTGGTGGTGGTGTAATTTGCGTTTTGTTTTTTATTTATCTTTCATGTGTGTGCTTTTTTTTGTGTGATCTGTGTGTACGTGTTGCGCTTTCTTTGTGTGATGTGTTTGTATGTGTTGCGCTTTTTTTTGTGTGTTTTGTGTTTTGTGTTGTACGTTTAGTATTTTGCGTGGTGTGTTCTTTGATCAGGGTTGGGGGGTTCAGAGTCAAGTGGGTTTTGGATACGCTTGGTTCGTATTTCATGGCTTGGCGTTTGTTTGGTGTTGGTTCTTTTCACGCGCTTTAATGACGTGTTTTTTTGCATGTGCTCTGCTATGTTTTTTTTCACAGGAGGAGCGTGACGCAGACCGAGATCAAGCCTCTGGAGGCGAAGAAACAAAGGCCAGCGACTGCTTACCACCGCCACCTCCGGGGGGCTTGGCAAAAGGGGGTGAAGATGAAGTGCCAGGCCAGGATGACCGGAGACAGCAGGGAAACGAAGGAGGGGGGAGCAGGTTATCGCCATCCCCGGAGGTGTTGGCAGGGGCTGGGGAGCCGGATCTGAAGGAGGGGGAAGGGGAACGGGACGTAGAAGAAGCGGCACCTTGCCCGCTTCCACGCATCAACCCCTGTCTCACCGTGCGGGGCAACACGCTTTACGTCTACGGCGGGCTGCTGGAGGTGCGTGCATGTACCGAAGTACACGCGTGCGTTTTGGTTTGTTTTCTTTAGACAAAGCGTTTTATAATAAACACTTTATAACCCTAAAACCCTAAAAATCCCTAGGGTATTTAACCCTAGAAAAAACTACGTTTTTAGGGTTGTACAAAAAACACCTATGGTTTTGGGTTTTTGGGTTTTTGGGTTGAATTAACGCTAAGGCTTTCGGGTTAAACTTGACCGCCTTTCCAGGGTGTTTTAGGGTTTTAGGGTTTTTAGATTGAATTGACACTGAGGTTTTAGTTTTTTTTATACTTTTAGGGGTTTTTAGGGTTAAATTTGAACCCTAAAAAAACCTAAGGTTTTAGGGTGGGGTTTTTAGGGTTTTTACCCCTTAAAAACTCTATGATTTTAGGGTTTTACCTAAAAATCCCTACCAGATATGGTTTTGGGTTCTACATAAAAACCCTATGGTTTTTGGGTTTTGGGTTTTTGGTCGAATAGGGTCGAATTTACACTAAGGTTTTCGGGTTAAAGTTGACCGCTTTTACAGGGTATTTTCGGGTTTTCGGGTTTTCGGGTCGAATGAACACTGAGGCTTTTGGGTTGAACTTGACCGGTTTTCCGTCTTCGATTTTGATCAAGTTAGAACGCGATCGCGCCATTTTTTCGGTATTACCGTGAGCGACCTCCTGGACAAGCTGTGATACTGTTTCTTCCCTTCTCCCCCCCGGCACGTACCTTCATTTTTATCGCGCGTAAGGCTCAGCGTTCCCATTTTTTACGTTTTTTGTGCTCGTCGATTTTCATCAACTTATGCTGAGTCACGCCTCGCGCTCTCAGCTCAAGTTATAGCATGCCAGGTATGCTATTTTTTTACCATAGACCTGGTACAATTAAACCGCGCTTGACTCAACCAAATTAGTCACACGCCCTGGTTTATCTTTGTTTAACGCGCGGACGGGGGCACAGGTAGGAGACCGCGAGTTCACTTTGGACGACTGCTGGGCCCTAGAGCTTAACACCCGCGTGGCCTGGAAGAGAGTGCAAGAGGGCAGCATGGACGCGCAGATGTGGAAGGGGGAGGAGGACGAGTCTGAGATGGGGTCGGAGTGGGGGGAGGAGGATGAGGATGATGATGAAGACGACGACGAGGACGATGACGAGGAGGACAATGAGGTGGGTTGGCGGTGTACTCATGGGCGGGTGGAGGGGGGGGGGGGGGAGGGGGGGGGGCAATAATTTCATGCATAGCCGTAGTCGTATGACCATAGACCTTCCCACCCCTACTATCCCGAGACGGAGCACGTCGAGTTTTCGCCGACCAGGCAGACATCGCGTGCACCGAACGCGAAGCGCGGTGAGGTGTTCGGCGAGTCGCGTGAAGGGTAAGTTAGCTGCACCCTGCTAAGCACCACTTGTGAGGCGACCTTCCGCACCTTGTGCGTACTTTCTTGCATATGTATGACAGCTTCGAATGGCTTTATTTGTTTTCTGGTGCGGCCGCTTCCATAGACGAACCGCCTCGAGGGGGAAAACGTTGGAGGGCGGGGAGGGGCGGAGGGCGGCGGGGGTAGGGGGGCAAAGGTAGAGGGTTGTACGGGGGAGGTGGCGGAGTGTGTGGCGGGGGCGTGGCGGGGTTGGGGAAGTGAGCGGGATGTATGAGGAGGCGGGGAGGAGGGGGGGGGAGTGGAACCAGGTTTAACTTTAGAAGCAGCAGCCACCCGCCCCCCCCCTCAACACGCATACAAACCAACACACACAGACGAGCTCCTTCCCTCCCTCACCCTCGCTCTGAAGGAACATCGATTATCCCTGGGACCGACGGTCATCTCCGTGACCATCGCTGTAATTTCTTTCAGCTTCGTCATCTCTATTTTTTTACTTTTATTTTTCATTTTTATTTTTATTTTATTTTTTTTACTGTTGTACGGGTGGGTAAAAATGCAAGAAAAAAAAAATCCTCACCTTGTTTTCTCTGTGATCCATGTGGGCCTTGTTAGGTGCCTGCATTGTCTATGAAACATACCCTGTACAGTGGGGTACTCGATTTAAGAGCTCATCGCAGCAGGCCAGGGGTGTTTCCGCTCTTATCTCAGATTGGCTATCGCATCGGTTGCAGTGTAGGAGCTCCCATCACATAAGTTGTAGCGAAGGCGTCACAAGTCACAAGGCGTGACAAGCCGATTTTGCCGCTATTAAGTCCGTTTTCTACAGCGGTAAGTCGCCGCGACTTGAGTCACCAACTAGTCATTAGTCGGATTAATAATGAGTCGTTTCCCGCAGGTGCCGACTCTCCGATTTGTTGAGTTTCCATTCTTGCCGGAAGGGGTGTTTAATGCGGGATGCAGTTTTCCTTTTTTGGCTGGGCGGGGCATCCTCGCCCGGGGGGCGGTCTGATTCGGCTCGCTTCGGTCGCCTGACTTAAGTGAGCAAGTCAGCTGGCTGTCAGTTGGCTTGACCAGCCGTCTTGCCGACCAAAGCCACTTAGTTGGCTAAAGGCACCTACCTGGTACCGATTAGTTATCAGCCGTGAAATCCTGCCGACTCACAGCTCTACCGTTTTCTCTTGTTATGGACGCTCATTAAGCGGTCATCCCGTCTGTAAAGCCTATGTCTGCAATCTCCGTCACCCTTACCAACCCCTCTCATCTCTGCGGCCGATGTGTTGATTCAGGACGAGGTCGGAAGGGCATCCGCCGGCATGAGCTGCCTTGCCTTGGAAGGCGTATCGGGGGAGGGGGGGGGGGGCGAGGGAGCGGAGGAGGACGTTGGGAAAGACAAGGCGGACAAAGGTGCTACTATAGCGGCTAGCTTATCGAGGCACATGTCTTTTTGTTCGTACCGTGTGTTTTATTTGTTTGTGTTTAGCTGGCGATAACGGTGGCGGTGACGGTAATGGTGACGGTGACGGTGACGGTATCGGTGACGGTGTCGGTGGCGGTAACGGTAACGGTGGTGGTAGTGGTGACGGTGACGGTAACGGTATCCGTGACGGTATCGGTGACGGTATCGGTGACGGTATCGGTAACGGTGGCGGAAATGGTAACGGCGACGGTAACAGTGGAGGTATCGGTAACGGTGGCGCTAACGGTAACGGTGGTGGAAACGGTAACGGTGACGGTAACAGTAGCGGTATCGGTAACGGTGGCGCTAACGAAGGCGGTAAGGGTGGCGAGTTTGTAACGGTGACGGTAACAGTAGAGGTATCGGTAACGGTGGGCCTGTTGGTGGCGGTAACGGTAACGGTAGCGGAAACGGTAACGGTGAAGGTGACGGTAACATTGGCGGTATCGGTAACTGTGGCGGTAACGATGACGGCAACGGTGGCGGTGGCAGTAACGGTAACCGTAATAGTGGCGGTAAGGGTGGCCGCAGTGTTCGACACGCACGGTGGAATATGGCGGGTAGTGGCGAGACAGGGAGGGAGGGAAAAGGGAGGACCTGGTGACATGGCTTGGCTTGAGATGGTGCGCTATCGTGAAGGGGCAGGAAGTAAAGAGCACGGAAGGGAGGGGAGGGGGGGAGAGGAGAGGGGAGGGGAGGGGAGGAAGCAGACATGTGCACGATAATGCGCGTTGAAGTGGCGTCTTGCGTCGCTGTCTGCGAACTCTTTGCTTACTGTTTAGTCTGTTTTTTTGTTCGTTTTGCTTGTCCCTTCGTTTGTTTGTTTATGTCTATGCCCACGCCATTCCCGGCCGACGCTGACTCACTCCCCCCTTCCCCCCGCCCCCCTATCCTACTCTGTCGATATGCGCCTAAAAGAGAAAAAAGCCTCCAAGAAGAAGAGCAAGGCCGGGAAAAGGGGACACGGGGGTGTCCGCGAAGAAATCCGAGAGCTACAGGATTTGCTCGGCGTCGATGACCCCGATAGGACGCCCCAGGTGTGCTCTTCTTTTGTGTGCTGCGTGTTTTGATGGTTGGTGTCTGCGTGTTTTTCGTGATTAGTGGGTGCGTGCTTCGCCTGAGCTCGGATGGGGAAATTAATTGCGGAGTTGAATTCGTACGATATCCGTTATTGATAATAATGTAGTTGCCACGGCATGCCCAGTACTATTAACACTGTACATTTGTACCCTGCACGATACGAGTTTCTAATTTTTGCTTACTGCTGTTATGAATTTGAATGCTATCGGATTTGGGGAAATCAATTGCTGTGTTGAATTCGTACGATATCCGCTTTTATTAATGAAGTAGTTGTCACGCCATACCCACTGCTATGAACACTGTATAGTACTGTACGACACGAGATTCTAGTTTTTGCTTACTGCTGTTTTGAATTTGTATGGTATCGTATGGAATCAGAGTCATCCCACGGTAGTGGTAGTGGTTGCCGTTGTAGGATTGGGCCAAAAAGTCCCTGGGCGATTGAGTTCCTCATGTGAGAAACTGCCGGTCAATGAAGTAATTTCACGAGTATAGTTTTTTTCAATCTAAGGCGTAGAAGCTTGGTCGGGTTGTGCGAACGACTGCCTTCGAAGTCATTTTTCGGGTGGGTATGGGTTGCAGTTTTTGCACCAAGAAGTCCGTGGGAGATTGAGTTCCTCATGTGAGGAGCTGCCGGTCAATGGAGTAATTTCACGAGCACATTGTTTTTTAGCACTAAGGCATAGAGGCTTCGTCGGGATGTGCGAACGAACGCCTTCGAAGCCATGTAGTATCGGTTGAGATATTGAGTTCCTCATGTGAGGAGCTCAGGGACTTGTTAGAATCTGCTGCAATCTTACCGTGGGATGGCTCATCCATGGCTGCTAGTCCAGGGGAACATATCTTGCTTTTGTTTTGTTCTTCTTTTCTCTTTTGTTCCTTGCACGTATTGCGGTCGGGCGTGCTGGTTTGCTTGTGTTCCGTGTTCGTGTTCGTCGCGTTTGGCATTGCGTACCCAAATGACCTTGCTCCTGGATTTGAGATGTGTATGTCTGCCTTGTAGTTTGAGACCTCAGAGCTCGTCTCTCGAGGCGGAGGCAACGGCACGGACACTGACTGGTCGTGCTGGATGTAGACGCCATACGGGTGGAATGCCGCTTTATTGTGAAGAACACACCCACGCACATGTATGCTATTTAAAATAGTATTCAGGACCAAAGATGGACATCGTAGTACAAACAAGGGGACATATGGCTTTTCGTCTATATCGTGGGTCCTGGCCACCATTTGCTCTCCGTCAAGAGTCGTTGTCACTCCCCGCCCTCTGCTACTGTTCTACTGCTGTTGTACAACCGTTCTTCGGACAGGCTGGCGAGGTGATGCGAGACTTCTTCGATCGCACCAAGCTCTTCTGGACTACGGAGATTGTGAAGCGGAGGGAAGAATCGGCGGTACCGGTCGAACGCATGACCGAAAAGGTACGATGCGTGTTCATGCTTTTATATTAATCATGGCGTTTTTCTTTCCAGCTCAACTCGTGAGAGGTTGTCCCCATCAGCGACCTTCTGGACAAGCCGTGGTCGCAGGTGTGTTCCCTTCTCCCTTCCCGGTATGGATGTATTTAACTACTCTTACGAAAACGTACCTGCTATAAAGTACAGTAGCTCCTGCTAGGATGATGTTTGCAACTGGCATCAACTAGTGTGCATTGATGGTAAGCGGCTGCCGAAGATGGTGGAAGATGGCGAATCATAGGGTGTTTGCTAGAGCTGTGAGTCGGTACGGCTTAAGTCACCAACTGCTAATAGCTTTTTGCCGGACATTTAGTGGAGAAATAAACAAAATATAGTACGAGTAAAGATTGCATGTACAATAAATGAATAACAAAATATCAGGACCCCTTCCATTAAGTGAAAAAGACTCACCCACACGGTACACTACAAGTACCAACAATGCACCTTGCAAAGATGAGTATCGACCCTAATTTCGTCGAACTCACAGCTGACGTCGTTAGAATATGTTTATAAATTAGTTGGTCGGTTCCCAGAGGGGCCGACCACCCGATTTTTTTGGTTTTCCATACTTGTAGGAACCGAGTGCTTATTTTCTGATGCGTTTTGTAGTTTTTTGGGCGGGCCCTCCTCTGCTAGGGGGGAGGGCAGCTTGGCTCGCTTGAGTCGGTGAGTCGGCTGGCCATCAGCTGGTTTCGACAGCCGAATTGAAGATCACGGTCAGTTAGTTGGCTTACGGCACTTGACGATTACAGTAGGTGGCCCTATATAGTGCGGGTATGTGTCACGAAAATTTACCCGCACTATACCGGGCACCCGCACTATATAAAAACCGGCCACTAGAGGGTTCTATATTGTGCCAAACGATTTCACCCGCACAACATCGGACACCCGCACTATATGACCCGCACTATATAGGGCCACCTACTGTAGTTATTAGTCGTGAAATGTTGCCCGACTCACACCCCTACGAGTGTACGAAGTATGCGATTTCCAACCTCCCTCGTTTTTTTTTTTTTGGGAAAAGAAAAAGAAAAAAGTACTATTGAAACCGACGAATGTCTTACCTTACAGTAGTAGTAATCCAAAGCCAAGCAACCGACAACCCTCGAAAAAAACTAGTTGCGACAAATAAAAAATTGCATCTTATATAATGCGGACACACCCAGTAATACGCGCGATCGGTGTATCACACACAGCAGGCAACGATGAGTTTCGACGAGATCTTTGTCTTCGATCTCACAGCTGGAGTATATTTATTTATTATTTTATAGGAAAACGCATTTAATACAATTATTCTAGCGACGTCACCTGTGAGTTCAACGGATTTAGAGTCGATACTGCTCTTTTCAAGCTGCGTACTACACCGGTTGCTCGATTTTAGGAAGTTTTCATGAGTCACAACCTAATATACGACGACATTGTATTTCAATACTTATCATGCATGACTTCTTTGTTTTACCGTTTTTTTCGCTGATTTTTCGTGGGTCGAGTTAGCCTTGGGGGAAAAAAAAAATAGTGACATTCGACGGTTTCAATACTAATTACGAGTGACGCATTGTGTGGTTTCCTTGACTTGTGTCTTGATTGTTTATCATGACGTATGACGTTTGTCGTGAAATTATGGTGGGGTTCGTGAATTGGCCATGCTCGGGGTTGTGTGTTTGACGTTTGTTGTGAAATTATGGTGGGGTTCGTGAATTGGCCATGCTCGGGGTTGTGTGTTTCTTGTTCCTTGCGAAATGACTAGCAGCGCGACTTGTCATGCCCGCCGTCGTGTCTTGTTGTGTTCCTGACCCAACGAAGTGTTGTGCCCTGTCTTTGGTTTTTGTGGGACGCAGGAACTTCGAAGGGATGCGTTCGCTTTGGCGGGGGAGCGTTACGCGGAGCTGGAGCCGTCATTGGCCCGCCTCAACGCCCTCGAAACGGAACAAAAGGAGTTCGAGGCTAGGGAGGCGGAAAAGCGAAGGGAGAAAAAGTCGTCTGGTTCACGAAGCAGCCGCAGATGACTTTTTCGTCAGCATTAGTTTTATAGATGGCACCGCTTAACCCCTTTCGAGCCCCGAAGCCCGTCCCTGTACTAAATCCAAGACTGATTCTACAATAGCCCCCCCCTAAAACAGCGATTTTCTCCAACCGACGCGTTTCATGGTCATGGTTCATGGCTGCTCGACGCGAGGAAGGATGCCCTGAAACGTAAATCTCCATGTATTTTCATGTTTGCGAAGGACTATCGAAAGATGACGCCGGGGTGGCAAAGGGTGCCGTGTTTCGGGAGATACGGCCGGGAGCTAGGATTTCAAAACCGGCGATTTCGTTGAAGAAGTGTTGGGGGGGCTAGCGTAGTAAGACTCCCAAGTAAATTCGGCGCGAAAACGGGTTTTCAGTCGTAAAGACGTTATAACCCGTTTTGGAGCTTCTTCACCCACGTTTTTTAGGCACAAACCGCTTGGAAATAGAGTGGGACTGACAAAAGTCACTCGTAAGAAACGGTTGTACATCTCTTTTGGGGCTTTTTTGAGGCCAAAAAAAAAAACGGTCAAAAACATGTGGCAATGTTGGGTTAGCATCGGGTTGTTTGGGTACTGTAGTACTGTAGTGTGGGGGATGCGTCCAGTTTGCAACGTAAGGCGCTGAACGATGCGCGTGCGGCGGAGTGGTGTACCCGTAAGTACTGCTTCACGCTCTTCCTGCATACCCGGTACCTTGTAGACGGTTGATGAGAAGACCACGGCTCTTCACCGGTCGTGTCACTTTGCCGCGGGTCGGTTCGGGTCGGGTCCGGTCGGCGATACCTGTTAACGGGTGTTGGACGAGAGCATTCTATCGGCGAGGGTGGTGCTTCTTTCCAAAGCACAGCATCCACGACGCCCAATGCACAGCACCCACGACGGCCGCACTTCACGAGCCACAGCGCATCCAAGCACGGGCCACCTCATAACGTTCGGTTTAGGGTTAGGTTGAGGGTTTTGGAGGGGGTTAGCGTTGCCTCCTCCCCCACCACGACCCTGCGTATATTAGCCTATCTATGCTACAGTACGGAACCAAAGATTTTTCCTGGAAACAGGATGGTCTAACATCCGTCAATACGGCGTCGGTCGGGGGTCGGGTCGGGCCAGGGTGGCGGTCGAGTCGGGTCAGGGTGATGATGGTCGGGTCGGGTCAAGGTAACCCGATCCGTGAGATTTTGAACACCTCCTGACCCGATTCGACCGGTCCCGCGAAATTTTGGAAAGCCCTTGACACGGCCCGCGGGGCGGGCTATGACCAGCGAAAAGTCCTGGGCAGGAAAAGACCGCATGGTTTGTTCTGTGCCTGGTTCTAGGTTGCTGTATGTACCTGGGCGCTAGCAGGGGCTTCACCCAAGTTTTGGTAGAAGAAACGCTTGGGATTTTAGTGTGGGAGAGTGTTTGCAGTTCTAAAAGGTTGCAGGTTGTAGGCGGTGTTGACTGGAAGGACGAGGTGGTGTTTGAATCCTTTTTTCTCGTGTCAGCGCGACGCTATTTTAATGCTACGATTATTTTGCGCCAGCGGCCCGCAAGCTCTAGATAGATCAAGTTTATTTGCGGTCTGCATCTATCATACCGGTAGTATATCAGTTTGGACGAAAATGTAAGTATCGTTTGGTTCTTCATATGTTCATCTCAACGGTTCTCACATTTCCGCCCAGAGTGGTATGTGCATTCGCATGGTGGGGGTTTCCTAAAAGCGGGACGATGGGGAGGGGGGGGGGGTATCTATGTCCGAGACACAGCCGCGGTTTTGTGTACCTTCAAGGTTATATTGTTATTTATCAAGCATTGGAGATCCCGAAGGGAACAGAAGAGGCGCTTAGGGCGGGGGTGCAAACTCTGCTTACGGCTCGACCCACCTTCCACAAAATGGGTGAAACATTATAGTGCGGTAGCCTTTGTACCCCCCTTGATGTGTTACTATTTAGTTGCAGTGGCTTGCTGAGTGATGACGTTGAATGGAGTTACCTGCAGAGCCCGGACACATTTATCAACGAGGAATGGACCGCTGGCGTTGTACACGGAATCACGGTGGAGCACGTAGGCGAACCCTGTACACGATGTTTTTTAAACGGGTGCGCGGGTTCGTCTAGTTGACGTGAATTGGGGCACCACTACTGGCTACGTACGGGTATTGGCGACCACGTGTTTCACGAGATTGGTGCGAGCAAAACAAAACAAAAAATATTAGTCTAGACAGGACTATATTGTACGAGTCAGTATCAGTCATTTCTATTAATAGTAGTAGCGGCCGCACATATTATACAGAGATGCGCCGTGTACATAGACCGACAATAGCCCAACACACGCCAAGGCATACACAGTTTCTACGATCAATATTGTATCCCGCTTTTGGGGCCCGCGTGTAGTGACCAAAAATAAAATTCGACGATTGATCGCGATAGTTTCAAGCGTCTATAGTCTAGACTATACCAGTAGAGCGTGAGCGCGCAGCAGTACGAGTAGGGGTCATGCTGCGCCCGTCCAACCGTACGAGTCTATTACCAGGTAATAGTTACATTGTGTTGGACATCGTTATTTAACTAGGACCCTGAGTTTATACCTGGTAATCGACAACCGGCAGTGGCCAATTCCGAAATCGTCCGTTTTCGTCGTCAATTTTTCCCTCTCAAAAAGTCTCAAAGGGGTCAATAAACGCACGAGTACCCGCGATGTATTTTATACTTGTTCACGACACATCGTGTAACCCCACATGCATCCCCGCAAAATCGATCTGACTCACAGAAATTATTTAACTAGGTTTTGTTCCAGAAACGAGGGATGGATGAATAAACAATGCGAATGCAGGAATCTAAGACCCCAAGAAATGGCGCGGTGGTGCCTTTGCGCGAGGCGGCAGGGGGAGGTATCTCCATTCGTCTGGTCTACCCCCCTTTCCCCTCTATACTACGCTACCAGGTATAGTCTATACAACCAAGAAAGGAAGAGCTTCGTACGTGATTGTATCATGCAAGAGGGTTAAATCTAACAATGTTCCAATCGACAGAAGCTACCACGAGTAGGCCCTCCTACACTGAATTTCCACCACACGCCCCCTACAAATATAACGGCCACATTGTTTCACAACGGGTAAATAGAGGCGGAATGAGACGAGCAGAATGTATGCTACCCACCCTACGTCTATGTCGCAGGCCGTTTGCAGAGTGACCTCCGTCGGGGCCGCCATCTTCTGCCTTTTCATCGAAGCCCCCCCCCCCCCTCCTTCGTCACGACAATGAGCGTTCCCCCCCTCTCCCTCGTCGAGGCGACCTTGGTTCCTGCCCTCCATTCCGTTGCTCTTCCTGGCCGGCATGGCAGGGTGTCCCAATCCAGTGCAGCCATCAGGTGTAGCGAGCGAGGAGAAGGACCCACGGACTAGGGTGTTGATGTGGCGGTGCCTGTTTTCCTAGCCAACGGCGCTCCTGATTGGTATGGGAGGGTTGCCCAATCCAGTGAGCGCAACAGGGACAAGTAACCATCCCTGGGACAAGGTGAAGTCATCGTGTTGCCCGCCACCGCTGTTTCCGATCGGTATGGGAGGGTATCCCAATCCAGTGTACCCGTTAGCAGAGTAGCGGCGGCAGCAGCAGCAGCAGTAGCAGAAGTATCCATAGCAGAAGCAGAAGACCAAAAAAACCCTCTCAAAAAACAGCAGCAGCAACAGCATAGCAGAATTCTTGTATGTCTCCTCCTCCTCCTCCTCCTCCTCCTTGTCATCGACCTCAATCTAATCAAAATCAGGGGTAAATCCCTTTCTGAAAGCCTCGCGCCCGCCGCGCCCGTCAATCGCGGCCGCGGCTAGCTCCGCGCCCGGGACACTCCAAGCACCCCCGGAAGACCGCCACCGAGGGTGAACACACTCGCCGCTAATTTTTCCCACGCGGGACAGCTCAAAAAGCGCGGCAAACACGTGTGGACACGGCCAGCCACACCTCAGCAGCCGCAAGCATGTGCACAGTTGGAACCCGCCAGGTTCGAGCACGACGAGGTGGCCGGTGATGCGGTTGGCGTACTTGCAGTGTAACTTGACCACCGCGTCGATGGGTGCCTTCTTCGTTGCCTCCGAGAATGAGCGCATGCATGGCGCGATCATGAGGCCCTCGGTTGATGCGTCATCGCGCCTACGACGGTAAGAGACGCGGGGTGCGGGGTCTGGTGCCCGGCCGTGGTTTGTGTCAGCGTCGACGTCCGCGCGGTATCCTTTGTGTTCAGCTCGCGAGGAAAGCAGACGCGGGGTGCGGGGTCTGGTGCCCGGCCGTGGTTCGTGTCCGCGTCGACGTCGACGTCCGCGTGGTATCCTTTGTGTTCAGCTCGCGAGGAAAGCGTGTTTTGCCCGTTGCTTGGCTTGCCCAGACTGTTGCTCGGCTTGCCTAGCCTTTTGGGTGGCTTGCTTAGCCTGTTGCTCGGGTTGCCGAGCTGGTTGATCGGCTTGCTCAGCCTGTTGCTCGGCTTGCCCAGCTCGCTCCACGTTGTGCTCGGTTTGCCAAGCTTGCTCGGGTTGCTCCGCCCGCAAGGCTTGCGCCGCCTGTTCCGCTTGCTCGGCTTCGTCTGCAAGCTGTGCTAGGAACCGTGTCGAACCTTCCCCCTGAACCAATACGGTCCTGCCGTAGAACATAGTGCCCTTCATTTCGATGGTGACTTCCTGCTCAAGCAATTAAGAAGAGGCCGGTTCCAAAGGGTGGGGAATTTCGTTTCCGTGAGCGCCTTGTTGTGTCCTTCATTCCTTCAGCTCAACCTTGACATGACTCCTATTTTTTTGTTTGCGTTGTCCGGCCACCACTTTCTATTTCAAGGCCAACTTGTGGGAGGGTTTTGTTTCGCAGCCCCAGCCGCCTTCTGGACATGTCGTGATAGCTAGTGTCATCGTCGTCGTCCTCTCCTCCCCTGGGACTTGAAATTTATCGACAAAACCGCGGTCACAGGCATCACCCAGTTTCCCAATCTCGGGACCGAAAAAAAAAGGCGACCCGGCCGACTGCTGCAATGGCGTACACGCTACTATGGCAGAAGCGACGGAAAACGAACAAGCAAAGTAGCATAGATGATGAGAACAGCAAGCCAGGAAGAAAAATGCGCGTCTTTTATGTAGACGTATGGAATGGGGGGGGGCGGGGTTGTGAAGTTGCATTAATTCATGAGTGAAGTTACTACTACACAGTAATTCAAGACACGCATTAATTATTTTTCATGTTCGAAGAAGACGATACGCAGGTGATGTGGTTGAAGCAAGGGTAAACTCTAAGCCCTACCCCAAAATCCCGACCCCGACCGCCGGGGAAGTTTATCCGGAAAACCTCTGTGATGAGGAGTTAACTCTTCTCCAACTCCAAGAGTGTTTCTAGTCTAATCCCCAGTGCTTTCTCCCCAAGTTGGGAGTGCGGTGCTAAAAGGGTTAAGGGGGGGGCACCAACCGTTTGATCGAAACTGTGGGCCAAGTCGTACACGCTGTTCGCATTACATCGCCCGCAGGTATACTCAAATTTCTTGGGTGGTGTAGTGGACTCACGTTTTCGTGCACAGCGTGTTTTACTCGCGAGTTGGTGGGCGTAATAATAGCTTTCTCACGTACCATGCGTTGTTGTACTTACGTTTTGATGGGTACGTTCGTGCGTGCTGTAGCTTATTTTATTAGATAAGTAAATAAATAAATATGCCAGCTGTGAGTTCGAGAAATTTAGCATTTATTTACCCACGTACTGGCGTGTTTTTGCGTAGTTTACTCACTTTGCTCACGTTTCGCGCGAAGTTCACTAACTCTCACTCACGTGTCGTTCGTGGTTTACTCACTATTGCTCATGTTTCATGTGCAGTATACTCATGTACTTACGCATTGCCAGCAGTTTTACTCACATGCGCACGTCTCGTGGGTACAACATACCTGGTAGATTATTTACTCACCTCCCGCGCATAGTTGCCGACCCCGGCTCGCTTGAGCTCCTGCGTGGCATGGTCTGACAGCGTCATGAAGCCAGTCTCTTCCTTCGCGGAGCGGCACCTTGAGGGCTCACCTATGTCGTCCAAAAAATCAGAATTGCACCGTTTTGTTTAAAATCAGGGATGGGATTAGATCGCGAGAACTTGGTTGCATTTTGTGGGCCAAACGTGTGTTACGTCAAGAGTTCGGTTGAACTTCTCAAGCGAACTACCGGATAAACAAGCAATTTTACGAGTATTATTTGTTCTAGGATTGGGACTAGGGCATACTTCGAAGTGGAAGTGTTGGTCTGGTCGCGCGAACGAATGCTTTCCACGTCATGTTTGGTTGAGATGTTCATTTTGATTTAGCTCCTCAAATGTGAAGAGCCCAGAAACTTCCGCTGCACCTCTAGAGTGGGATGATTCGCTACGACGAACACACCGGTAATACGGTTCCGCGATCTGAGCAGTTGTGAGAACTGCACACAAGAAACCGCTAGACCGCAAGAGGGCTGGAGGCAGGGGATGGATCGGGATCATCCCCTTTGTGGAAAGTACATGCAGGGGGGGGGTTCCAACATGTGTATGGGAGGCTTTTCTGTTTTGGGGCTGTTACCAAAAACTTCAAGGACGACGACACCAGGTAAGGAATTAGCAAAGCGTTCGCAAACCGGCACCGGTAGCATGGCAATGGATTGCTCACACAGGCTACGCGGATAGAGGTGCACTGACTCCTTTTTTTTTTTTCCTTGTGAGGGTGGGGTTGCTTGAGGAGCTCTACATCTCACCGGAAAAAAAAATGGCATATTAATAGAACAAAACTGAGAGTGCGACCCGATGAACAACACCCATACATGGTGTCTGGACAACAAAAAAACGCCTTTCTTTTTTCGTAGCAACACCAAACCAAGAAAAGACGGAATTCCGACGATCTATGTGGTTAAGGAGGGTGAAGGAACAAAAAACGACCCCCCCCCCCCCCCCCCCCCGATAAAGGTGCTACCGTCTATCGCAGCACGCGTCTGGCCGTTTTTTATTCATGGTGTGTGATGTTCGAGTCATGGCACAGGCTGCGCGGTAGAGATGTGCACTGACTGGCACTTTTTTGCCTTCCGAGCGGGTGGTCGCTTGAAAAGCTGTGCACTTCACCCAAGCATTGTTTTAGAGAAAACTAGACGAGCAACCCAATAAAATGACTCATGGGCTACGTAGGCACACGAAAATGTCATTCGTTGCTACGTAGAAACAAACGGCAACCCGATCTTGGACTTGTTGTTGTTCTCGCGTTATTAACTCGCGTAAGCAAATCCGTGGTCACAGGACAGGCTCCAGTCACTCAAGAAAACACGTGTGGGGATGAGCAACAACGAAAACATCCACACTAGCTCCTCACTGCATTTTCTTTCAGAGAATTTCCCAGATTGGTCTGATGTCGATCGATTGTACAGCCAATCATTACTTGGCCCAGGTTCAGCGAAAAGGTTGACAGTCCACACGACTACTAATCAATGAGTCCTCGTCAAACGATCGATGCACGTCCATTCCGAGATTTTCCCAGAGTATCGGTTTGATGTTGGTTGACTCAAAAAGTGCATACGGCTTGGCCCAGTTCCTCAACCAAATGGTCGATTTTCCACACTACGAATACTAACGCCCTCAATACATCTATCTTATCTTCATTCCGAGAACCATTCCGAGAACCATTCCGAGAACTACTCCCCAGAAGAGTTTGGTGTCGACCGATTGCAGTGCGTGGTAGTCTTTACTATTGAATTCTACTTCGCCCAGCTTCGACAAAAAGGTTGGTAGCCCACGCTACTCAATGACTCCTTAACGGAGGTGTTGTACTTATGAACACGCGGAATTTAGATCTACCTGTTTCCAGGAAAATTCTTTGTGGTTCCGTACTGTACTATGGACATGCTAATGTACGCAGGGGCGTGGTGGGGGGAGGAAGCAACGCTAACCCCCACCGGAACCCTACCCTTGCGTTGTCCCTTTCAGCGCCGCAGTTCCGACATGGGGACAAAACACTTGGAGTTAGACTAGGAAAACAATTTAGGCGGTGGAAAAGTTAAGGCGTCACCCGTGCCTGGATGCTTTGGATCGTCTTTTGGCCGTCGCCGATGCTGTGCTCTTTTCAGGAACGACGCGCCACCCACATAATGCTTCCGTCCAAAGCCCGTCAATACGCATTGCCTCGATGCACGCCCTTTCCGAGATTCGCCCAGGTTGGTTTGACGCTGGTTGACTTGAACAGCGCACTACTTGGCCCAACTTCTCAACAAAGTGGCTGATCGTCCACGCTGTTAACCCTAACTCACTCCTGGATTTTCCTGGAATAGTTTGATGCCAATCGACTTCGCTAGCGTGCACGACTCGGCTCATATTCAACCTCTACACAGTGATTGATAGACCACACTATAACTGTTCAATACGTCTTCGTTCTTCATAGATTTAGCTTGGCGTCGATCGACGTCGGGAAGTACGTGTAGTGCTTACGACCGCGCCGTGACTTGGTCCCAGTGGTACACCTTGTTTGACGGTTCTAACCGTTTTTATACATGGTTGAAAAAACCAAATGATGTAAGACACCTATTGGTCCAGCTTCGACCAAATGGTTGATATTCTACAGTATTTCATCACTCCTCATCTTTACATCTTCATCGTCCGTACAGATTGCCCCTTGTTCAATAAATGGTTGAAGCACACTGTGTATGAGACGGAGGGAAGTATCCCTACATTGGTTGATGAATCAGGTTTGATGGAGTTAGGGTGTCGGGCTAGGGTTAGGGTTAGACAATGTTTAACCTAAATGGTTACGCCAACCACTTTCTCGCATGAGTGGTGAGGTATTCTTCCTTTCCTTCGTTCAGAGATTTTCCCGAATTAGCATGAGGTCGACCGACTGCAAATTGCGCCAGCGGTGTCACGAGTTGGTCCAGCTTCAACAAAACGGTTGATAGTCCACACTACTATCTATCAATAATGACCCCGCGCGTTACTCATTGCTCGATCAATCTATATTCAAAAAGGATCTCCAGCATAGTTTGGTGTCTTGTTGACTCCAATGTTTACGACTTGGCCCAGCTTCAACAAAATTGTTGATAGTCCACAAAATTGAATAATTCCTCATAGCAACAACTTCTCTCGGGCTTTTGCGCGAAAAACAAAAACAAAAAGTCGAAAAACTGGCGATTACAGCGTCGACGGTACGAAACAACAGCCCCGACCACCGAAGCAGGGGATGCATGAGTCATCCCACGCTAAGGGTGCCGCAGATTCTGAAAAAAATCTGAGCTAGTAGCACATGAGGAGCTCGACATCTCGTCCCCTAAAGCATGACTTCGAAGGCATTCAATCGCGCAATCCGATCAACCCTTCTATGCGCCAGTCGAAAAAAGCAAATAAATATACACCAAAGTGTGAAGGACGCCTCCTCCGGCGATGTCGGCCGTGTCTTGGTCTCTTGGACGGGGTTGGCCGAGGGCGAGAGTCGCTTGTTCTTTCGCGCATGTGGCAAGGAGGTGCCTTCGCAAACCTCTCTCGCGTTAAGCGAGGGGAGATTGCATAGAGTGCGATGAGGGAGCTCGGGTCGTTCTTGGTAGAGGACCCTGGGCTCCCGGTCGCATTCGGGTTTGGTATTGCCGAACGTCAACCATTACGACGAGCCATTATTGATGGCAGGTCTCACAGACCGGGCGTTTGTTAAGGCGTCTTCATGGTGGACATGGCCTTTGTGATCGGAGGTTGACGGTATCTACGCACCCTGTCGTCCACATAAGGTTCAGACTAATCGGTAGTTCCTCGCTTGGGGAGGTCAAAATTAGCATTAACATTAACACTAACGTTAACATTAACATTAACATTAACATTAACATTAACATTAACATTAACATTAACATTAACATTAACATTAACATTAACACTAACATCAACATCAATAGTACCAGAAACGTTGGGCTCAAAAAGTGCAACCCCCACCGTGGGATGACTCGCATCCGAGCCGCGATGCTAGGAGCTGTGCAACACGCGTGGTAAAGCATGGCACTATTTCTTCAACTGCTGCTGCTGCTGCACGCTCTTCCAAGACGCTTGCTATTATCGCAAAAATCGTCGCGTTTTTAGGTCGCTGTACTTTATGTAGCCAAGTCCCAAAAGGTTCAAATAACGTCATCTCATAGATACTACTCTGCAGTAGTAGTGCTTACGACTTGGCAAAACGGTTGATGAACCCTTGCTTGTTGTTGTTGTTGTTCTCACATTAACTCGCATAATCAAGTCCCGTGGTCACAGGACAGGCTCCAGTCACTCTGGAGCAGCTGAAGAATACCCTAGGGAAAAACACAAACAGCCCAAGGTGGAACACGCATATATCACAGCTGACGCAATCCATGCCTCCACCAGAAACATATAAAAGTGAAATCGGGAGTCAGTCTACGATGTGCCAGGTCTATACCTGGTGCATACGTCTCATTACTCGCGCCTGGAAAATGCGATTTGCTGAATGCTCCTCATCACATCTTCACATCGAAAATTCCGAGATTACGCTGATGCCATTCGACTTCAGAAGCATGGCCAGATGACCTTGCCGTGTTTGAAATGTGTATCTCGTAGTCTGTGACCACAGTAGTAGCAGAGCTCGCGTCTCTATGGTAGGAGGCATGGGCACGGACACTGGCAGCAGTGCTCGATGCAGATGAGTGGAAATATCAGTTTGATGTGAAGAACGCACACTGTTATTCAGTAGTTTTTTACGACTTTGCCCACCAACTTCAACGAAACGGTTGATGTTCCACACCAACGCCTCGTCACACACAAACTCCTGTTGATGGACATGGCCAGACAGCAGTAGTTTGATGTCGAGCGAAAGAGTTTAACAACGTGTCCCGGCCTTAATCAATTGGTCCACACGTCAATCCACACGATTGCACTTACTTCCAAAGAAGGTCCTCACTCCTCGCAGAGCCTTCATGCCGTCAGGTGTTCCCAGGCGGCCGCGGTTAGGGATATGCTTCGAGGTAACGCCTAACCATATCATGCAACTTCCGCCCTCTTCTAGCAAGACTAGCAAGCGCGAAAAATCTCATGACACGAAACTCTCACATGTTGAATTAGACTCGAAAGGCGAATATCCGCCTTTCCAGCTCTTTCTTGACACAGCCCAGCGTGGTGGACCTGTCGTCGGCGATACGGCCTTTCCTCAAGAGTCTGTAGAGCCCCTCCGGCTTGACCGCCCCTGTCATGCCCAGCGTCGTTGCCGCCGGGTGGTAGCAGAGCGCCCAACGCTTCCCCTGATTGGAGACACAAAAAGTGAAGAGCGCATTGTAATTGTCGGCGCCCCCGATGGAGCAGTAGGTGAATCTCGTCCGTACTAAACGCAAGATCGTGGGTTCGAGTCTCCCCGAGGGCGTGCTCGTGCTCGTGGGGACTTTTTATTGCGTCAAGGATGACTGCTAGTAGCGGAAAGCGCGAGAGCATTGAGTCAGCAACGTTCAAAATTCCAGACGAGCGCAAATAAGCGATAAAATAGTGGGAATGGTGCACCCTGCGATGCGCGATATAAATCAAGGCACGCACCGGGGGGGGAGCAGGGAGGGCACCTGCGACCATGACCTTGTCTGGAAGGTTGGACCAACCTAGACTATCTGAATTTTAGGTGGATGTTCATGAAAGCTTCCATGGAAGCTTCCATCACTTCCATGGAAGCTTCCATCGCTTACATGGAAGCTTCCATCGCTTTCATAGAAGCTTTCATCGCTTCCATGGAAGCTTTCATGGAAGCTGTGGAAGCTTCCATGAAAGCTTCCGTGGAAGATTCCGTGGAAGTAACTTCCACGGAAGTTTTTCGTGGAAGCTTCCGTGATAGCTTCCACGGAAGTTACTTCCACAGAAACTTCCACGGAAGTTTTCGTGGAAGTAAATTTGCTTCCACGGAAGCTTTCACGGAAGCGTTCACGGAAGCTTTCGTGGATATATATTTGCTTCCACGGAAGCTTTCACGAAAGCTCTCACGGAAGCTTTCGTGGAAGTAAATTTGCTTCCACGGAAGCTGTCACGGAAATTCTCGTGGAAGTAAATAATAAATTAGAAATAATAAATATTAATTTTCTTCCACGGAAGCTTTTAAAAACAAATCCCATGGAAGCTGCCGCGATAGCTGCCGTGAAAGGAAATTACTGCCACAAAAGCTTCTGTGAAAGCTTCCGGCATGTGGTTGACATACTCTTTTAATTATATATATACCCTAACCCTAACCCAATGAAACGCAACAACCATTGTACGGTGAAACCCCCATCGTCTCGTACACAGTGTGCGTCAACCATGTTGTCGAAAAAGTGGTAAGCTCTACTGCAGGCGCAGTAGTGTACAATACAAATATATCCGTGGGAGCTGTCGTGGAAGCCGCTGAGATTCCGTGGAAGCTGCTGAAGCTTCCATGGAAGTAAAACGTAAAATTCCGTGGATATGGCTCCAAAATTTTCGTGGAAGCTACTTCGAAAGTTTCACGAAAAGCTTTCGTCGAAGCTTTCGTGGAAGCCGCTGAGCTTCCAACCTTCCGTGGAAGCTGCCGCTGCGTCCATGGAAATAAGACCTAAAATCCGTGGAAGTGCTTTCGTGGAAGCTGTCGAATCCGTGGAAGCTTCCGAGGAAGCACTTCCGTGGAAGCTTTCGTGGGAGCTTCCATGAAAGCTTTCGTGGAAGTGTTTCCACGGAAGCATTTTTGGAAGCTTTCGTGGAAGCTTCCGTGGAGGCTTTCGTGGACGCTTTCGTGGACGCTTTCGTGGAAGTGGAAGCTTTCGTAAAATGTTCCGCGGAAGCTTCCGTGGAAGTGACTTCCGCGGCATCTTCGACTACTTCCACGGAAGTTTCCGGGATTTTTCTTCATGGAAGCTTCCATATCTTCCATGGAAGCTTTCACAGAAGCTTTCACGGAAGCTTCCATGGAAGCTTCCATGGGAGCAGTGGAAGCGTCCACGGAAGCTTTCATGAACTTCCGCACAAGAAACAAACAGTGCAACAGACCGGTTGTAGAGGGTAAAATAACCTCTTACGAACTCTTACGAGTTAAGCTGGAGGGTAAACGTGATGATAAACATGAAAATAAAACAAACAAAACAAGCATATACTTCGAAGTATTCGAGGGGTAGATGTGTGTGGGTCGTTGACTTCCATCTCATTATGTTGTTCATTTTGGAATGTTCCGCGCGAATCGCTTCACGCGGACCTCCTTTCAACTTCTCACGTAGCGTTGCCTACGCTTGCTGTCTATGCCCTGCTCCGTCCTCGAATGTGGTGCCCTCGAATCTCCGTGCGACGTTCGGTTTGGTCTCTTAGTAAACAAAAAACGTGTGCGGGCTTGCAAGTAGGCCTGCATCCAACAGTCCAACATAGGGCTCCACGGAAAAGGGGAATAAGGATACAGTATAGAGGTCCCTCTATAGTGCCGGTTGAGTAGTGCCGGTTACCCGCTAGAGTGCCTGCGAAGTCGCTTTGCATAGACGTGAACAACCAACCAATGGTGGCAGTATGATGCCGAGTAGTGTCGGCTGCCTATATAGTGCCGGTATTTCCCTCTATAGTACACATACGCTAATGTGCTAAGACGGCAAGGAAAAATCAGTCTAAAGGCTAACTACATCGTCGTGCTGCTGTGAAATCTTCCGTACGTAACTCGTAACCTCTTGACAACTGCGGCCATTTGGGGGACAAAACACTAGGACTTAGCGACACAGGCGACGGTAGGGGGGGGGGGGGGCATGTTAAGGGGGGCATGTTAAGGGGGGCATGTTAAGGGGGGCATGTTAAGGGGGGCATGTTAAGGGGGGCCGTACTCATGTGTTGCTTGCCTTAGTCGTTTGACCATTGACCATGCATCCCTTTCGAGTCGGAGCACCGTTCCTACTCCTAATAGAGACACCTCCAACAGTTGAGCGCTCATTACGCTTCTTTCATACACTACATAGAAACGGTTTGCTTATCCTATCCCCGTCCGGTTTCGCCGTCTGCTACGTCGGGGGTCGCTTTTGGGGCCACTTTTTTTTTGTGCGGGTGACTCCCCTGTTCCTTTGCGGCCTTAACCCTTTCAGAGCCCCCAAACCCCTCCCTATACTAAATCCGAGTAATTTTGTCCCCAAAACTGGTTTCCAGCTGGAAAGGCGTTAAGCTTTTCGTGCTGTATAAATTTTGCGATACGGATCCGTAACGGAATGGTAGGCAACGCCGCGCCAAAACAAAATGCCTGAAGTACTTTCGTCAGTGAGGTGGAGAGTCACTCGTGCGAGTACGATGGTGAAAACCCGGAAGCAAAAACGAGGGTATGATAGAGTATGATAGGGTGTGGTAGAGTATGATAGAGTATGATAGAGTATAGAGTATGATAGGGTGTGATAGAGTATGATGGAGTATGATAGCGCATGGTAGAGTATGATAGGGTGTGATAGAGAATGATGGAGTATGATAGAGTATGATGGAGCATGATGGGGTGTGACAGAGTACGATGGGGTATGATAGAGTATGGTAGAGTATGATAGGGTGTGATAGAGTATGATGGAGTATGATAAGAGTATGATAGAGTGTGATAGAGTATGATAGAGTATGATAGAGTATGATAAGAGTATGATAGGGTGTGATAGAGTATGATGGACTATGGTAGAGTATGGTAGAGTATGATAGGGTGTGATAGAGTATGATGGACTATGATAGAGTATGGTAGAGTATGATAGGGTGTGATAGAGTATGACAGAGTATGACACCACAATGCCATAGTCTTGGTGTATTGTGGGAAAACTCGTGCGGTGAGTGGCGTCTGCTGTCCGGCAGAAAAATCAGAATACATGGGCGTTATTTGGGGCTCCGACCGATCGTTGCTCCCGCGCAACAGCGCTTCGGCAGCTAATGAATGGGCAGTGCTGCACACCACTCCCTCGTAGACGAGCCCGTCACGTACTCCTCACGCTTACAATCCTCCACCTGATCCCTGAGCCCTGATTCTCCTCCAGACAGCCTCGTATGCCTGTGTGTTACATCCCGCCCGAGAGGAACAGGCTTGTTCGTTTGTGACTAGTGCAACTAAGAATTAGGCACTGCACTGCACACAGCAGCAATGCCGGGAGGCAAGCGAAGCAGTAAGTAGTGTACCAAGACATCATGGCATGATTACTTACGATTGGCAACAGGCAGTGTCAGCCCGGGGTGGCATTTTTTTGCTCTGGGATTCGACGCGGCAACGGGAAGGCGACCGCGGAAAAGTTAGGGCACGCACATGCACCAACCCAAAATCCCGTTTGACCCTTCCTGGCTTGATTTGATGGGGACCGAAACAAAACTACGAATGAATGCGATCTTATTGACCGCATAGGAAATGGATGAGCGAGCAGCAGGTCAGCAGTACCAGCGGTGCCGTGCTCCTCGCGTGTCGCGTACAGAGTGTTATATGCGGCTACCCTGCGTCGCACTTCGATTCGGCTTTTCATGGGTAATGATCCGGCCTTCGGGTCGGGTCAGGATGGTGTCAAAAACTCGCGGGTCAAGTCGGGTCGGGTCGGGTCGGGTCGGGTCGGGTCGGGTCGGGTCGGGTCGGGTCGGATCCGGTCGGGTCGAGTCGGTTCAGGAGATCTTCAAATCTCACGAGGCGGATCGGGTCACCGTGACTCGATCCGACCCGCGAGAAATGATCGACCCGTGAAATTCCCTGGTAATTACTACCTGGTACGTGAAATGCCAATGGTGATGTAAAACAGCACGCTCGCGGCCTTAATTGTGCTGGCAAACCCGTCCCAGCCTGTGCTGCCGCGGGGAACCACTCGCGCACGCGCCTCGGTGAATGCTACGGTAAGGTGCTGCACTCTGTTGGGGTAAAAAACATGCTCTGACTCACGGCGGTCCTCCAGAGAGAAACCACCGAACAACTTGGTCTCCATTTGTGGTCTAGACTCATCCCACGGTAGGGTACTCGCGCAGCAGAAGATTCTAAGAAGTTTCTGAGCTCCTAACATGAGGAGCCCAGTCAAAATCAACATCTCACCTAGAACATGACTTCGAAGGCGTTCGTTCGCGCAGCCCGACCAGCGTTTCTATGCGCTAGTCCTAAAAACAGCCACTGTACTCGGTAACGTTGTCATACTAACCCATAGCTACACACCTTCACGCTTGAGGAGAAGGTCAGAAACGTTTGCCCCAAATAGTGCAGTCCCTACCGCACAATAGAGGGATGACACGTGTGACGATAGAGGTGCTCTAGAACGATTTTTCGGTCAAACAGAAATAAATAACATTTTTATGGCCGACGGAGCTACTCGGTCAAGAAACGGCCCGCCATCGTCCGCGCATTATCTTGGTTTTGCTACTACGATAGCATGCTCTTCGTTATACACCTATGAAATAGGCCATGGCGCGGTTTCATGGGCATGCACTTGACAAAATACTTCCACTACCCCCACGAAACATAGGCGAGGTACAGAACAAAAAGAAGAATCAGGTGTGCGCCTCGGCCGTTTACAAACATAAACAAAACACCAGAAATCTTTATACAGTCATGTACCCAGTTTAAGACCAACCCGTGAGAAGCCAACTTAGGTGGTCTTATATCTCTGCTGTGGTCTTATCTTTTACTGCTGCAAAAATCATCCCATGCTAATTCCAAGTAGTTTCTCTTTCGTGACAAGCTGATTCATTTGGTCTTATCTCTACTATGATCTTACCCCGGGTGGTCTTAAAATGGGTACTTGTACGTACACCGCCGTAATGGGGATAAGATTGTTCATTCATCGGGCTTACGTAGCGTGATCTATTTTTGGTCAAAAGTCAGCGTTTGGGTTGGAGGTGTGGACCTCCTCAAGTCACGAGCCTCGTGCTTTTTTTAGATGCTACTATATATCTACCCGTAGCACGCGGCTCTCACGGTCTCTGAAGTGGCCACCCCGGCGGCCTGGAGGAGACGAACCAGGTGGGCCGACCAAACCTAGATCTTCCCTTGACACTGCCTCCTGGCGGCCTCCGTGACATACCACAGGGAGTAAAGGTGAAAACTGCCGGGAAGAAGTTTGGCGGCCGCGCTCGCCATGGCAGGGTTGACGCCGGTCACGAAAGTCTTGCAAGAAGGCGTTCGGGGGAGGGGGGCGGGGGTCGCGAGGGGGAGGTCGTCATGTGGAGGGGGGGGGGGCGTACCCATTTGTTGCTTGCCTTAGTCGTTTGACCATTGACCACACATTCCTTTCGAGATGGAGTACCGGTTCCTACTCTCAACAGAGACACCTCCAACAAATGGGTACATGTCTTCTATACACAATACATAAAAAAAAGCTTGTCTTATTCCCTTCCTCTTTGGCCGCCTGTGGCCACCATTTATCTCTTAGTATAGCCACTCATAAGGAGGCAGGTGTGTGTGTGTGGGGGGTGGTATTACCGCCAGGTGCACCGTGTCAGAAGAAAGTCGGCGGTCGTGCAACTCATGGCCGCGTTGCCGTCAGCCACGACTACAACACGATAACCTTGGGGTGGCGGGGTCTGAGGGGGGGGATCGGCGGAGGGGGGGGGGGGGGGTGGTATTACCGCAAGGTGCAGCGTGTTAGGTAGAAATATAGCGGCCGTTCATGCCATGACAGCAATACCGTCGGTCACTAATCAGTTGCAACAAACCACGACAAACAATTGCGTCATCCGGCACATGATGACGAACAACAGCAGCAGCAGCAGCCTCCGCACAACTCTGATTTACGTGTAATCTCAACAACAGCAGGGGCGGCAACTGCAGCAGTTCGACAACACAGCTACCAGCATTTCCAGTCAACTATCTATGCATATAATAGTTTTTTCACTTTGCTTCGAGCCGGTACATAAAGAGACAAAAAAAAAGAGCGGAGGAAACAAAAAAAACAACAGCATATCGGATAATAACGTACACGCCGAGGCTCGAAACCGAAGGGAAGAAAAGAAAGAAACCAACTTCAAAAGAAAGTGAATCTCGTTTCGAACTCGTGGTTATCTATCGATTGACAATCGTTCGGTGCTACTTCTCAAGCTACTGTGGTACGGATACTACTGGTACACAAGTTTTGTTCTTATACCTACGACTAAGCACTTGATTGTTCACAACAGCACTTTGGCGAAAAAACGATTTTGCAGGGGCTGTCACGACACGGAGCGAGAACTGCCGAGGCCGCCCCCAGCAGAGTCGGGAGGGGCGATCAAGGTGAGGCACGTCCAGGAAACAGCGCGCCGAGAGCCGGACCTCAGCTCGAGTTATCTCGAAGACGGCTCAAAAGCTGGTCTAAATGGGATCTTTTGGCTGCTTTTGTACAACGGCCAACATATTTATACATGTACGTATTGACATATACATTCATGCCATCTAAAACTGTTAGAACCCCCCCCCCTCCGTTTCAATATATGTAGTACTTTGTAGTTGGCCTCGGTTGGCACCGACGCTGTAAAACATTGCATGCATATTGGGGTTGGCATTGGTTGGCAATGACGCTGTAGAACATGCCAATCACTTCGTGACCCCAGACAACCAGGTTACCGTTTTTTTCTTTTTGGCGGTCACCATGATGATTATCGAGTTACATCATATTGTGCGAGGTGGAGAATCCTACCTCCGAACAAGGGGAATAATCGCATCACGTGCTGTGAATATGGTAAGGCACCCACGAGGCAGTTGCATAGTAATACCCATCACCGTCTTTGGAGTGGTCACACCAGAAAACAAAGTATAGCTCATTGGCGTTGTCATCCATAAGCAAGAAAGTAGGCACAAGGTGCCGAAGTCCGTCTTACAACCGGTTCTTGGAAGGATGCAGTTCACCCTTCATGCGACTCGCCGAACACCTCACGGCGCTTCGCGCTTGGTGCAAGCAATGTGTGCCTGGATTGGTGAAAATTCGACGTGGTCCGTCCCGGCATAGTAGGGATGCGAGGGTCTAAGGTCATACGACCACGGCCATGCACAAACTGAGTACTCCCCCCCCCCTCCCTAGAAACCCCGCCCTCCCCTCACCGGTTATACGGCTTGCAGGATATACATAATAAACTGACGCATTCCTTCCACAGCCGTCAGATTTTGTCACCCTCAAGCACGGGTTTTACCAAAACAACATCACGTATAAACCATTTTCCTCGCATCCACCTCATAGTTTATCTTTGAAATATTGGGCATCTGCATTTACCACGCAGGTAGAATATTTGCTCGCATCCACCTCCGTTTTCTCCCCCCCCCCCCCCCCGCTCCCACCCCCACGTGCACACCTCCCCGTGCCCCGCCGCCCCACCTATAATCAAAATCTGCCAAAATAACAAGCACTACCCGACACCCGACAGGTGATACAACCCCTTTACCTCTCGAGCAATCCATGCGGTAGCTCCAAATCATTCATTATACGGTCTTCAATTTCAAATTAACCTCCCCTCCGCTCCCTCCTTCCCCGCTACCCCCACCATCGCCTACATAAACCTAGCACAACGCGTACATACAGTAAGCTCCTTCTTCGAAGAATACATGTATGCGACCAAAAACTGTTGGAAATGGACCCCCCCCCCCCCCCTAGAAAACGCCGCTCTCCCCTAATCGGTTATCGGTCATATGACTTACAGGATATTCATGATAAACTGATTATGCATTCCTCCCACAGCCGTCAGATTTTTCCCTCCTCAAAAACGGGTCTAAAAGTTTCCGCGCACAGACTGATTAACATCACCCTGTTGACCCTGGTACAAGCTACACTGTAGTCCCAAGGGGAGTCGCCGACCTGTATCCTTAATGAGGACACACACACAGTAATACGCGCGATCCGAGTATCACACACAGCTTGCAAAGATGAGTTTCGACGAAATCTTCGATCTGTCAGCTGGAGTGCATTGTTGATTTTTACAATTTTTTTATCCTCCGGTGTATGGGGAAACATGAAGTTTAAAGCTCGCCACGCTTCCGCGTATTTTCATATATGTCGTGTGCGTATAAAGCTGATGTGATACGGGGAAATACGAAAGGGATTCCAGCGGTGATGTTGCGTGCTTCGTCAGTTGCAGGGTCCTAACCCGTCAGAAATACTATGACCAGAAAGTGCTATTCCAGTGGCAGCACGCCGTGGGGAAAAAGGGGACGAGAAATACAAAAAAGCGAGAGAGTCGCACCTCAATCAGGGTGTCTCCCAGAAAATGTCGATGTGAAAAAAGTTCTTCGAGATAAACGACAGCGACGCCGTGTCCTCGTCTAAGATGAAGCCTTGCGCGAGCACGTTCGCGTGTGTTGTCGGAATCGACCCCGAGGAAGAAGCACAGCTTGATATCGATTCATCTGTGCACGCACGAAGGAAGATTAAACAGCCGGCACAAAACAGCAAACCAACTCACAACATATCGTATGTACGATAAGTATTGAAACACAATGTCACCATGTACCAAGTATTAGGTGTTGACTCATGAAAAGCTTACAAAAAACGAGCGACCGGTGTTGTAGTATGATGCGCAGCTTGCAAAGATGAGTATCGACCCCACATTCGTCGAGCTCACAGCAAGCTGACGTTGTTATGATATTTTTATTAAATAAATACCAGGAGTGAGACATGTATTATACGCACCGCATTCTGTTACTCTTATTGCAAGCACTTTTTTTTTCTTTTTTTCTGGTTGATTAAAACGGGCCTCATAAGGGTCAAGGCCGGGCCTCTCACTCAGATTTTCCCAAGCAAGGGTTGCGAATTGAAAACCGCATGCCACACGGTTAGAGGCGCACCGTATAATTTACCAGGTAACATGAGGTTTTATTACTTGATTAAACTATTCTATGCTTCACCCCAAAAACCTCTTTTTTTTTTTAGTGAACCGATCATGCAAACCTGATGAACAAACCGGGGCCATGGCCTACTTCGTATATAGCTATACAAACACATAACATCACAAAGACAAGAACGACACATTCCGACCATCATTGGCTTCAGGAGCCCCGTCATTCAGAACCTATTTTAGCCGAAAAGCGGTATACCTTGATACCTCTTGTCGTAGCACACAATTTTGGATTAAGGAGCCCATTCATTCAGAAAATATTTAGCCAAAAAGTGGTATACCTTAATACCTTTTATCGTAGGACACGAGTTTGGCTCAAGGAGCCTCGTCAATCAGAAAACGCTCTAGCCAAAAAGTGGTATACCTTAATACTCCCCTATATTTTATCGTAGCACACGAGTTTGGGTTAAGGAGCCCCGTCATCCAGAAATATTTACGCCAAAAATCGGTATACCTTAATACCTCTTGCCGTAGCACACGAGTTGGGGGTAAGGAGTCCCGTCATTCGGAACATATTTTAGCCAAAAAGCGGCATACCTTAACATCTCTTGTCGTAGAGCACACGATTTTGGGATAAGGAGTCCCGTCATTCCAGGAAACGTTTCAGTCAAAAAGCGGTATACCTTAATACCTCTTATCGTGGCACACGATTTTGGGTTGAGGAGCTTCGTCACTCAGAAAATATTTCGCCAAAAAACGGTATACCCTAATACCTCTTATCCTAGCACACGATTTTGGGGTTAAGGAGCTTTGTCACTCATGAAATATTTCGCCAAAAAACGGTATACCTAAATACATATATCGTAGCACACGAGTTTGGGTTAAGGAGCTTCGTCGCTCAGAAAATATGTTAGCCAAAAAACGGTATACCCTAATACCTTTTATCGTAGCACACGATTTGGGTATAAGGAGCCCGTCATTCAGAGAATATTTACGCCAAAAAGTTATATACCTTAATACCTCTCGTCGTAGCACGCGTCAATCTCTGTACACAGTCCGAGCCGATTGCTAGCTCAGTGGATATGGTGTACCTCGTATCTTTGAACAAGACGAATAAAAAGCTTCGCAGCGTTAATTCTATTCCAAGACCTTGATCCATACAACACGGTTTCGTTTTGCCTTTGTCGGCGTTTGGTATGATGGCGGGGGGCGGGGGGGGGGGTTCACCCACGCAATAACACCCACCCCACAGCCTTTTGAAGCGTTGAAATATGCGCGAAGCAGATACACACCAGCTGCCATTTTTTCGTGGTCATCTGGAATCAACAGTTGCTCGATGCTTCGTTGGAATTGTCTTAAGACACATACGCTGCATTAGAGATGCACTATTTTTTTCCTCTGAGAATCCTGACTTGAAGAGCTCTCTACCTTCATACACAAAAACCGACTTGATTGTGAACTGAAAAGTGCGACTCGATGAAGGATCAATCCCATCGCCTATTAATAGGTACATACACAATACACAAACACGACATTTTTTTTTTTGCTAAAACAAGAAATGCCATTACCGACGTTTTTTGGGGGTTAATACTCCCCATCATTCCCAAAAAAATTACCCGAAAAGTGCTACTTGGATCGTAAGACGTGTCTTGGGGGGGGGGAGAGCTTGGTTTTTCCCCGGGGGACAACCCCCCCCCTCCTCCCCCCCCCCCCCCCCAAATATAGCAACCAGTTCCACCAATCTACAGACGAGTTTGGGTCGGCGCCCCACGTTCTTCGCTCTTTTATGTTGAATGAGTACCCCTGCCAATAGCTGTCGCTTTTCGGCGCGCGTGTTTTCATTCCGCTAATCATTGAACCCCTCCCCCGCGCCCCCCTCTCCCCTATACAATAACGCCGCGGCACAAAAGGTTAAAAGCAGCGTGCACGTGTATTGAACCTCGGTTATGGTACAAGGTATGAATGTCCCAGACCACTCACGTGTACATGGTGCATCATTGTCAGAAGAGAGGCGCTATATTACCCCAATGAAACGTCTGCACAGGTGCAAGTACAGGGACAGATGGACCCCCCCCTCCCCTTGCCACAGAGGGGGGGGGTGGGGGGCACCCACCCTGCCACAAGCCCCCCCCACCTCGCCCAGGTGGTAAAAACCCACACCCCCGGCCTCAAGGGAGGGGACCCCCCCCCCCCCCGTGCCACAAGGTGGGAGACCCCCAATTACCGCAAGATGGGGGACGCCTGCCCATGTCATAACGAGAAGGACACCCCTCCCTTCGCCGTAAGGCCCGACACCGGTATATGTATACAAGGGCACGTAATCTGAAGCATGTATGTACTTGCATCTGCAGCAATATTTAGGGGACAAGCACCTACCTTTAGGGGGGAGAAGTCGTTTCGAAACACACTCTGAGAATTATTGTACAACGGATATCCACCGTTAGCAGGATGACTTAGAAAACCACAAAAAAAGGGGGGGGCGAAAAAGAAAAACGCGCCCACCTACGTTGCTTAACAGCGCTTGAACCAACTTTATTTTCTTGGCCGGCCTTCCCGGGTATACAGCGAGCCTCAAATAGAACAATCGAACACAGCCGTATGTAGCGTAGGAGAGCTCGCCCGAAAGGTGGCGATGCTTTTCCTTTTTTTGGTGTGTGTGATTTCATCCTGTTAACAGTGTATCTCCGTAAGATACTACAAACTAACGATAGATATTTGGCGTCTTTTTACGTCATCGGGTTCACACGTTTTTGCATTATATCACACAAGTCACATGCTGCGGTGCACGTGCAGCATTTTAGCCTTCTGAGGGTGGCTGCTTCACTAACCCTTTTAGCACCGCAGTTCTGACATGGGGACAAAACACTTGGAGTTAGACTAGGAACATTTTGGGACTTGGAAACGGGTTGAAATATCTCACCCAAAAAGTCGTTTTGAGAGTAGTAAACTGAAAGTGCAAAACCCGATGACCAAACCCATGGCCTACAAATACAACATACCGTAGTCATATTGAAAAACATGAAATGTCATTTTTCGACGACTTTGGCTCAAGGAAGGTTAAGGAGCTCCGCGATTCACAAAACGTTTTTTTTCCCAAAAAGTGCTATACCTATATACACTATATGCCTCTATCCTGGTACGCGTCTCACTCGTTCTTGAGACAGGTGTTATCCTGAACAAAGACTGAGCTGAGCCGTCGAGCCAGCCTCCGCTGCCTGGCCGTTGACAATACTACCGTCTTCAGGCGGGCGGTCCAGCGAGTCGTTCTCCCAGTGGACTCGACAATCGTGCTTGGCTTGCAGCATTGACATGAACCCGACCGCGTGTCCGTGGGCCTAGGCTTTGCCTTCTTCTTCGACATGCCCCTTGCCGGTGTCTACTTACGTCGTGGTGGTGGTAGTGGTGGTGGTGGTGGGGGTGGTGGTGCAGTTGAGTACAATGAACGCACCTGCGGGGCAACGCGAAGCGCGACACATACAGCAAGGGTCACCCACTAAGGCGGTCTAAGCAAGGCGGGATTCCGATACAAGGCGGTAAAAAATCGCTTTGGAAAAGCGACTGGGTAGTTGCACTCGAAATAACCTCGAAGGTGTATAGTGCGGCTTCCCCAAACAAGGCGGTCATATTGCTCTGGCACGCGACCGCCTTATTTACTGGGGGACCCCTAGTACTGCTGCGCAACCATCAGTAAAGCTAGCCCCCGGTGAAACGTGAAAGCCCCAAGGTTGATACGTACAGGAAACTACGAGAATTGGATTCGCTGCCCCTGACACAACATTGCACGCGCAGCAAAAAAAATAACTGTATGAAAATTTCCTAGGCTTTGTTTTTTCCGACTCGATCTCGCCGAGATATCCGCGAAAACTCAAGAGCACCAACTTTTTCTAAACTAAATTCGTATTTAAATCGTCGTTGCCGATCAAGGTGATATTTAGTGGAAGCAGTGCTGAAGGCTCTTGACGAACATCGGTGTAAGTTTCATCGCCCAATTCGCCACCCATCAAGAGATACTACCAAAACTCGATTCCATATATACGTCAAGTATTCTCGACAAAAAAATGGAGAAAATGACATTTCTGCTACGTCCCGTTCAATTTTGACAATTTTGATCTGAATTTTTTCCGACGTATTTGAACCGCATGTGCACACAAACGGAAAACCGGGATTTTCTGTTTTTTCAAACGCAAGTTCTGGGCGCTTTTGTGTATTTTCGGATCGTAATATCGGCCATTATCTCTCCGACCAAAAAAAAAGAAAGCCCGGCTTTCCTTTTGTCGGTTGGTCCATGATCAACATCTTGCCCAAAAATCACACCTAAACACGTGAACACGAGCAGGGCATATGGCCAATCTACGTCTCTGGCAGTTCCTTGGCCGGCCCAGCTCGAAGTCTGATTAAGTTTTGATCAAGTCTGATCAAGTCTGATCAAGCCTGATCAAGGCTTGAACCATTTCTGGCACACCAACCTTGAACAACCTTGAGCGTAGGGCAAGCCTTTTATCACCGCAAAATTATCCTACGCACCTAGGGACTATGAGTCGGTGGCATTTCACGACTAATAACTAGTCGCCAACGAAGCCCCCTCAGGCCGAGGTGGCCTCGCTGGAGCCACCCCCGGAGGGCCCGTCGGAGGCTGCTTCCGTGGAATCCCGCTGAAGGCGCCGCCGGGGGCGGACATTGCGATATTAGACTTTAATTTTACACAAGAAAATGGCAACAGATATATTCCCTCGGTTCACATAAGTGTCAGCAGAAAACAAGTGCGCTTCAGTTTACACAAGAAAAGTACAAAAACCACTAGAAGAAAAAAAAAAAAACGCGGCAATTCTCTACACCGGCCTAGAGGACCGTGGCAGCACCTCCAGTCATGTCCGTCGCAATATTCCCTTACGGGAATACAAGCGAAATAGCGAACCCAAAACGAAGCTAGCGGCGCATAGATTATCCCCCAAGAAGAAACGGTCTTGGATCGCCCCGTGATGTTCTTCGTATGTTAATGTATTTCCCAACCTTGCGCGTTTCGCGCGCATAGATGGCGACGGCAAGCCGCAAACCATCCACGTACCAGGTACTACTGTCCAATATCGTCGAACTCACTGCTGACGTCGTTAGAAATAATTATAAAAAAACAGGATGAGAAAGACTTATTCTACGATAGCCCCCACAAAACCAGCGTTTTTCTCCAACGAACATTTCATGACTGCTTGACACCAGGAAGGATGATATGAAAAGGAAAATCTTCATCTATTTTCTTGTTTGCAAAGGACTATCGAACGATGACGTCGGGGGGGGCGCGGGGCACCGCATCTCAGGAGATACGGCCGGGAGCTGATTTCGAAATCGGCGATTTCGTTCACGAAAACTTGGGGGGAAGAATGTTAACCGAGGAGGCTGCTCGATGGACCCACAGCTGCCATGCGACGTAGACTCGAAACGATTCGTCGGATGAACACCTGCTCTACATACTGCCCCCTCCTCCTTGCCCACTCCTCAATCGAAAAAAAATGCCGCTATTCAATGCGCTGTTTTGCAAAAACAAAATCGAGCGAGTTCAAGCGAAACACCAACGTAAAGCAGGAAGAACCGCCAAGCGCCAAGTCGGCCAGATCCACCTACTACGCCGCCAGTCTTCTAGCGCCGCTATTTCTCTACAGCCACCAAGTTGCACAGGAGAAAAATCAGTAACTTTATGTTTTCCGGGTCCAGTGAACCTCGTCCTTAGTTCACAGTGAGCCCTGTCGTCGAAAGCATACTGTCGGCACCGTCGAGAGAGATTGGATATTCCGCCATAATGTATGCGTGTGTGCGCGTGGATCTCCTGCCGCGCGCGCTGCAGTGTCACGGGGCAAGTGAGTGGACTCCGCAGCCCGCAACAAATCATTCACGACACAAACATGTATTCCGCATTTGAAAACGCCGTCCTACAATTAAGGAAACCCCGTAAGTCGGACAGTCGACACCTTCGTTTACGACAGACTGGTAGTCCGACTACTGGTAATCGCTAGTCGGCGACTTAACCCCTTTACGATTGAAACACGTTCTTATAGGGACAGACCACTTGAATATTAGTGTGGTCTCGTTTTTTCAGAGGTAAAAGGGTTGACTCACAGCCCTATTAATACCCAATAAAAATCTCAAACCACTTTGGTCCCAAAAACGTGGATGCAGTTAACTAGTTTCAACGCTAAAGGCGGTACCTGGTAGGATTTACCGGTGTTTGCTGTTCACATTACGCTGATCCTTCCACCCATCTACATCCAGCACGACCATTGTCGGTGCCGATACCTGTCCTAGAGGGACGACCTCGCTATGGTCAAACACTACGAGGCAGAGAATCACACTACAATTACAGCAAGGTCGCTGGGCGCCATGCAACGAACCGCGGCGGACACGCGGGCAAAAAAATATGTAAGGCTAGCACACCAGAGACTATTTGCAACAGAAATGAAACGAAGGCATAAAAAGGAAAACGATATCTAGCAAGACAGAAAAGGATGACCGGTAGAGGTGGTGTATTGCTCGCCGCTGGGCTAGCACGATTTGCTTTACGAAAAGGAAGCTTGCGGCCCCCACCCGTGAGCATCACGAGTTGTTGAGTTGTTGATTGGGTTGTTGGTTTCTCATTTGTTAGTCGGCCTTCACTGTGCCTATGCAAGGCAAAACATGCTGGCGCCGTATACTCCGGTGCACATCACTCCGGAAGTCGTTTATCACACCCCTAGAGCGTATCACCCGGGTGATCAGTTATTTGAAACCCCAAAACAACCACCCGATATATCACCGGGTATGCTATACACGACCACCCCGCGGATTGATCGCCTCGTACAACCAGCGGGACACCTCCAATATGTCACCCGGGAGATACCGATCACCCGGGCGGTACCGTGACGTGATAACACAAGCGGCACCCACAGTTGTACCGGGCAAGGTATTAATTGGTGTTCCGGCGTCTGTTGTGCGCCGCAAGCCCCCCACAGGGGCCCCCGGAGGGCCCCCTGGGGGGGGCCCGGGAGGGTCCCTGGAGGTCCGCCCGAGGCCAAAACATTGCGATATATGCGCGAATATACGCCAGAAAACCAAGTAACAAGCTGCGTTTGAACGCCTCCCGAATCTCTAAAAGGCGTGTATCGGTATGGCTTGGCATGTCTTATCAGGATGCCTTGGGATGCCTTAAAGCAGAAACGAGCTGGCCGCACTTACACTTACACTCCCCAACCTAAGAGTAGCTCGGGGCCAGCATCTTGCTGGACCCAGGTCAATCCATGAAAAAACACCAAATGATAAAAACGCCTACGGCGAATACCACAAAACGTGCCTAACCAAAAATTACGTACGGCGAATACCGAAAAAAGCGGAGAAGATTATTAGAGGTAGGGAACCGAACCAAGAATAATCTGGCTTTTGTTTTCGAGCGAGAATTTTGGGGGCGTTTTGGTTCATAACTCTGTGGTTGAAGAATTGGCATTGATTGCATCGGCACGACAAGTTCTGGTGGATCGTGTTGGCGGCTTTACCAAGTGGATACAGCACGGGACGGTGCTGGCGGACTGGTAGAACACGCGAGCAGACAGTCGTGCTGTTGCTAGTAGCTGGCCGGCAGCTGCGGGGCCAGGTATTCGTGATTTCTCCCACCCACCCGCAAAATTACGTACGGCGACTACCAAAAAAAGAAAAAAAACCTTCTAGTTTATTTTCGGCTACTACTACGACGAATAGAAAAAATTGCCTATCGCAGTTCCTTCCGTGGCCCCGCCGACTGCTGCGGCTTAAGGTTCCACCATTCCGCGCCTACCTGGGTACAAGACCTCCCACCGCTGCTACCACGCCCTTTGCGTTCATACCCCTTGCTGCATTCCTTTCGTCACACTCCCGCCTGCTTGGAGAGTGTGGCAGCACAACTCCTTTGCAACCACTGGTATCACATTCTTTTTATCACACCCCCTATCGTACCTAGACGAAAGGTGTCAGGAGACGGCACTTCGAGCCCTTGACAGACGGCAAACTTCCAATAATTTACCTTGACTGACGGCAAACATACTAGGTTTTAAAATGGAAGGATTCGTTTTAAACTCTTGACCCCGCTGGACGTTTTTCCTTGCCTGACCGTCTCCTGGCAGCGTTGCCCTATAGACTATACCACTTCGCTCGGTGACACTTGTTGGCATACCGTACGTTTTTCAAGTCCGATAAGACCTTCCAATAATTCATCACCGGGGTACGTTGCATATCATCACACGTCCCAAAAGTATAAATCTGATAAATCCCACTGCACGATACGTTTGTTAGAGCCGAAAGTGTATTATCACCGGAAGTGTGATATACGCGGTCGTATACTAAACTGCTGTGGCAGGCGTGCGCCTTGATGGTGATGGTGCTTGTGCTTCACCCGCATGGCGCTCCATAATGAGAAACGAGAATTTAAGTTCGAATTTGAAATGGTACGGCATACCAGGTATACTACGAAAACCGGTTACAGGAGCCAGGAGCAAAAGAAAAAAGCGAGGTGCACTGCAAACATGTCAGCCACTAGTCTCGGCGTCAGCACTCAGCTCGTCAGCTCAGCAGCCAGAGGTTGCGGTGTACGAGTTTCACAGCAGAGCTAAGCCTGGAGCAAGCACCACAGCAGCGCCCCGGCCGTACAGATGCGCTACAGGTATGGTACGACTTCGCGTTACGGCAAAGCGCTAAAGCATCCGTGCGCGCGATCACGAGGACAAACGGAAAACTACTTGGAATTAGTGGGAATGATTTCAAAATTCAAATTCGCAACGATGGTCGAGTCTGGTACATCATAGCAGCAGATAGAAGAGCTGGCAGAGGATGAGACATCCGACCCGCATCGCTACGAGAGACAGCGACTAAAGGGCAACTATGGGTGCCGCTAGTCGTTGCGGTTCGCGCTCGGGTGTGCTCACCTGTTTAACGGGTCGCAGCAACGCACAGCCCTGCTGCGAGTGTTCGTACCTCCTTTTTCCTCTTTCCTATCTTCTGCAGAAATGGGTTTCGTAGAGGGATGATGTCTCTCGAGCGCGTGTGCGAGGGGACCGGGGACCAGTGTGCTTGTGCTATCTCTCGTGCTGGTGCTGCCGCTGCGGCAGGGAGCAGAGAGGGCCCTGGGCCTAATGCATTATCGTGCCCTGTGGTCTACTGCTAAGCTTTCGTCGGTAGGCGTAATCAGGCCGTCAACAGCTGTTTTACTCGAACGTACAGACGAAACATATCGATAAGAAAATACCAAATTGGTAGAAACTTCAGTGTGAAGAAAATCGATTTTTAAACTTCCTGTGGTGGGCTGCAGCACATGATTTGTGCGCATGCACACCTGAGCTCTGCGCACATGTGAGAACAACAACAACAACATATGCGGACTGCGGACTGGGGACCTTTTTGTTCTGTTGGTGTTGGTGGTGGAGTTTGTCATGGCGTTTGCTTCAAGGGTCCGAAACTTGAGATCCACATAAGGAAAGATCGCCAGATCCACGAAAGGGTCGCTCGTATGATATGTATTACTGTGTATGATCTACCAGGTATCTGACAAACATCCCAACGGCCACATCCCAGGGATGACCACCCCCCACCGAGCTCTGAGCCATTCTTCGTTCGTTCGTCTAGGAAACTATCATCCATCTCACATCATCAATCACCACAGCATCATCACATCAGATCACGATGGTGCCACACAGAAATTTAATTGCATGAGAGTGACCCCCCTGAAAATGAACATTTCCAGAGGGAAAACAACGGCGGCGTTCTGAACGCTTGTTGTGTTGTATCGTACCAGGTACTGCAGTACTAGAACATGTGAGGCAAAGGTGACGCCAAGCTCCTCTCCTCGCCTGGAATAGAGTGGTGAACCCTCTTACGTGCGGGTGTATTTGCCAGCCGGTAATACACACACACGATAGCGGCAACCGGCACTACTCCGCATACTGCCACTATTAATACTGATGGTCCCCATCGGTGTCAAGCGACTTCACCGGCACTGCTGTGGCGGGCAACCCGCACTATAGAGGGCAATCGGCGCTATAGAGGGACCTACTATGTTCTGTCTCGGTCTCAGGAGGATTGTAATGACGATGCGGTCCGGCGACGGTGGTAGGTACTATTAATATTAATATTTAATAGTCTACTTGATGAGGCGGAGGAGGCGGAGGAGGCGGAGGAGTCTCGAGGAGGAGCAGATTCGGTAGTGAGCGATATGCATGCTGCTGCCTCGCCCGCGACACCCATCGTGCACTGCGCAAACGCAAAAGGTCTACAAGAATATCGGTCTTTCCGACGTGTTAAATTTCCCGCTTTTCTGTTCGACTGGCCGAGACCGGTTGAAAAGTAAATGTGGTCGAAAATATTACCCTTCCTTTTCGACCGGCCCGCCCGGTCGGATTTATCGGTCAAGATCGTTTTTTGAGACCCGCATAATACGTAGCATCGCGCACCCCGCCGTGAAAAATCACACACGTCCACACCACACAGCAATCTCCTACAGCAGCGCCAACGTTGGCTTGGCTGCTATCACCGCTGCTGCGTCTCGCCGCGAGTTAGCGTGGCACATGCCTATCTCCGCACACACCGCTGCTGCGTCTCGCCGCGAGTCAGCGTGGCACATGCCAATCTCCGCATGCCGGCAATGTGTAATCTGATGGCAGCAGCGCTTGGTATCGACGACATTTTCATCAAACACCGCAGTATCATACAAGGCGCTGACGCTGGCTTGGCTATCCCTGCTGTTGCTTCTCGCAGCAAGTCAGCGTGGCGCATTCGTAGTTCCGCTCGCCAGCAGCGTGTATCACACGACGGCAGCAGCGCGCGGTCTCGATCCCATGCTGCCAACAACGGCTGCGCCTGCTGTAGCTTTGGCGGCTCTCGGCTGAGTGCAACTCCACGAACGTAGCTTTGGCGGCTTTCGGCTAAGCCCAAAAACCGATTTCGCCTGCTGTACAGCAGTACTCCCTCACACCAACCACCTCTAGGAAGAGCACAAAAACTATAAAATCAACTCGACTGACGATAAGAAGAAGGACCAGAATAATCCAGTCGACAAAAAGTCCAGTCGAAATGGGCCGTTTTCGACGGGCGGAATCCACGGCGTAAGAAAGCCCAATTTGGGCTTCTTCAGTCGAAAAAGGGCCGTTTTCGAGTGACAAATCCGACTGCATAAGAAATGGCCTAATTCAGCAACAAAAAAATGAAGAAAAAAATATAAGGAAGAAAGAGAGTGTGCAGTATGTAGACTAGTCTATGGGTCGAAGAAAGGCACTTTCGACTTTCGACCCTATTTCATTCCGAATAATGTGTTCGTAAGAGTTGGCCTCATTACGCGGGAAAAGACAACCAATGATAACAAAAGGGGAGGGAGGGATGCAAGAAACACGGATATTATTATCCTACGTAGCGGCTGGCGGATAGAGATGCATGGGGCACTCCGACCGGTGTTTTGTACCTGGTACTGTAGGTGGCCCTATATAGTGCGGGTATGTGTCACGAAAAATTACCCGCGCCATACCGTATATGAAAACCGGCCACTATAGAGGGGTATATATCGTGCCAAACGATTTCACCCGCACAATATCGGACACCCGCACTATATGATCCGCACTATATAGGGCCACCTACTGTATTGGTTAGGGTTTGGGTTAGGGTTAGTTCCATCCATGGTGAAAAACACAAAAATAATGTAGGACACCCCCCCGGCGGGGGCGGGCGGGCGTGTTTTCTTTCCAAAGGTTGATTCTTCGGCACGTCCTCTGGTCACTGACCCCCCCAACATGCCAATGCCGCAATGGGTGCGGTGCATGCGGCGGTTCCTGGTCGAGCGAAACTGAAAATGAAAAGTTATCTCGAGCGCGCGTGCGCACGAGGGACAGACAGGCAGCCTTGGCGCTTTCTCTTCGATTTATCCTCTCATTTTTTAAATTCAATAACAATTAGAATAAACACATAGACTAAACTACTGCAAGCATGATGGTAGTATCATACTGTAGTTTAATGTGTCATCCCTTAATTAATTGCTGTTAACTCAGCTCTGGAGATCGAGGGTATCGTTGGACACTTTTTACTTGTAAAACGCTCTGCGTCAGACACTCTTTTTCGGCTCTTCTTTTTTTCGTCGCACACATTTTTTTACCAGATATCATGCTATGGTACCAGGACGGAGTTGAAGACTCTTGTCTTTGAAGTTCGAAAACATCAACAAAATGAGCTACTGGTATTGTTTTGGTATAGCGTGTCAACTCGACCCACGAAGAAGAGGGACGGGAAGAGGGGGGGTATTCATTTCATGCATAGCCGTAGTCGTATGACCGAGGGGAGCTACTACGGGTGCGTCACGGAAACGCACATCGTCATGTGTGCATTTTGCCAGCCACCATGTAGTTGCTATACTGAGCAAGCATCGTGTTGTCAGCGATGTGCAAAAAAGAAAACAGGTGCATCTTTTGTTTGTATGTTCGAGGATATATTTTATCCTTTTCGTTTCGCTTACGTTTCGTGTCGTGTACTCAAGTCTCTGTATTGCATACAATTGGGTTCAATGTGCATGCATTCACATTACGCACAAATATGTCAGGAGACGGCACTTTGACCCCTTGACGGACGGCAATTTTCCGGTAATTTACCTTGACTGACGCCAAATTCCAGGTTAAAGTGTGGAACGATCGGTTTGACGCCCTTGACCGTGGGATGTTTCCCCTTGACTGACCGTCTCCTGACATATTCGATCACACATGCACCGAGCGCGGTACGACCAGCCTAGCTAGCCTTCAGCCGCGAAAAGCTGCCGTCACCTTTGATCATTCAATCAATGTGCGTTATGCGTGTGTTCCGTGCGTGGCATAATACATTCATGGTATCCACCCGTGATCCCTCCACCAACGATGGCATTAGTTTACACCCAGTCTACGCGCACATAATACTCCGTACCTGGTACTAGGTTTTACGGCGGTAGTAGTAGTAGTAGTAGTAGTAGATGATGTGCCGTTCGAGGTGGTCGTGTTACGTCACAGTTACCTCAACAACGTGACGGAGTTACTGTAGTGTAGTTTCTAGCGCCAGCACGGTTGGAAGAGCGGCATTTGAGGATACCTGGTACCTGGTATATAATAGGGACTTTTTCTTGCGCACAAATTGGCTTGCGGAAAGCGCGAGAGCGTGAGCTACAAAGCAACACTCGATGAAAAATCGACGAGCAGTGGGATTGCTGAACCCTCTGCGCGATAAAATTAAAGGCAAGAACCAGGGGGCAGAAGGGACGACACCTGTGACCACGGCTTGTCCACAAGCTGGAAAGTAGATGTGTGTCGTGTGTGTATAAATATATATATAATATGTTGCTTTATTTGCTTCAACGCAGATGATCCGTTCGCCGTCTGTCGCAATTGCTGTGTGTGTTCTTCACACTCAACTGGTCCTTCTACCCATCTACACTGAGCACAACCAGTGTTTGTGCTGATGCCTGCGTAGAGAGACGACCTCTGATGTTGTCACAGACTGAAAGACCGAGATTACAGCAAGGTGATGCGACCACGCAATGCTAACCGCAATATACACAAAGCAGGGTGGGCCATAACCTATCTTCAGCACAAAACAGGCCACATTATTATTTTATATTTTCGTCTAAAACTAGAGCCTGAAATCCTCAACTGCCAAAATTTTGGTTAGGTGGTTGCACGTACTACTGTAAGCAGTTTAGTACTGGTGCATACTACTTCGGGACTACAGAAGAGGTCGTGACACGTCGCGAGTGGAACGATGAAGAAAGCCAACGTTCAACGCCATGTATGTAGTATGTGATGGGTTTTGTCGCAGAACGGGCCTTCTTGCAGCCTGTGGCACCGACGACCTCAACGTTTTTCTGATGTTTTCACTCCTCCTGGTGGTCGGTGTTTGATGGTGATGATGGTGTTCTATTTATTCTCGCTATTCCGGTTGGAGATTGTCGTTGTTACGTTACCTATTTACAGAATATACCGGCCCGTCACGAGAAACCTGAAGTCAGTCAGGCTCAGTCAGGCTGATGATATTGTTGTCCTGGGCGTGCGCGAAAGCTCGCTTTCTTTTCATGATGTTCACTTTCTTATTTCGGTCCGAGGTCGACGCGTGCTACGATGGAGGTGCACCATTTTTTTTTCTGAGGTTTCCTCAATTTGGGACCTCTCCCAAAACCTGATTTGGAGAAAAATAAAACTGCTACCGGATGAAAAATCGAATGGCCTAGGTACGCAACAAGAATCATCATGCAAAAAAAAAAAAATGGCCTATTATTTTTTTTTTTCCCGACGATTTTGGGTTAAGGAGCCCCGTCACTCAGAAACCATTTCAGACAAAAAGTGGTACCTCTATCTTACGTAGCATGCGTCTCTCGAGAAGATGTTTTCCCTATAGTAACACGTTTTTCTTGTCGTGTTGTTGTGCGGTTTCTCATTCGGTCCTAGAGAAGATGTTTTTCCTAACAAAAGCGAGCACACACACACGCAGTCTCGGCACGCACGTCGTCGTCATACATACACCTTTTTGTCATTATTCCATGCATGAACTCGGTGTCTCAAGAGTATCACAGCGCTTTCTTTCCTCAACCGCTGTAAACAGCTCCTCCCCCTCCCCCTCCCCCTCCTCCTCCTCCTCCATCCAGGTCATCACAACATCACAACAACAAGGTGCCAACTTGTTTGTTAACTTGGTTGGGTTGTGAGAGCTTTCTACTTGGTTTATTTTTTTCATGTTTACAGGCTCAGTTTCTTGTGGGCTACCGGTAATTTCTTACGAGCGGGGTGGTACTATTTTATAAACAAATTCCAAGGACGTCAGCCGTGAGTTCGACGAATTTCAGGTCAATACTCATCTTTGCAAGCTGCGTTGTTGGTACTTTCTACTCCTGTATACTACCGTATTCCAGGTGCGAACGAAGGAAAACAATTAGATGCTGTGCATGGCGGCGGTATATGTCGCTGCAGCATTGATTCGACTAACGGTCACAGAAACCCCGTACTAACTGTCGACTAGAAAACTATATATAGTGTAGGCCAATCAGCGCACCTGGACTCGTTTGTCGCTTGTCGTTTTGGACGATATCTACTCGTATCTGATATGAATATCTTCGTTTTTTCTGTTGTAGTCTTGTTTCTGTTTCGTTCAGCCTGGATTGCTTGTTATTGTCTTGATTGATCTGTTGTTGTTGTTGTTGTTGTTGTTGTTGTTGTTGTTGTTGTTGTTGTTGTTGTTGTTGTTGTTGTTGTTGTTGTTGTTGTTGTTGTTGTTGTTGTTGTTGTTGTTGTTGTTGTTGTTGTTGTTGTTGTTGTTGTTGTTGTTGTTGTTGTTGTTGTTGTTGTTGTCGTTGTTGTTGTTGTTGTTGTTGTTGTTTTTGTTATTAGCTGTTGTTGCTGCTTTTGTTTTTGTTATTATTAGCTGTTGTTGTATACCTGGCTGGTGCATTTAGTTGGAGATGTGTAGGGGGTCTATTAGGAGATCTAGAGATATCGTCCAGATCGGGCGGGTGTTGGGTCGTGGCCAGTCTGGGGGGGTGACGCCATCCATCACACGGGGGGGCATGACGCGTGGAATTGTTGTTGCATTATGATTGCCGACATTTTTTTTTTGTCTTTATCCCATATTTATCCTCGCACTACTCTTTTCGCGCTCCCTCCCAGTAGTAACTCAGATCCGGAGTCACATAGCGGGCCCTCCTCTCCCCCCTCCCCACTACGGTACGTGCCTTCATTTTTATCGCGAGGATAAGTCAGCATTATCTTTTCTCGCCGACTCGCGCCGTATTGTGCCTACCCACGCGGCTAGGCGCTCTCAACAGATTGACCCTTTTTCTTTTTGCCTTTTTGCGAAAAAAATCAAAATCTCACCACGGTGGGAATCGAACTCAAGGACCAACGCTGCTAGAAGTATTCGAGGGTAACCACTATTTAGACCGCCGTGGCGACTGGCTATTATACGTTGTGACATATAAATGGTAACTTAGTATTGTTATGAATCGGAACAGAGGCAGACACAAGCGCGTACTCCGTCGGGTCGGTCTCTATCTCACAACCGAATTGGCGCCGGAGAGAGAGGTCATCATCGGAGGTCAAAAGCCATCGTAACAAAAGAATCAAAATACAGAAGAACGTGACTTTGTGTAATAATGATGTGCCTTAAGGGACCCCTGAGGATATGAGATCCGCAGAAGGGAGACAGGTATGTCTTTCTTATTATTATTGTGAAAGGGTTGCTTGATTAGGTCTGGGTACGAGGAGAGTGTCCAGGGCGGGGAGAGGGGGAGTGGGGTGGTGGCAGCTTGGTCGCGGCCAAGCACAGCAGGTGTCTTACACAATGTGCTGCAGCACTGTTGACAGCGCAGCAAGCTGCTTTCCTGCCGCACGTAAGACACTGCAACACTACAACAGCAGAGCCTCGCGTGTGACGTGTTGCTGACTTGAACTGCTTGTAGTCAGTAGCATACAGACCAAACCTAGACACAGCCAATTACATCCAGTCCTGGTGCGCCTCTAAGAACTAGTATTCTCCTATTTGTTGTGCGATCGCGCCGCTATCTAATCGCAGCAAATCAGATCAAGCCGTGCCGTGAGACCGGTTGCTACCATTATTTGTTGTATACATATGTACCAGGTGCTACACAGATTTCCGTGGCTCATTATTATCTGATCATTATGCGGTCGTGCTTGTGTATGTACGTGCCGTTTCGTGGATGGCACGAGAGTATCCGAATCACACTGCATACAGTTTCCGAACACCCCACGACAGTTTGTTTCTGAAGAACATAAATCAGACCCTATTGACCAACGGGGATAGACGGTTGGTCTATTGCTCATACAAAGAGCGCATACAGATTACACACCATAACGTTAGCCCAGCCTGAACAGTCGTAGCTGCAGATCACACGACGATATAGACCCTATCCCTATCCCTAACCCTAGAAAGCTAACTATTAATAAGACATCATTAGGAAATCGGGAAGTGCATCGAAGATACTGCTATATTATTCAAAACACGACAGCAAATGAGGCTATAGACCAACACCCACACCTCGTAATTGATAATTGAGGCTTGGGCGCCTCTGGCAGGGATAACTTCGTTTTCCTACCACTGACTGCCAAAAGAGTGCTGAACAGAAAGCGCTGACTGGTGCAAGGGAACGCAGAGTGCAAGGGAAGGAGCACAATGCAGGGGAAAGGAGCACGATGTAGAAAGCCATTGACAGGCTGAGCGGTTGTGCGTCGGAATCACAACAAAATTGGGTCACCAAAACTATACGCTCAAAGAGGGCACATCCGACATTTGCTTGTTTGTGTATGGGCCGGCCGACGGAGAGCTTTGTTTCAATTTTTTGCCCAGTTTCCGCCATTCCATTTGAAAGGAGGCTGTTGATACACTGGGTACCCGGAGTCAAGAGCGCCCCGTAACGAGCCGAAACATGCGCTCACCACATGGTAGTTAGTGCTCTTATCATCTGTAGTAGCGGACACTAAATAAATACCACAGGTCGACCGGTCGCGTTAGTGGTCTAGTGGACACCCTTGGATACCATTAGCATTGGTCCTTGAGTTCGATTCCCACCGTGGTGGCAATTTGAATTTATGTGCAAAAATGCAAAAAACAAAAAGGGGGATCAATTTTTGAGAGCGCCTAGCAGCGGGAGTAGGCACAATTCGAAGAGAGTCGACGAGGGAAGAAAACGCCGACTTCTTCTCGCGATGAAAAAGTAGGCACGTGCCGTAGTGGGGAGGGGGGAGAGGAGGGCCCGCTATGTGACTCCAGATCTGAGTTACTATTGGGAGGGAGCGTGAGCATTGTGCGAGGATAATAAATGGATTGAAAAAAAGAAAAGAAAATAACAGAAATAAGTACATTTTCGTCAGTGGCGAGACATGCCGATTCGATCGTTCTTATTAGTAAAGTATTTTTGATGAATGTTCTCCTCTTGCGCACTCTTAAACCGGGGTATCCACTCGCTGCTGTAATACTGCATGTAGTTACTCCCCCCAAACGTTTTGCAGGGGGGCTGTTAACCCCTTTAGAGCCCCAAAATCCTCCCTATATTAATTCCAAGTACAATAACGGGTTTCCAGCTGTTGTAAAGGCGTTAACCCTTTTCGAGGGAAACATTAACGAACTACATTGACGATTACAGAATAAGAACCCGTCACACGAAGAAGCCCGGGACGCCGGGTAAAGGGCGTGTTCACTAGTAGTAGACTACCTGGTATTGTTGTTGTAGTGTGTTCACTAGTGTGTTCACTAGTAGTAGACTACCTGGTATTGTTGTTGTAGTGTGTTCGTTCGCTAGTAGTAGACTACCTGGTATTTGTTGTTGTAGTGTGTTCACTAGAGTGTTCACTAGTAGTAGCCTACCTGGTATTGCTATTGTAGTGTGTTCACTAGTGTGTTCACTAGTAGTAGACTACCTGGTATTGTTGTTGTAGTGTGTTCGTTCGCTAGTAGTAGACTACCTGGTATCGTTATTGTAGTGTGTTTACTAGTGTGTTCACCAGAGTGTTCACTAGTAGTAGACTACCTGGTATTGCTATTGTAGTGTGTTCACTAGTGTGTTCACTAGTAGTAGACTAATGTTAAATTGGAGTGTGTTCACTAGTGTGTTCACTAGTAGTAGACTACCTGGTATTGTTGTTGTAGTGTGTTCACTAGTGTGTTCACTAGCAGTAGACTATTGTTAAATTGGAGTGTGTTCACCAGTGTGTTCACTAGTAGTAGACTACCTGGTATCGTTATTGTAGTGCGTTCACTAGAGTGTGTTCAAAGCGCCATGAGCGGTAGGGGGTATACGACACACGCACCGAGTTCTGCTTCTCGTGCTACTACTAGTGCTGCAAGCTCTTCCTGAACGGTTGGTTGATGATGTAATACTATAGGTTTTCGCGATATTAATTCCGACTTCCCTCAACACCTTTACCCAACACCTTTTTACACATGTGTTCCGAGTCTTAGTTTGGGTAAGCAATTGGTTGACCTTTTGCAAGTGGTCAAACGGACTAATACCGTACTAATACCTTAACAAGTGGCGTCGTCGGCACGACATGGTTTTCTTGGAACGTGGGTTCGAGTCCCACATCCACCATAACATTTTTTTTCAGACTTTCCCCACGTCGAACTTCAAAAATACTCTCCCCGGCATACCCAGGAAATGAAAACGGTTTGGATATTGCCAGGTCCGCCGGTATATCCGGCCGACCTGCTATCCCGCCGTTTCAGGGGGGAAGAGTGCTGTTTAGGATTTGTGTAGTGTTATAAGGCTTAGTTTGGGTAAGCTATTGGTTAACCAGTTGCAAGTGGTCAAACGGACTAATACCCCATCAATACCTTAACAAATGGCGTCGTCGACAGACCATGGGTTTTTTGGGTCGTGGGTTCAAGCCCCACATCCACCATAATAAACTTGTTCAGACTTTCCCCATGTCGAACTTGAAAAGTACTCTCCCCGGTATGCCCAGGGAAAGAAACGGCTTGGATATTTACAGGTCCGCCCGTGTATCCGGCCGACCTGCTATCCCGCCGTTTCAGGGGGGAAGAGTGTTATAAGGCTTAGTTTGGGTAAGCTATTGGTTAACCTTTTGCAAGTGGTCAAACGGACTAATACCCCACTAATTCCTCAACAGTGTTATAAGGCTCAGTTTGGGTGAGCTATTGATCAACCTTTTGCAAGTGGTCAAAAGGACTAATACCCCACTAATTCCTTAACACGCGGCGATATCCAAGCGGTTTCATTTCCTGGGGATACCCCGGGAGAGTATTTTTCAAGTTCGACATGGGGAAAGCCTGAAAATGTTATAATATGGTGGGTGTGGGATTCGAACCCACGACCCAAAAAACCCATGGTCCTACCGACGACGCCATTTGCTAAGGTATTAGTGGGGTATCAATCCGTTTGACCACTTGCAAAAGGTTAACCAATAGCTTACCCAAACTAGGCCTTACAACACAAGTGAGCTAACTTTTGTGGCCTGCGGGTGCTCCACCCGGAAATGACCACGGAGGCTCTATGGGTTAGCAAAAACAATCGGCTATTCGGCGGCACGCAACTTGACCATTCAGTATTAGCGCAAGAGCTTCCATCTGTTGTAGGAGTGCAGGGGTCTGGCGTTTTGGATCCACGCTTTAGTTTGCGCATCCCCTGCTAGTGTGTGAGATTTGCGTTCGAAGAGCTTTAGGATCAAGTGTGCACCGCCCGACGCCTGATGCAGAACGCAAGATCTCACTCGCCGGTCTTCATTCGATCAATACAGTAGGTGTGTGCGTGTGCCTTTGTATTACATGAAGAGCGGAAGATATATCATTTCGGAACAGTGGTAGCGATCGACGTCCACCGCATTGTTCCATCATGACTCGACGGCACTAATAACCCGAGCGTCAGGCCTGGGCTGGACCTCCGCCGACCTGCCACATATACAGAGAGTACATACGAAGAACTTGCGTACGAACCCGATAAAACCAAGAAGCCCCACTCCAAAAGTTAACTCACACTAACAATTATTGTTTCATGCATAGTGAATTTCACAGATGATATCTGGTTTTTTTTTCCCCTCAATGTGGGTCATACAGTTTCCGTGCGCAGACCAAGGTTGAATGTCTTAGTCCTCTTGACCCTGCCATTAGCAGGGGAGTTACCGACCTGTATCCTTGTTCACGAGGGTACACACCCCGTAACACGCGCGATCGAAGTATCACACGCAACTTGCAAAGCTGTTAGTTTTGATCAAAAATCTTTTTTGGTCGATCTCACAGCTGAATGAAGTGCATTTTTTTCATTTTTAAAAATATTATAGATATCGCAAAAATATCTTGCTTTGGGTCTAGCCTAGCTGAACGGGCCCCCCAAAAATGGTTAATAACTAGCCGTTGACAATTAAAACAGTTGACAGGTGTTATCAAGGCTTAGTTCGGGTAAGCTAAAAGGTTATCCTTTTGCAAGCGGTCAAACGGACTAATACCCCACTAATTCCTTAACAAAAGGCGTCGTTGACAGACCATGGATTTTTGGGTCGTGGGTTCGAATCCCGCCATCCACACTATAATAAACTTGTTCAGACTGTCCACTTCTCGAACTTGATAAATACTCTCCCCGGTATACCCAGGAAATGAAACGGCTTGGACATATTGACAGGTCCCCCCGTATATCCGGCCGACCTGCTATCCCGCCGTTTCAGGGGGGGAGAGTGTTGTAAGTAGTTAAAAGGCTTACGATAGTAGTTTGGGTAGGAAAATTGGATAACCTTTTGCAAGTGGTCAAACGAACTAATACCCCACTAATACCTTGAAACACAAAACGGACTAACACTCTGTGTCTCCACCTTCAACATTACATAAGCACAAAACGGACTAATACCCTACTAATACCTCAAAACAGGTGTTAACCTAAGGCATTAGACTAGTCTAGTGGGGTATTAGTCCGTTTGACCACTTGCAAAAGGTTAACCAATAGCTTACCCAAACTAAGCCTTATACACTCTCCCCCCCCTGAAATGGCGGGATAGCAGGTCGACCGGATATACGGGCGGACCTGTCAATTATCCAAGCCGTTTCATTTCCTGGGTATACCGGGGAGAGTATTTTTCAAGTTCGACATGGGGAAAAAGTCAGAAAAAGTTTATTACGGTGGATGTGGGATTTGAACCCACGACCCAAAAAACCCATGGTCTGTCGACGACGCCATTTTATTTGCTAAGTTGTTAGTGGGGTATTTGTCCGTTTGACCACTTGCAAATGTTAACCAATAGCTTACCCAAACTAAGCCTTATAACAACACCCCCCCCCCCGGGGAAAGCGGTATGATGGGGAGAGAGCTCGGCGAGTGGGTGGAGGGATGGGGTAAAATTCACATGTACTATACCTACCAGGAGCGACGAATAACTAATATGCGCGCATACAGAGGGGAGACGAACTGACGAGGAGATTCGTCAAAGAAGTGTCCCTGAATAGTATAGAAGCACGGAGGGCCCTCGAAATATCAAGAAGTTGAGGCTCGTTTTTCTCCCGATAACAAATAACAAATCTGACTGACGAAACGGTGCTTAGGGTCGGGTGCTATACTTAATTGTACATGCCATCAGACTATCCTATGCAACAATAATAGCCAGTAAATGGATAATAGGTAGTGATGACATGGTAGTAAAATGGTATATAGCAGCCTACTGAATCATGATGATGCCTGCTGAATCATGATGATGCTGTTGCTCTCAATGTGCGTGTGCGTGGTCGCGACAGAAAAACGAGAGGAATGAGCCTCGACGCCAGAAAAACAACATTTATTTTCTGACCATACTGATCGCTGTTTGGTTCTTTTTTTGTTGTGTATCATACGCCACACACAACAACAGCAACAACAACGCCAACAACAACAACAACAGCAACAACAACGCCAACAACAACAACAACAACAACAACAACAACAACAACAACAACAACAACAACAACAACAACAACAACAACAACAACAACAACAACAACAACAACAACAACAACAACAACAACAACAAAAACAACAACAACAACAACAACAACAACAACAACAACAACGGCACCGACACCAACAACAACAGCAACAACAACAGCAACAACAACAACAACAACAACAACAACAACAACAACAACATCAACAACAACAACAACAACAACAACAACATCAACAACAGTAGTATAGTGGTGTAGCTTGTACCAGGGGCAACAGGGTGACGATTTTAATCAATCTGTGCGCGGAAGCTATAAAACCCGTTATTGAGGGGGGCAAAATCTGACGGCTGTAGAAGGAAATGCATCAGTTTATCATGTATATCCTGTAAGTTGCATGACCGGTGAGGGGAGGGCGGTTTTTTTTTTCACGGGGCGGGGGGGGGGGGTTGAAAAGGCGGGGGGGGTGGGGGTACTCATTTATTGCTCGCCTTAGTATTTGACCGTTGACCACGCATCCCTTTCGAGACGGAGCACCGGGGGGCGGGGGCGGGGGGGGGTTCCAACAGGTGTATTAGATGGCATACAATACCTGTGTGTATGGGAGCTTACTGTACGCGTTATGCCAGGTTTATTTAGGCGATGGTGGGGGTGGCGGGGAAGGAGGGGGCGGGGGAGGAGGTTAAGTTGAACTTGAAGACCATATGTTTAAAAGATGAAAAAATGCCCTTCCTTGAGCTGTAAAATCGACCAAAAAGGATTTTGGATCAAAACTTAGCTTTGCAAGCTGCGTGGGAAACTTTGATCGCGCGTGTTACGGGGTGTGTATACCCTCGTGAATAAGGATACAGGTCGGTCACTCCCCTGCTATTGCCAGGGTCAACAGGACTAAGACGTTGAGCCTTTTGATCTGCGCGCGGAAGCTGCATAACCCGCATTGAGGGGGACAAAACCAAACATCAATCATCTATCTGTGGAATTCAGTAGGCGAAAAATTGTCAAAGTTAACTTTTGGAGTGCTTGAGTCTACCGGGTTTGTATGCAAGTTCCTGTGCACTCCCTGTATATATATGTGGCAGGCCAGCGGAGGTCCAACCCAGGCCTGATGCTCGGGTTGTGAGTGGTGTTGAGCCATGATAGAACATGCGGTGGACGTCGATCGCTACTGTTCCGAAGTGACCTCTCTTCTCCGCTATGTATAATAATGGGTCTGGAGCTACCGCATGGATGTCTCGAACGGTAAAGAGGTGATATTAAAACCTGTCGGGTATTAATAGTAGTATTTACTATTCTGGCAGATTTTTATTTTAGGTGGGTGGGGCTATTCTAGTCTCAAGAACACCCCCTAGCTAACTAAGTCTTGAGAAAGTTTGCCCCTTGACACGGGTCCAGGGCCAAAGAGGAGTACAAAAATCTACTATACAGTTGTTTGTAGTAGTAGTACCTGGCATCATTTTTCGCGGTGGAGGCGGGCGCCGTGATACCCTTCCAAAATACACCGAGTACATGGAATGAGAAAACACAAGAAGAAGAGTGCACGTGCGTGCCGAAACCGCGTGATCACTGCTGTAGTAACAATGATGTCATGAGTGTGCACTAACTACTTGTACTACTATTGTGTAGTAGGGAGACATGTTCTCTTCGACCGAAAACACTAACACTAATTATGAGAAAAATATAGGGAAAGGAAGGAGTATATAAAAGGAGAAGATGTGGGGGAAGGAAATGGGCAAACGGTTGGCGGAAGATACCACTGCATTATGGTGAGATCGTTCGGCTTCATGTCAGGTACTACAGTTAGTTACTGCTGCTATATGAAAGGGTATTCGATTTACATCGGAAAGAGGCATCTTGCTATATTGTCGGAAGGCAAAAATAAAAATAATAATAATGATAAGAAAGTGTGCCTTCGGGCACTCCCAAAACAAGAAAGCCAGCCGGAGCCCGATTTCAGTTTTTTGTGAAAGTGTGAAAGGGGACGCGTGCTACGACAGAGGTGCACCACTCTTTTTCTGAGGGTCCTCAATTTTGGGAGCTTAAGACTACCTCGCCAACCAAAAACTGATTTAGAGAAAAATAAAAACGCTACCGGATAAAACCTCCAATGGCCTAGGTACACAACGGGAATCACGAAAAAAAAATAGCCTTCGTCCGACTATCCCACGATTTTTGGTTAAGGTAGCCCCGTCATTCGCAAAACAAAATAGCCTAAAAAGGCATACCTCTATCGTAGCACGCGTCAGAAGCCGTACACTACTACTACTACTACTACTACTACTACTACTACTACTACTGCTACTACAACTATTACTACTCGTACGTACATTACTGTGAAGGAGAGGGGAAAGATGAGGAACAAAAGCGTTGCACTCGTGCTGGCAGAGAGAAAAAAAAAAAGGAAAAAACAACCCCCGGCGAAAAAATGCCGAAATATCAAATAAAACGAAAACCATTAACAACCGAGGATCCTTTCTCGTCTCCAAGAGAACCAACATAATCAATTGTTGTTTTTTTTCTTCACGCTTCCACATTCCAGCTTCTGGACAACAAGCCGTGGCGACAGGCGTCGTCCCGTCTTCCCCCCGGTTCTTGCCTTCGATTTTTATCGCGCATCGGGTTAATTAAGCAATCTCAAGTGCTGCTCGTCGATTTTTCAGTGTGTTGTTGTTACTAACTCACGCTCTCGCGCTTTCCGTGCACGTCAATTTGTGCGCAAGAAAAAGTCCCCACAAGTACTACTTCGAAGTATGTACGAATTTATGTACGCGTATGTGTAATATATTATAAGAATTAAAAATACACTCCAGCTGTGAGATCGAAAATTTTGTCGAAACTCATCTTTGCAAGCTGGGTGTGATACTCCGATCGCGCGTATTACGGGTTGTGTCCTCATTGAGGATATAGGTCGGCGACTCCCCTTGCATCTACAGTGTAGCTATCAGGGTCAACAGGGTGATGTTAGGCAGTCTGTGCGCGGAAACTATAAGACCCGTTTCTGAGGGGGACAAAATCTGACAGCTGTGGAAGGAAATGCATCAGTTTAGTATCAAGTGAATCCTGTAATTCGTATAACCGGTGAGGGGAGGGCGGAGTATTGAAGGACGTGGGGGGGCTGATTTTGATCAAAAGGGGGGCGGGAGGGGGGGAAGGGGGGGAGGGGACGGGTGGGGCAGGTCAATTTGTGCGTGGAAACTATAAATCCTTCTTGTGGGGGAAGGGGGGGGGGACGTGGCGGGGGAGGCGGGGGGCGGGGGGGGAGGGCTTTAGGTCGCATAGATGTAGGGGTTTGCTATACGCGTGGTGCTAGGTCTAGGCGATGGTGCGGGTGGTGGGCAAGGAGGGGGCGTTGGAGGCGGGGGTGGGTGGGAATTGCAGCAGCGGCATGGACGGCTCTAAAAAGATAACGAAGCGATATCCAGGGCGTGGCAAGTGTTTATTACTCTGGCGGATTTCGATATTATTAGGTGGGGCGTATATATATATGCAATCGGGGGGACTCGAACTCACGAAACTGACCTATTATGATTAGCAGGGGAGTCACCGACCTGTATCCTTCACAGTTGTGACAAGGGTACACACTCCACGCGCGATCGAAGTATCACACGCAGCTTGCAAAACTGAGTTTTGATCAAAAATTATTTTCCGGTCCATCTCACAGCTGATGAAGGGTATTTTTCCATTTTTTAAATGCCAGGCGCGAGGATAACCTGATACGGGTAACGGGGCGACCGGCGATTGTTGTTGTTGCTGTTGTTTTCTCACATTGACTCTTGTAAAAAATCTAGGGTCCGCGGTCACCGGCGATCCTAAACCGTGGGTGCTTTTTTGTGGGGGCCCAAAACTTTCAAGCCGGTCAAATATCTGAAGCAGAGTCGTTCTACCTGAGCCTCCCCAACTTTGCTTTAACCAAATCGTCGGTTTTCGAAACCACATCCCGGCAGTATATCCTGGAATACCGCGCCTCTTGTCACCCCGACGCCGTTGTTCGATAGTCCTTTTCAATGCAAAACATGCACGCAAACTTTTTTTTCATAGCAGCAGCAGCAGCATCCTTCCTCGTGTCGGGCAGTCATGAAGCGTTCGTGAAAGAATATCGCTGGTTTTTTGGGGGGAGTGCTATGGTAGGATCAGCCAGAAGTAGATATAATGTCTTTGTCCTGTTGACCCCTGGCGTTGGCAGGGGAGTCACCGACCTGTTGCATCCTTCACGAGGGTATACGCACCCCGTAACACACGCGATCAAAGCATCACACTCACACGCAGCAGCTTGCAAACCTGAGATTTGATAAAAAAAAACATTTTTGGTCGATCTCACATCATATACATTTTTCATTTTTTGAAAAAAGTAAATATGTGTCGCTGTTGGGAAAAATTGAAAAATTGAAAAATTGAACAAGATCGAATATCATATATATGATCGGAGTATCACACATAGCTAGCAAAGATGAGTTTCGACAAAATATTCGATCTCACAGCTGGAGTGTATTTTAATTTTTATAATATGTATCACACACAGCTTGCATAGATGAGTTTCGACAAAATATTCGATCTCACAGCTGGATTGTATTTTATTTTTTATAATATTATGCCAGTATTGTCGTATTTATATCGCCCTCTATAAGTTTATTTATGGGGAGGCCCGAATGATGTCTGTGTGCAGGGATTCTACGTCCGAGTATCACAGCATCGTACCGACGGAAAAGGGAGATACATGGATGTGGTCTGCCAAATCGCAAGTGTGGATATCGTATATCGAAAGTTCGATATGTCAAATATCAAATTTCGAAATTTCGAAGTTTTGATTTCGATATCGCATAAGCATCGAATGTTCGTGTTCAATAATTCCATTGTGCTTTATTTACCGTCCGACCTCCAATAACCCTTCTTCATTGGCGTTCTTTTTTTGCTGACATTTATATTGAAATTCGAGGTAGTGACCAATAACCTTTCGTCATTGACGTTCTTTTTTCGCTGACATTTATATCGAAATTCGAGGTAGATACTGCTGCTGTCGGATTCGTGAACCAGAACCAAATAATGTCGATTCGAGTTTTTTCATCGATCCGCCAAAGATTATAGCAGTGAAATCGGAAGTCAGCTTGCATACGGCACGTAATAGGCCTATACTACTGATGCTATTATACGCATTTTAAGACTCGCAGCTGAAACCTACTACTACATCGCATGCCACCCAGGAAACCTAGCCAAAACGTACAAATTATATTCGAGGGAGAATAAAAAAGCTAATACCGGCTGGCGATAAAGAAGAAATATAGTAAAGCGCGAGAGGAAAAGAAAACTCGAATCAAAGAAAAATGTAACATACCAGGTACCAGGCTCGTAACACGATAATTCAACTCGCCAGCAGGGGGGGTGTAGCGAGATGGCAACCTACACAGCTCTACGAACAAAAACCAAAACGCCGTCCGATCTGCCAGGTAGCAAACGAAGTGAAATACGCAACTACGTATATACTCATAATAGAACACGTATTGATAGTGAATGAATACATACGTGCGCTCGCCTGAAGATGTAGACTATACCCCCTGCGCCAAGCGCTGCTATTTACTCCAGTATTTAATACTCTCCTGGTATATCGAATTATGATTTTCGCTCGACGTGTGCGTATAATTCGATGATGTGACATCCATAACAAACCATACCGATGTGTCCCATCACAAAAATAAATAGTCGTAATTAATGACTCGCTGTCCTGTGCTGTCTCTTCTGTACGCCGAACCAGAGACCGGGGCATCCATGTGGTACCTGGTGTATCTCACGTTCATTGCGTCTCACATCCCACGCACACCGATATCTGAAGGACCGAAATTGCAGGCTGAGCCTCGAATCGCGCACATGATAATACACGCTACTAAATTTTACGCGCGGTATGTGCTTGTTTGTTCTTAGCATTACTAAAGTGATCTTTGCACTCATCTGCATCCCGCCCAACCAATGTCCGAGCTAATGCCTCCAAGATCTCGAGGAGATTTCTCTCTTCTCTCTGTGGTCACGAACTGTCACAAACTTTATTTAGCTTTGCGCGGATCAGTCGCGGTAGTGTTGTAGAGGAACCCATCTGAGCAGCGCAGCGCGAGGATGCACGCGATGCACGCCGCTCGGTTGTGATACCCGCATAGGGTGTCCCGGTTCTGCCTGTGACGCTACATATTATACAGTCCATTATGCGCAGCCTTCCATCATCACGTCGTTCAAAGCTAACCGAGTTCACATACTAAACAACATACAGACTACCAAGCCCACGGGACAGAGATAATAATACACTTATTCAAATACAGCAAGGTGACACGAATGAACGAGAACATTGAGGACGGCATGGCAAAACACGTGTTGTTGTCAGTTAGCTGCTGGAGCTGATGTGTGCGTTTACTCGCAAGCGTCAGGGGGGGCGGGACAGAGGCACGCCAGCGTTGAACAGGCCCGCCATCAGCCCGAGCTGATCAGCCCGGCCCGACCAGCCAATGATCGCGCAAAATAAATGTAGAATTGAAAACTGGCAAGAAGGTCAGAAGGTGGACCTGCTTCCTCTATGGTTAACGGTTAATGATTTCTAACTACAACCAAGGTTGGCCAAGGCGACAGCAGCAACAACAGCAGCTGGTGGAGCAAAAAAGGCTGCAAAAAAGTCAACCAGGTAAATCTAGATCTACCAAGCACCTCTCAACCATGACGGAAGCATATGGCCTGTGCCTGCCGCTCGCTTCGATGTCTCGTTCCCCGTTGCAGTTGCTTTTATCTGTAAAAAAAAAAAGCCAAAATTGAAACAACTGAAAACGAAACAACCCAAAGTCTGCTCGTTTCTTGTTGTGAACAGCGAAGAACGGATCCAAGGACTCATCTATCCAAACAAAAAAATCGAGCATGTCTAGACGCATGGTGTGGGAACATCAGTTTAGTGCTTAATAGTACCACACGTAGGTCCAGATGCATGGTGTGGAAACATCAGTTTAGTGCCAAGAGCACGTAGTAATTAACGTGTAGTCCTTTGTAACACACTGATCTTTCCACCCACCTACAGCTCCCCACCTACACCATCCAGCACAGCCAGTGTCCGTCCCGAGGTCCTCCAGGGAGACGAGCTCGGTGGTCGCAAACTGCTACCATCTACATACCAGTATCTGTACACCTGGTGCATTATGTACACGACAGAGCTTGTCGCCTCTCTCTTCGGATGAGGCCAGATTAGGCATCCGCGCGGACACTGGTTGTGTCCTGGGTGTTGATGGGTGGAGAGAGCAACACACTCAAAACGCAACAGAGCAACATGATCGAGTGTTACCTGGTACTACTGCTGTGTTCCTTTTCTTTCCAGTCACAGAGGCAACGACACCACCACCACCATGATGTAGGGTCCACCGCCAGCAGTGTAATGGGGCCTTGATGTAGCAGCGGTGTAGCAGTGCGAATCAGGAATGCATTTTAGCTGCCCTGTATAGAGTGGCCGCCTTATTGTTGGTACAAAATAGTTACGTAGTTGTGTTCAGTTACACAGCAGCGTGTGTTACGTCACATTAAACTGATCACTCCACCCTTCTACAACCTGTGTCCGTGCGTTTGCCTGTCTTTGAGAGAGACGACCTCTGTGGGCACAAAACGCTTGCGAGACCATGACCAATAGCCCTCTGACAGGGTATTTTTCCAACGCAAACCGTACTACGGCTTGCTGTCGCGAAAGGCGTTGTTTCTTATCGTGGATTATTTCGCTGAGACGCTGTGATAGGAAGGTGTGGATGGTGGTAAATATCGCTGTGATCAATACATGTACTTGTAGCAGATGACGGTAGGCTGGCGGGTGGTGGCTTCGTAGTGGTGGACGTTGGGGCAATGACCTGCCTCGTAGCATACGTGGAGCATTATTACATTACAGCAGTATTACGTTCACGTACGTATTGCGTATTGATCGCATGTATGTATACTTGCGTATATCGTCGACATGATTTATATTGCGCATCTAATATCAGAATGCCTACTACACAGACGTTGCCACTGCCTTTTGGTTTCATTTATTACTAGAAAAGGAAAGCGAGCGCTTACACAGCCAGCCAGTCACGGGGGGAAAGACAGAGCGACTATCAGACGACGCATTTTATTTTCTTCTTGTACAAGTTGTGGTGCTTGTTGTCCGTTTTTCTTGCCATGTCCCATGACCCGCAATCCGCATGATGTGCAGTAAGTCCCCCACCTGCTGTCTGCTGCCTCATCTTTCGAGGTGGCCGCTGATCCCTTTCTTATCAAAATCTATATCTAAAATAGATGATGACCGGTGTTCTGTGAGGAAGTCCGAGGGACATTTATTTACGAACAAAATTGTCCCCCCTGGTACACCCTGTACACTGCTGTAAACTGACAAAACACAGCGCAAACTGCGCCCTCCACGAAGAAACCACCTATCAATAGAAATCCCCACACCAAGATTAAGACCTTCTTCCTGATGCGGAAGAAGCGAATACCAACCACAATCAATAATAGTAAAATCATTGTTCGATTTCTATGTATCTCTCTCTGGTCTCGACAAATCAGCGAAATCATAAATCAAGTCCAACCAACCTCTCTCTCGAAGGGGGGGGGTATACACTTATGGATGGCGATACAGGATCCAATACATGACATATTATACCGGGTCGGATTGAGAATTCCGGCCGCGATAAGTAGTTCCGTCACCGAACTCTTTCTTAATGCCTTCGCAATTGGTCAATTTTCGACATCTGACAGGGGAGAATGTGTTCCGTACATGGGTTATGGATACGATTTCGAAGAGAGGTTGGACAGATTCGTCGACACCCGGAAGAAGTTGCAAACGTGTTTCGTCATTGGTCTCCAAAGCCCGGGTGAGCCCCGCGAGAATGAAAAAGAAACGTACTAAAAACTATCGTACCGAAATGTCGTTCCACGAAAATCTCGTTTCACTACGCATTTGTGGGGTGCAGAGAGGAAATTGCCGTGGAATGGATGTGCGTGTTGTTTTCGGTCTCGAGTATTGTTTTTCTGTTGTTTTGCGTCTCTGCAAAGAAAAACTCGAGGAAAAATAGCTTTTGCGTTTGTTTGCAGTTTACGTAGTTTTAGTGTGAAGACGAAGAAAGTGATGGTCTTAACCACGACCAGTTCAATCAATCAGTCAAATCGGTCAATCAATCAATCAATGCTCCTCTCGTTGCGACTGGCATCTGGGGCATAGCAGCAACAACAACAACACGACAGCTTCTTCTTTTCCTCTTTTATGCGGTAGCCAGCAGACAGGAACAGCAAGGCACACACGCCAACCGCCACCCTCGACAACTTCCGAAAAGATCCGATCTAGCGCTGGGTGGGTTTGAGCGGGCGGGAGCGGGCAGGACATGGCGTCCGAGCATGCTCTTGGGTGGGGCGCGGCTGGTAGCGCTAACACTATCGTGGAAAGTTGGTGTTTTTCTGTCGCTGCCGTGTTCGTGACGACGCTATCTTTGATCACCCTCAACTACGTTGCGTGGCGAATATGGGTGTCTGCTCGAGCGCGACGCCATAAAGCCGCGGGCAGGGGTGGGAGTGCGCGCAGCCTGCCGGCGCCGGTGCCCGTGCTGCCCGCATGGTGTGGGTTTCTTGGGGGGCATTCGCTGATTATCCAGCCGAGCAAGGTATTTATTTTATACAAAAAAATCGTTGTTTTTTTAAACCAGTTTGCATGATATTTATGTGGTGTGTTTATTTCATTTCTTGGTTAACTCACTATTAATGAAGAAAAACACGGGTTCTTCCTTCTTTAGTCTACACCACGTATGTACAAGACAAGTATTTTGTCATTTTTTTTTTTATATACAGTAGACAAGTAAATAAAAAATACTCGTACTCCTCCTGGTATGTACGTAAAAAGATACGAGGTATTATGCTTTGACCACAAACTTTCGGCTTGCGATTTGCCGCGCACTGCTCTGGTGAACGGTGAAGGGCGACTCGGACTCCTTTCTTGTTAACAGCCGTTAAATGTTCATACGCGGCGGCGTCTAGTGTCCGCTGCATGTGTCAACGTAACGAGAGTGTGGAAAGACACGATGTTAAGAGATGTGAACTGCAGTCAGTTCGTTCTCCTGCCAGACTACTGACCGATCCACAGAGAAACATACCCCCGTGTGGCATGTCGCCGTCCGGAGCATCTTGCCATGTCAGGCCCTTTCGTACCCGAGAGAATACCATGCGCGCTCGCATCATCGCCAGTCACTAATTGTATCATGTCACATTGCATGATATGACTGGCGGCGAAAGCAGCTGGCCCGGATAGAGCATTGCATAGATCACACGGCAAACCAGTAGCATGCATGCGTGACGGGTCGGGTATCGACGTTAACCGCATTGACCGGCTATTTTGGCGCGCTGCAATGTAGAGCGGCGTTTATCATCGGCCGACCCCGGAACGCAGTTTCTCTCGCGAAGATGTCTACTTGCTCCACGTATGAAACACAGCACAACACGTATATATTTGCTCTTTTAAGTGTTCAACGCTGCGAACTGCCTTTCTTTGCCCAGCGCGACGGGTTTTGTGCGACTACGTACGACAAATAGAGTGTTTTTCAAACGACGCACAAGCTGCCCAAGAAAAAAAAAACGCTTCTATCTGCTCGTACGGCGGCCTTTGCGTTGCGTGTTTTTTTCTATGCGTACGGCGAGGAGCCGTACGAAAGGCGAGGGACGAGAAAATAAACTTCTTTCGCGTAGGTGAAGACTACCAGGTACAATATAGCTATGAAAACGGTTTGATGTCCTGCATACAAGAAGAGTGGGTTGCTTGTTGTCTCTGGCATAATCTCTACTCGGGTAGAATTATCCTCACCACTCCCAGGGAAAGACTTTGTTGGAGTAGTCGCTGGACCATCCAGCATATATACTACCTGGTACATGGACAATAGTGATGGTGATGTTGTCATAGTAGGCCTTTTCTCTGGAACGTCTCTTGATAGTTTGGCGGCTGGTCTGTGGTAGCGACAGATCGGCACCCTGGCTGTTAGCATCTTGAAGCGGAGGCGGGAGTATTGTACGAACCCTCGTCGTACTATCACACCCCTCCTTGTATTCGCGTATGATATCCTCTGCCTGTAGGCAGCGAGCGTTTTTTTTGCGCACGATTGGCGGTTATCATGTCCTACACGTCGATTTTTTTCGATGCCGACGCGCAAGCCGTTTTCCTTTTCTTTGAATGTCATCACCGGCAAAAAAAAAAACAGAAATTGGTGTGCATCTGGTACAGCGCAAGACACTATTAATACTGCTGTTACACTGCCGTACCACTGTGACACCCACTGCTGTCATGTCATTCCACAATCACGATAATCCCTTTGCAAACAGGTGCAACAGGTGCAAAATTGTACATGTGACACAGGACGCCAGGTACTCGAAATGAGTTGCTGGCTATAGACTATATCCTCTGTTGTTGCGCCCTAGTTTTCAGTATTTTAGTGCCGTCCTGTTTCCCTGCTTTCCTTTTTGTTTTTTTCTTCTTACTCGTATGATACCACCCTCTCTTTTTCGTTTTCACCGCAAATAGCATTGTGTGCTGGCTTGCATACATCACATACAGTCTATAAATGTTATGACTGCGTGCTTTCATTGCATGCGACTGGTGTATCCTCTGTTGTTGCGCCCTATTTTTCAATATTTTAGTGCGGTCCTGTTTCCCTCTTGCCTTTTTGTATGGTCGTTGTGCTGGATGTTGATGGGCGGAAAAAACAGTTCAATGTGAAGAACACACAACGGAGAACGAAGAGGCGGCGCCCCCGACGTCTGATTATGCAGCGAAAGGTCGATCGATAACAATTCCGTACGATCGTGTACCAAGTCACTCCGGAAATCGATCAAACAATTCAGCGGAACACGATTCGTGGCAAAAACATGAGTTGAAAAAATAAAAAAAATGCACTTCATTCAGCTGTGAGATCGACCATTATAGCCGCGCGCTCTCGAACGAGCGCCGACCAACGGCGGGCGCGTGGTGGCGAGCGTTGAGGGGGGGGGGGGGGTTGCTGTGCTTTGTCCTCTGCGCGCAAGATGGTACCGAGCCCCGGCAGATAGTTAGTCTCAGACAATCACAAGGACAAGGTCCGCGGTGGGTTGGGGGTAGGGGGCAAGGGGGCTGCGACTGCCATGACTCTCTGCGGCGGATTCAGAGCTTGCGATATGAGGACGGTGAGAGTCACCAATCCAATCCAGGACATGGGATATTTACGAGAGGGTGCTTCTATTACTACTGCCTGCTGTACCAGGTATTTACCTGTTACCTCTGTGATGAACATAACTTTTCCTGCAGATAATAAGGAGAAGAGGCCTTGGAAGGGGGCGGTAAATATTGCCGGCAGTAATCATTCTCCCGCTGTCCTGTTTTGTCTGTGTTTAAAACCCGTCTTTTCTACTAAATAGCCCATAATGTGAAGCCCATGTACCGGTATATCATAGCGACCGAAAGAAAAAACATTTAGCGCGATCGATTATTCGTAGAACCCAAACAAAGCGCCCAGTAGGAGCCAACGTGTGCGTCTATGATTACATGATACCGAGTGCCATCATCATGTTGCATGAACGTCGTGCTCGCTCCTGCACTTGAGGTTGGAACCACCTGGTAGGGACACGACTCCTCCCCCCCCCCAGGGGCTGCTTCGTACGATGCTGACCCTGATTATTTCTCATGTATTTATTTCTACAGCGGCAGCAGTTTTCCGCTAAAAACCCTGCTGAGAAAAAGCCTGCCAAGAAACGGGTTGAAGCTCGAAAAGGGACCATGTGGTTAGGTTTGCCCTCTTGGGGGTTACTTCCAATAATTACTTGAAACAGGACAAGCGTGGTCTTGCTAACCGTCAAGTCAGGCAAGTGAGAACGCAAAAGCACGAGCAAGGCCGTGCAACTGCTCGCAACCCCGCGGCTTCGTAGGGCCCCAGCAAGCCTGCCATCATCCTATCCAACAGGCCGCGTTAATTCACATGATGAGGGACCGATCTTCGAATCCGCAACCGATCGTCATTTTCGTTGTTGGCCATTTTTTTTTCCGCTCAAGCCCCAAGGATGTTCTTACGCCACAGCAGTGCCGGCCCGTTCTGTTGGTTTTACATAGTCTAGATCAATACCCACTGAGAGTTGCACCAACTTGGTCTATCAGCGCTAGTGGATAGACTGTTGGCTTCTCTCAGCCTGATGCGCGCGGGTTTGAATCCCGGTATTCATCGGGAAAAAAAAAAGTGGTACTCGACAGGTTAACGTATTCCTAGACACTTGTCGCACGGCGAGGGGAGAGCCCCGGACACCCATGCGTTTACGAAGTCGGCGAGAATCAATCAAACGGACTCGAAAACATATACTCCGAGTATGTTTTATTGTTGGTTGTAAAACACTGTCCACTGAACGACTTAGTCACGTGGGGAGCGGAGATGAGCCCCGGAGATCCCAGTCTCGAAGTCGGCGAGGACCACTCAACGAACTCGAAAACACGCCTTTTGACTACTTGGTTATATTTTTGTATTATAGCGCTACGCACTGAGCAACTCACTCACGTGGTATAGCGCTACGCGCTGAGCAACTCACTCACGTGGTTAGTGTACGTGTCTGCTGGGTAGCTCGGTGTGGGTAGCGCTACATGACGAAAACGCTCATAAGAAAGCAGCTCACGAGAAAGCCTGGAGAATTGAAAGCACATAGGGAAGCCCTCAGCCTCTTTAGGCCACAGCCCAAGTTTCAAGAATGTGTACCCCTTGGCATGGAGTAGAAGCTATTTAAAGCTGTGGGGGCGGACGATCATACTCTGTGCTAATTAAAGTATTATCAATAACATGTACTCGAACATACTCTGTACTTATTAAAGTATTAGTAGTATTAAGATATTAACGGCGCTGGATTGCGAAGGCATTATCAATAACATGTACTCGAACATACTCTGTACTTATTAAAGTATTAGTAGTATTAAGATATTAACGGCGCTGGATTGCGAAGGCAGTTGAGTTAAGTCGACACGCGACGTGTATGAAAGCACGTGGAAGTGTGGCGAGCTTTTTTTTTTCCCCCATCCGACGGTGGATGCAAAAAGAGAAAAAGGGTATTAACCCAGTGTGGCCTATTTTTTGGGCTTCCAAGGAGAAAACCGATCACGAAAATGGATGATTACAGACGGCATCTATGGGCACTGCTGAAGGTGACGTGTGCCATCATACCATGAGAGGTACACGTAGCACTTTGCACTTTTCGGCAAGAATACTGCTGTTGAATGTTAACCCCTTTAGAGCCCCCGAACCCCTCCCCCTACTATATCCAAGTAATTATGTCTCCAAAACGGGTTTCCAGTTGTAAAGGCGTTAACGGGACTCCTTCGCCCGATAGGGTCGGGGAAACATCATTCTTGTTTATGGCGTCGATACGATTTCTCTTGTTCACTTTGACCATGGATTGATTGTTGTTCATTTTTTCACTTTTCTGTTAGTTTTCTCAAAATCAGGTATTGGGTGAGGTATCTAGCTAGTAATACAGAGCTCCTCGTGGTGTTAGGAGCCTGAGAAAGGAGTTGGCATACCCCTACCCCGGCGTGTTTTCGGTTAGGGGATCGTAAAAACATTGGTGTCCGAAGTATGACAGAGGCAGGGAGGGGATCGCACGGGATGGGCGCGGAAAAATCCCACTACTGTTTTGTGTTGTGGTACTGCTGCTGCCCGCTCACGCTGCTGACACGAAATCACCCCATGTTTTGGTCGCTGTACATGAGCCCCAAATGCGTTAACGGTGCTAACCATGATAGAATGACAAAAGTGGGAATCACGCGTACAGAAAAATCGCTTCTGCGCTTCGAAATTGTTTATACTCTGAGCAGCGCCTTCCCCGGGCCAGAAAACAACATAATAAGAAAGTGTGCTCTCGCGCGCGCCCAGAACAAGAGAGTCAGTTCAAGCCCCAGATTTCAGACCCGGTACTGCTGTTCCGGTCGGCCCTCTCCTCTGCTGGTGAAGACGTGAAGAGTCCCCCCCACACAAGAAACTTCCCCTAAAAATACTACGGATAAATCGTAAGAACTTGGAAAGCTGTCGCACTGAACTCACCACCAGTGTTGCAACTGCGACTGCTGTAGGACACACACATTTTTTCTGGGATATGGAATCTAGCCGTGAGACTGATAGATCGGTTTGTAATGGGGGGGGGGGGCGGGCTGTATGTATAGTACTACTACGCTGTGCTGCGTACAGCATCATGGTGGCATCCTCGTGGGTTCATCATGAAAGACAACCTTCCAGCACAGCACGCACAGGGTCAGCAGTCAGTGCTCGGCCTGGCACGGACTACGTAGGCTGACCTCCGATTTAATTTGTTTCATGTTTTTCGGCGGATGCATGAACTGCTTCAGCTATCGCGATGTATGTGCGTGTACTACCATTTTTGGTTTGTTTGTTTTTTTTTCCCTGGGGTTTTCTGCCCCTCCAGAGTGACTGGAGCCTGTCCTGTGACCACGGACTTGACCATGCGAGTTAATGAGAGAATAACAACAACAAAATCCCGGTGTGGTGACTTATGTTCCCCATGTAGACCATAAGGATTATAATGCAATCGTACGGTGAATCGTACAGAGGCACACACGAGTAGGTACCGTCCGTGGTTCAGAGCTATCTAGAGATGGCAAACTGCTTGTGTGCACTGCTTGTGGCTGTTAACAGACGAACGTTCGAAACAGAGAGAAAAGTTTTCTGAGTCGTCATGGATTTCCAACTTGCTTCCTAAGGCACCAGAAAAACGAGAGTTCATTATGACGCGGTATAGTCTAGATTCATACCAGTATTTTATCATACCGATGGAATGTTTACCAGTGTTGATACTCACCGCTCGAAAAACAAGGGGTGAGGGCAGAACAATAGATTTCGATGGTGTCACAGCGGGTACCTGGTGTTTGTTCACACAGCAGTGTGGTGAGGAAGGTCGTAGAGTGGCGCATGTTTAGTGGTTGGAAACCTTTGGCACGTGGCTGGTGCTGGAGCTACCACTGCTGTGGTTGCGGTTGTTGCCACTGCTGTGCCCAGAAGTAACTCCATCGCATAAAAAGTAAATAGTGCCATTAATACTACATTGTATTTTCTACACCGCTGTTAATACAAGCTGATTAGACTAGTGTTCAACTATCAACGTGTACACATCGCCAAGGGCGTCATTTTTTTGTATAGCTGACCCTACCAGAAATAAATACTACGGAGTATATCAAGGTATCAACATATCAGTTACTCCGAAGTCAGCCCCTTTAGAGAACCGCACCCATTTTGTCGGGGAGGTATTACTTCAAATTAGTGTGGGGGTAACTTTTGCAGCGGTGTACATTTCGAAGCAAAAGGGTTCCAACTACACTCCTTTTTAGGGTTGAGGAGTGTTTCTTTTTGTGGAAAGGTCCCCGCTCTTGACATGTTGAATGTGGTTGTTCATGTCATGGTTTACGGGAGGGGCTGCTACGGCTCTGGCTGCCGTCGTCATGAAGTACTGTTACGTACACCATCCAGCAGACCAAAAGCCACAACAACAGCAGCAGTTACACGCAGTTATTAATCGTACTCGTGCAAACGTGTCGTTTTTGATAGTGATCGGCTACACTGACAAGACAGGCGTTAATTGCAACCCAGCATTGTCAATCCTTCTGATTCTAGAGTCACTGCTACAACGTCCTAACGGGTCCAGAGCTCAGTTGTGGCTTGCGTGCAAGTCGGTTTTTTGTGACTCTGTTTTTCAGCCAAAATCTTTGCTTGGCGTTGAGGTAATTCCCCCCCCCCCCCCCCCCCGCCTTCCCCCCTCCCCACCCTTCCCATCTGACGACGCGTTGCAGCTACCATGTTTTGGGAGTACCGATTGCAAGGCCGTCTCTACTATACAAAAACGTAGTTATTTCGCTGCTGCAGGATGGTGTTGGGCAGGCACGTAGTATAATAGGAAGTACCGCGCGAGGTCTTGCAGTGTACGTTATTTTCGTGAGCTTGATTCGTTGTAGATCTGTTTCAGAGGCCCTCTTCTTGCTGCCGCAGTAGACTCAGCTCTTGAAAGCCATATGATGTGATGATGTTATCAGATAATACACCGTTGCTGCGCGTTTTTTTGTTTTCAGTCGTCGACATCTGGCGCCGACGTGCTGGTTATGCCTCCTATATGATGTGATGCGGGGGAGATGCAAGCTTTGCTGTGTCCAGCACCTGAAACGAGCATGAAATAAATAGCCCATAGCTCTAGACTGCACAGAGACAGGACAGCGCGTTATAGTCAACAGCCGGGTAATATCATCAGTCTAATATAAACAGCACCAACCAGCACATTATTATACCGTCGCCCAACGAACACGTTGTGTGCTGCTCGCTTGTATTAATAGAAGCATTAAAATGCCTGGAGTGACAAAGCTCCACAGCAGTAGACTGCCATATCGTGTACGTATTGCCTGGCGGTATTTGACCTCGGTGTCGTGCGATCCGCGCGGAACACGCACACCCCAACACCATTAACGACTCAACGACGATAAACGCGACATGTGCGGCACTACAAGTGCCAGTCTGTTCTTTAGGGTAGCGGGACATTGACCGGCCGGGAATCGCTACTTCATGGCTGGCGGCGTGTTGATGATGTCTATGGTGTTGTTTTTGAGGCCCCACCTGCTACGTACGTATACGATTCAAATTCGAAATACCGACCAACCGAACAAGAAGAAAAGCAGCCTCTGATACGCTGCTTGCTGTGCTCCGTGTATTTGTCTGATTCTATTACGTATAAAAAATTAATACACTCCAGCTGTGAGATCGAAGATTTTGTCGAAACTCATCTTTGCAAGCTGTGTGATACTCCGATCGCGCGTATTGCGGGTTGTGTGTTATAGGTCGGCGACTCCCCTTGCAACTACAGCCAGTGTAGCTACCAGGGTCAACAGGGTGATGTTAGGCAGTCTGTGCGCGGAAAACACTATAAAACCCGTTTCTGAGGGGGACAAAATCTGACAGCTGTGGAAGGAAATGCATCAGTTTATCAAGTGAATCCTGTAAGTCGAATACCCGGTGAGGGTATTATGTCATCATCTGATTATATCTTGTGGGTATACCTGGTACTCGTTGTACTGGTATGATATTTTTTTGTATGCTCTTGCCGTCTGGTAACACGCAACGTGACGTGATCACTCGTCGTCTCGTATCCTTCCCTATCACAAGAAGCAAACCTCGGAAAACAAAAAAAAACTATACATATAGGCTATGCGCAAAGTTATTTGCCTGCTTTTTATCTACCAGGTATACGACGAGCGGTACTCCATTTGTTCCCTTATTATTCCCTCCCTGCTTCTCGAGAGAAAATGTTACTTACTTTCCGTAGTAGGGCATAGGGTGTACCAGGTACGTATAGGGTATCCTATTCTATCAGCAGTATTGATAACACGCAAAAAGCTTGCAAAGCTGAGTTTTGATCAATTTCCTTTCTGGTCGATCTCACAGCTGAAGAGTGTACTCTTTCATTTTTAAAATTTAAATTCGACGCTAATCGACCGGCATGAAAAAAGCTGAAAAGCGGGACGACAGCCGAACACCGGAGTACTGTGCGCGATAAAAATGAAGCCAAGTACCGGGGGGGAAGGGGGGGAAAGGAACACACCTGTGACCGCGGCTGTTGCTTGTCCAGAAGGTCGCTGAGAGCAATAAAATATCTCACGAGTTGAGCTGGAGAGTAGAAAAAAATGACGATAAAAAATTACACCAGGTATATATTTGCACTAATATTTACTCGTAGTACATGTATGGTGGTGGTGATGCTTTGTGCTTGCGATGGTCGCGCAGCACACACGCATTCATGCATTCGACCTACTGAGATTGAAGACAGACAGACGGCGTCGCACGTGCGATGACAACCAAAGGCAAACACCGCAGCGTGGAGAGGGGGGGGGGGGAGGTTGAGGCCCCGGAATCCACAGCTCGGAATCTGTGCGTGTAAAAAAGCGAAGTTATATCGTCGTAGATCATTTTCGTACGAAAGAAAGGCCAGGGACAAATATTTCTCCTATAGATGTTAGTTGTATGCGCTATATACGTATATATATACGTGGTAAAATCTGAATCGGTGTGTGATGTGAGAGCGATGCTGAAACGTTACGAACGTCGCCCGTTAGCAGGTGGTGAAACGAAGAAACATGGTCGCTCGTAGCGAATTTTATTTCGCTTTGCGTTAGTTGCTGTCGGCTCGGCCCTAGTCGTCGCGGTGCCTGGCGCTAGGCGCATCATTCATGTCATACGATTCAAGGCGTCGTCTGGTATCATCGCGCCATCATACGCGCTTTGATACAGCGCCGGCCCGGCCCGCTGGCAAGAAAGTAACTAACGAGAAAGTCAACCTTGAAAATTGAAAAAAAATAAGAGAGCTTCCACTCACCCCGGCCACAACCCAAATTTTGACCATTTAACACCGCAGTCCCGACGTTGGAAAAAAATACTTGGAATTAGAATAGCAACAAAAAAAAATAGGAGTTGAAAAAGGAATAAGACGTCGAGCACTTGACATGGAGTAGAAGCTGTTTGCTACCGGGTTTTGTTGTTGTTGTTGTTGTTGTTGTTGTTGTTGTTGTTGTTGTTGTTGTTGTTGTTGTTGTTGTTGTTGTTGTTGTTGTTGTTGTTGTTGTTGTTGTTGTTGTTGTTGTTGTTGTTGTTGTTGTTGTTGTTGTTGTTGTGGTTGTTGTTGTTGTTGCTGTTGCTGTTGCTGTTGTTGTTGCTGTTGTTTTGTCTCGTCACATCTCTTCTTGTCTTGACGTTTTTTTTTCTTTCCTCTTCCTCCGTCCCTGCATAGACGTAGCTCAGATCGCGGGTCACTAAGCACGTTCCTGTGTCTCCTCCCCACCACACGGTTACGTGCCTTCTTTTTTATCGCGAGAAGACATGCCCTTTCTTCCCTCTCTCGTCGATTCGCATCGAATTGCTGTTTGTTTTATGTTTGCTCATCCCGTCTATTATTATCTTCGCACGGTTCTCTTTTTATTTCTCCCTCCCTAGACGTAACTCAGGAAAGGGGAAGGATAAATCAATAATTTTTTTTTGGAATATAGGAGGAAAAAGCGTAGTGAGCGCTCAAATGTTGGAGGTGTCTCTACCACCAGGAGTTGGAACCGTGCCCCTTCTCGAAACGGATCCGTGGCCAATCAATGGTCAAACTAAGGCAAGCAACAAATGAGCCCCCCCCCCCCCCCCCCCCTCCCCCTAGGCGTAACTCAGACCCGGGGTCACTTAGCAGGCTCTTTCCCCCCGTCCCCTCTACTGTACACGCCTCGGCGTTTATGGCGAGAACAGTTCAGCATATTCTTCCCTCGTCGACTTGCGTCGAATTGTGCTTTCCCACACTCTATGAAGCGCTCTCTGCATTTGGTGTCTTTTGAAAATAAAAGTCTCCATGTACCGAAATTTGAACCCCTAGCTCCAACCTTCGTATTTGGTGTTCGGGGCCAACCGCTATTAATATTGAGTAACCACCAGGACGAGCGGCGGCAAGTCGTGGACGGGGGCGATGGGACAGTCTAATACAACACGAACACAGCTTGCAAAATATGAGTTTCGACAAAATCTTCGATCTCACGGCTGGAGTTGAGTTTCGACGAAAGCTTCGATCTCACAGCTGACGTGTGTTTTGATTTGTTTATGATATAAAACGAACTAGTGGGTGACAACTGCGGGAAGCACGCGCGTGCAGAAAAAGAGGCTTCTGCGCTATGAAATATAAACACGTATTGTTTCATGCATACTGAATTTCACAGATGATGTCTGGTTTTTGTCCCCCTCAACGCGGGTTATACAGTCTCCGTGCGCAGAACAAGGCTGAACGTCTCAGTCCTCTTGACCCTGCCATTAGCAGGGGAGTTACCGACCTGTATCCTTCACGAGGGTACACACCCCGTAACACACGCGATCGAAGTATCACACGTAGCTTGCAAACCTGAGTTTGCAACGCTAATTTTTTATCCAAAGCCCTTTTTGGTCGATCTTGCAGCGGAATGAAGGGTATTTTTCATGTTCTTGACCTCTGTAGAGCCCCCGAACCCCTCCCTACATTACATCCAAGTAATTTTGTCCCCAAAAACGGGTTTCCAGTTGTAAAAGGGTTAATATACTACTTGAAACCGAAGATGTGGGTTGACGGTCTAGTTTTGTCCCGTCAAGACCTCGTTAGACGCAAATATACTGGTTCAGTATGAATTGAAGCGGTCCTTGACGGTTACCCGTCAAACGTCAAGCGCGCCGGCAACCGACGGTTGACGGTTCGGTGTTGTCCCGCAAGGCCTCGTCAGAGGTAACATACTGTTTTTAGTATTCCAAGCGGTCCTTCGCGGTTATCCGTGAAAAAAAATCGAGAGTGCCGTCAACCGACATCTTTTCTTGGAAAAACATCTTTTCGGGGACCGAAAACAACATACCTGGTACGTAGTATATATGAAAGTGTGCTTTCGCGCGTGCCCAGAGTAAGAAAAGTCAGCCTCGCTGCCCGATTCCAGATGTTTTTCTTGTGGGAGGGCCGAGATACTGCTGTTCTCGTCGTGTGAGGACAAGTTGGCAACACACTTGAGTAGCGCAGAGGGTAGTGTTACACAGCCAACCAAAAGCTCAGTGGGTAGTGCTATGCGACAAACATACACTCGTTTGATATTCACGGGCTGGGCTACTTAGTCACTCGACTTAAAGTTGTTCAGTGGGACGTGTTGATATAACTCAACACAAAAGCTCAGTGGGTAGCGCGATATTATCAACATCCAGCATGCACTCGTTCGATAGTCACGGTATCATCTACAAAACCCCATGCGCCACACCAGGTCCCCGGTACACCGTACGGTATCCGGTATAGTGTACGGTACGGTATCAAGAGCCATCCCACGGTAGGGCTGCAGCCGAACGTCCCTGAGCTCCGCACATGAGGAACTCAATATCTCACTCGAAAAATGGCTTCGAAGGCATTCGGTTGCACAACACCCGACCAAGCTTTTATGTCTTGGTCCATAAATAAAATGTACTCGTGAAATTGCTTCATTGACCGGCAGTTCCTCAGATGAGGAACTCAATCGCCCAGGGAATTTTTGGCGCAATCTTACAACTGCAACCCCTACTGTGGGATGAATCTCAAGCCTATTGGCCCTTTTGAGACCCTAGGCAAAGCGACCTACAGAAAACTAAAAAATAGTACAGGACACCCGTACACGACAACAAGAAAGAGGGGAATACAAAACCCAGACTTCGAGATTTACAGAGAAAACAACAAGTTCCCGCGAGCCTTCATGCTGAGGCTAGTGTGGACAGAACGCCCCTCTCTCCAAATAAGAAATAGGTTTTCCTTTTTGGTTTCCAAGGCTTTCTTCTTTCGGGAATGTGTTTGAGTGATCAACATTGAAGCTCCTTCGTGCCGCACCAACATCGTCGGATGGCAAGCCCTGTAGCATGTACTACAGCATGAAAAAAACATCCTGGGACGGTATTTCTGTTTCTCTTGTTTTTTTTTTTTCGTGTCCTGCGTGTACACTAGTGTACACCACGACACCTGACACGACAAGCGCGGCCTCTTCGACCGCCTACTGCTTGCTCTGTAGGCGGGAGCGTGCCGCAGATTTGATACGAGCACATCACCGCCGTGCTGTGCGTGTGTCGTACGTCTTAAGACTGAGAACTAAGCTATGACATATTTTTTTAGCTGTGTATGATTAGTCGGTGTTGCCTCCCCCCGGTTACTTGGGCGGCGGCTAGTCATTTTCCCTTTTGGTTTGCAATATAGTAATTGCCTCGTCTAGACAACTCGCGACACTACCGGGATTTGAAGCCAACCACATCCCGCAGGGGAACCTTGTAGACCAAACTGTACACTCGTTGGGGCTGGTCGGTGTTTACTTGGGCGATGTTGCTTGGGCGGAGCTGCTTGGGCGGTGGCGCTAGCTAATTGTTTTGTCTGTTGTTTTTTCAATTTATTTTTTGTTAATATATTGATCACCTAGGTGCGTGTGCGAGGTTCATAGGAATGCCTGCCGTCCCCTGCTTTTCGACGTGCGACCCTTCCCCCCCCAACTCCCCCGGATTTCAAGCCGGCCACACACCCAAGGGAAGATGTGTGTATAGTGTATATATACTTAAATTTCCTCTCAAAATTTTTGATATATATATACTTGTGTTTTCTCTACCACCGTGCACTTGGGGTACAGCCCAGCCCCTGCGACAAAAAAGGGATACACGTGCTGTGTGCATAGCTTTTTGTTCGATAGTTTTTCTTGTTGATGTTGAGGAATTGGTGGGGTATTAGTCCGTTTGACCACTTGCAAAAGGTTAACCAATAGCTTACCCACACTGAGCCTTACAACATCAAGTATCTTATTCCGTCGCCGGAGGTGCGGGGGAGAAATCGCGACCTATAAAAATAAAGCAGGGTGGGGTTGCTGAAACCTGCCCGCAACGTATAGCAGGGCATTGGTTCTGCATGCATGCGCGAGGAACATGAACGCGAGTATGATAGGTGCTGGGAAAGGGGCGACCCCTCCATCACTCGTGACCACCCGTGGGCTTGTCATGCAGGAGACCGTTGAGGTTGAAACCTCCGGCGAACTGATATCCCTCCCCCGTCGAAAACAGAGAAAGGGTTCGGGACCCCGAAACATGGCGTTGGGGGTATCACTTCTTTTTTATTTTCTTTTTTGCTCTCACGCTTATCTATTTTTTTGTCCTCGCACTTTTTTCTTTCTCCTTCTCCCGTTCGTGTTGTAGCCGTAGCTAGGAATGGGCACCGGATGAAAAAAAACCCGGTTGACTGCGGATGTTGGAAACCAGCAGGCATTCGTGATTACTCGGTTTTTCAAAACAAGAACTGGCAGTCTTTGAGGTCCGGTTCACCGGTTTAACGGTTAACCGGTTAAACCGACCAAAACCACCGGTTATTGCCGGTTACCGGTTAAACCGGAAAACGGGTTGAGTTTGCTTACACTAGAACGCGCCTGGAGCAGTGAATGGCGTATTTATAAACGTGACAGCGCGGAAGGTTGGTTGATCCAGTGTCGATTGCGCTTTTTAACTAGTCTAGGACGTGACTTCAACCTGAAATATAGTGGATTGTGCGGGATAATCGACGTTGGATCACCCCCCCCCCTTCCACACCCCACGACGTAGGGTTTTTAACAGCCAGTGCTGTGAGTCCGAAGGATTTCACCACTGATAACTAATCGGTAGGTGTCGTTAGCCGACTAACGGACTTCAGCCGGCAAGTCGGCTGGCGAACCCAGCTGGTGGCCAGCCGACTTACCGAATTAAGTCAGGTGAACGAGGCGAGCCAATTAACCTTCCCCGGCCGGGGGGGGCGGGGGCGCCCAAAAAGGAAAAATGCGTCACACTTTGTAGAATCCCTCCTTACATGTACGGAAACAAAATTAGTCGGATGGTCGGCACCTTCGGGAAGCGACTAATTACTACTGTAGTCCAATGAATAAGAAGGTGGTGACTTAAGTCATGACGACTCACAGCTCTAGTTATAACACACGTATAACACTAGTATATAAAACTTTATATTTGTGTCAACACAAGTATGTAAAAGTAGACTATACATAGCGTGGTCACAACAAGTATATACTATATTAATAACACAAGTATATATAGCGTGGTCATAGCACAAGTATATATAGCGTGGTCGCTGTTTTACCGTTCGCAAACTCTGGGCTGAAATAACTGCTTGCAGGAGTAGCCGTTGCACAGCTGTATGTATTGAAAATATGTTGGTGCTGGTCACGTCATCGCAGGAAGACACTGGTCACGTTGTCGTTGGCAAGGTTGGCGAAAGGTGTTCAGAGTGTGCTTTTGGACGGCTTCGAGCGGTTTACATGAGCTTGTTGCGGATACGTCTTGGTGTTGTTAGCTTCTTACTGTGGGCGAATTTCGTACACTGCAGTCGGGGTATTTTTTTGTTTGTCCCCCCCCCCGGTTTCCTTTCCAGCTCAACTGGCGCGGAGGTTATTTTCTTCTGGACATTTAACCTGTATTCACAGGCATTTTCCGTTCTCTCCCCGGTGCATGCCTCCAGTTACAGTATGCAGCATTGACATTTTAGGTTTTCGGGGAGGTTTTAAGTCGTGTCTTCTGTGGATAACAACCAAGGCGACTGTTGCTTGTGTACTCGTCGCACGATGGTAGCCGTGACGGTGGTTTGAGGAGCTTCGGGAGCATGGGGTGTGCGAGTCTTTGGTTGTGGTGGTTTTGATGCGGCCTGACGTCGTGCTTTACCATATAGCAAGGATAAATTTTAGCTTACTAATCGAAACACGAGACAAATCCATCTTGAAAAGACGCATGATTTGCGAACGAAACCAAACACTCACTTGTGAGTACACCACAAGGCGCCACTTGCCGAAAACCAACTTGGTTTTCAATTTTAAGGACGCTTCACCACTAACAAATCGGTTTAACCGATCCTCGGGTAATCGTTTAAATCGGCTAAAAAAACCCGGTTAAACCTGGTTTTCAATGGTATGGATGCTTCACCACGAACAAATCAGCTTAACCGGTCCTCGGTCAACCGGTAAAAACCGGCTGAAAAACCCGGTTAAACCGGGGTTCTTTTTTTTTCAAGAATAACGCCTCCCATCCGGTTTTCGTTTCTTGAATTTTTTCCGTCCGGTGCCCATCTCTAGTCGCAACGCACATCCGGGGCCACTGAGCAGGCTCTTCTTTCCCCCCCCTCCACACTACGATACGCGCCTTCGTTTTTTGCCGCGAAACTTCTTCAACCCTTCCTTTCTTGCCTCGTCGACGCGACTACACCGAACTGCTTGAGCTACTATTGAACATATCTAGTGGTAGACGATTGAAATAACAGCTTGTCAAGGCATCTGGCGCGTGAGGGACTTCGGGGAGAGAGGTGGGGTTACAATAAGTCGTCCCACGCTTCGGGTTGCAGCAGAATTTTCTGAGCTCCTGACAGGAGGAGCCCAACATCCAGCATCGCGCCCGAAACATGGCTTCGGAGACGTTCGTTCGCGCAACAACCCGACTTGAACATTTGTACGCGCTAGTCCTGAAACTAACCAGTATGCGGTTAATTTTTTTTTCATACTTAACCCTTAGTGCTCCACTTGAGGAGTTCAACGGGTCGCAAAACCGTTTGGTCCGAAAAGGTGCCAAGTCCCTTATGATACCGTGTGGTGGCTCTGGGATGAGAAATGACGATGCGACGCGCGCTAACGAGGTGCGCCACCACTTTTTTTTTTCGGAAGCTTTCTCAATTTGGGAGCTTAAGACATGTCTTGACCCCAAAACTGATTTTGAGAACCAAGATAGATTTTAGACTGCTACAATACCGGATGGAAAAAATCCCATAGCCTACGAAGGTACACGACGAGAATCACCATGCACAAACAAATACTTTTTTTTTTTTAATGGCCTATTCCTTTTTTTTTTCCCGGCGATTTTGAGTTAAGGTAGCGCCGTCATTCAGAAAACAAAATTGCCCCCAAAAAAATCGAAACCTCTATCGTACCACGCGTCATATCACACCACACCACATCGCTGATCGCTTTCATGGGGGGTGGGTAACAGCCTCTCGGGTATCCGAGCTAGATACACGTATCATAGACGACGCAAGAGTTTCGTGCGAGTCGCTCGCTACGAAAAATGCGTGCGGCTTATTTTTGCCAGACTATACTCGTGTATGCTATGATAATAAAGTAGCAGCCCGTTCACGAGAAACCTGATAACAATCAAGCTCTTGGCTCTGACATCCTTTTCGTTGGAGCGAGAAGGGAGCAGGTTTCTTAGAAGTTGCCCTGCGAGAAGGTAAACGCCTGGGGCTGACATACTTTTCTTGAGCGTGTTTAATGGTCTAGGCTAACTTTCTCGTGTAAAAGTCTGCTTTCTTGTATATGAGCGGGCCGATATATACCAACTGCTACTACTGTCTGTCTGTGGTTGTCGTGCGCCCACATTATGCGTACACACATATGTTTATCTTGATAAACTGATGCATTTCCTTCCTCAGCAGCCGTCAGATTTTTGTCCCCCTCAAAAATGGGCTTTGGAGTTTGCGCGCAAAGATCGATCAACATCACCCTGTTGACCCTCTGGTACAAGCTACACAAGTTCTGAGGGGAGTCGCCGACCTCTGTCCTTCAATGAGGACACACACCCAGTCATACGCGCGATCGTAGTCGTATCACACACGGCTTCCAGAGACGAGTTTCGACGCAGCGTAAGTTTATCGTTATAATACATACTTCGAAGTATTACATATTTCTCGTACATCAACGGCATGACTTGTCTCTTGGTCGCTGTATTTTGATCCCCAAGAAAGTTGCTCCTCGGCGCCATCAAACGAAAACCGAGCAGCCGTACATGGTCTGACGATGGATGACGTTATGATAGCGTCTGATTACTTGTACGTATTCTATTACATATATACGTCCGCGATAAAACGCTGCCCACAGCTGGTGGTGGATTGCAGGATAGTCCCCGGGACGGATAGTCCCCGGGATCCTCTGAGTTGCGTAGTACCACTATGTGGACTCAAATGTAGGGAACGGTAGGTCATCAATACGAATATAAATGGTCCTTAAATTTTCGTCCAGAGCGGTAAGAAAGACCCGGCTTATTCTTGTGCAGCAGTGAGACCTCAAGAACTGTGTATAAGGGGGGGGGGTACTCGGTTTGTGCATGGGCGTAGTCGTATGACAGTAAGACCCTCGCTTCCCTACTATGCCGGGACGGAGCACGTTCGGTTTTCACCAACCAGGCAGACATTGCTTGAACCAAAAGCACGAAGCGCCGTGGGGTGTTCGTTCGGCGAGTCGCATGAAGGGTGAACTGCATCCTTCCAAGAACCGCTCGTAAGACGGACTTCGGCGCCTTGTGCCTACTTTCTTGCACTTATGGATGACAGCGCCAATGAGTTATACTTTGTTTTCCGTTGTGGCCACTCCAGAGACAAAAGGCTTCAAGGGGGGTATACTCAGTTTGTGCATAACCGTAGTCGTATGATCGTAGACCCTCGCATCCCTACTATGCCGGGACGGAAGACGGAGCACGTCGGGTTTTCACCAACCAGGCAGTAAAAATCGGCTTTTCCGCTTTCTCTCTTGGTTTCATTGCATGCTCTCCCGCGAAATGAAATGTAAAAGCTGTCACCAAGAAACAACGCGGAAAAGACGGTGGCTGTTTAGACTCAACCCTCGCATTACACGACGGCAGGCGTTATCCCACCCTTTCGAATATCTCCACACGGTAAGTACCAAAAACGCAGGTATAGTGTGTAGAGGGATTATTCTCGAGCAGCGGGAAGACAAGAAAATTTATTCACTCATGTTTTTGTTGGGCTGATTTACGCTGTCCCGCGACCTGTGGTAGTATAACTGCCATACCAAATTCGACCCCCGAAAAAGCCGCAACGAAGCTGCTGCTGACTGCTGCTTAGACTTGCTCCTTTTAGCGCGCATTGCAAGCGCGGCCGCTATGGCGACATGTGACCTAAAAGCTTCCATCTAAATCGACCCCCACAAGAGCCGCTGCGAAGCTGTCTCCTTTGGCACACGTTGCAAGGCTGTTTTATGGAGGAGAAACGCGTGAAATTACACGTCGTGCAAATTAGTAGTAGGAAAGGGCTAGTCTAAGGATGTTGATGAGAATTAGGGTAGACTAATACCTGGTAGCTATATAAAACAGACAGGCTTACGCCGGGACAGGAAGTAGCGGTACAAGCAGTAGATAAACAGAGGATACGCGGGAAAAGGAAATGGAGAAAATGGTTGGCAGAAGGTCATTAATCCAAGGGCTTAATCTAAAGGACAAGACAGCGCAATTAACGCTTTTTTTTCTTGGGCTGATTGGTCTTCTCCTGCGAAGGGCAATAGAAGCTACCACAAACGATTAACCCGGCAGAGACGAAGCGACCCCCCCCCCCCCCCTCCACGGATTCGCCGAGGGATATACTTTTCGAACCATGAAAAGATGAAGCCGTGCACAACATAACGGTATACCGGGAGTGCGGAGGAGGGGGGGAGGGAGTACTCATTTTGTGCACGGCCGTAGTCGTATGACCATAGCCATTAGACCCTCGCATCCCTACTGTGCCGGGACGGAGCAAGTCGGGTTTTCACCAACCAAGCAGACATTGCTTGCGCAAAGCGCGAAGCGCCGTGAGGTGTTTGTTCGGCGAGTCGCATGAAGGGTGAACTGCATCCTTCCGAGAACCGCTTGTAAGACGGATTTCGGCACCTTGTGCCTACTTTCTTGCTTGTGGATGACAGCGCCAATGAGTTACTTTGTTTTCTGGTGTGACCACTCCAGAGACAGCAGCAGTGGATATTACTATGTAACTGCCTCGTGTGGGTGCCTTACCATATTCACACTGTTAATACGTGATGCGATCATTCCCCTTGTGCGGGGTTAAAGTTCTCCACCCCGCACAATATGATCGAAACGCATAACCATCTTGGTAGAACCGCCAAAAAACAAAGAAAAAAAGAAAAGAAAACGGTACCCAGGTGTCATATCGCACGCAGTGATTGGCATGTTCTACAGCGTCGTTGCCAACCAACGCCAACCCCAATATGCATACATACAATGTTTGACAGCGTCGGTGCCAACCGAGGCCAACTATTATATATATGTGGAAATGGAGGGGGGGGATCTGTGACACAATAGACGGCTTGTTCACGAGAGGTTGTTGACTGCAACGATTATCAGCGTGAAGTACTTCCCCTGCAAGTCGAGCTGGATAGAGAGCAAAAATAGGAAAAAAAAAGATCGAACAATGAAAAACGCGCTACAAGAGTATAGCGTATCATACCGACGACCCTCTGATGTAAGAAATAGCTTCTACCGAAGCTAGTCACCTCGAGCGAGAAGATGCCCGCGAGGACAAGTAATTTGGGAAAGGTTAGGCAGGAAGATGAGTGTACGGCACATTTTTTCTCAGCAGTCCCGTGGTAAAAAAATATAGAAATTTCTGGGAACTTTCTCTTCTGTGCACACACGAATTGACTTGCGACAAGCGCGAGAGAGCGTGAGTTAGCAGAAACACTCCATGGAAAAATCGACGAGCATGTAGCACTTGGGAAATTTGCTGAACCCTAAGGGCGATAAAAATCGAGGGCAAGAAGAGCCGGGGGGGGGGGGGGGGGGAGAAGGGACCGCACCTAGCTGTGACCATGGCTTGTCCGGAAGCTGGAAAGAAGAAGACATTAAAAGTGTGAAAAAAAACGAAAATAAAAATAAAAAAAAGAGGGAGTTGCAGTTTTTGGGGTGGAATGTTTGTTCTGGCCGGTTAGCCCCTTTAAAGTATCACCCCCCCCCCTTCAAAATACCGCCCTCCCGTTCAAAATATCAACCCGTATGCGCTCGGGAGTTGCAACCGCATCTCGCCACTGGGTAGGTACGAAATTCACCTAGTACTTCACAGCAGGAGGCACATACATAAGAAGTTCAACAGGAGTAGCCCCTTCTGCCTTTGAAGCCGAGACACAGCAGCGCGAAAACATTCAAGTATGACAACGCAGACACAACGCGAAGAAAAACTGACGAGTGTTATCTTTCCCAACCATTCTCGGCGTAAGCGCGCGGTACAAGCAGAGTCACCTGCCATGCAGCGCGGCGCGTGCCGTGTAGCTAGCTCCCTCTCCTTGCGTCATAGCGCGGGGCTGCTCTTTTTCTTCCATATTATCTCTATGACAGGCCCCTTGTCATACCGCAGCAGCAGCCCGACTTTGTTGCTATGGCCGACGATGCAGTTAATTTTTTTTTTCTCTCTTTCTAGACGCGTGTTACGATAGAGGTTCATTTTTTCTTCTTTTTTTTTCTTTTACTGACGTTCTACTCAATTTGGGAGCTTAAGACCTCCCCCCCCAAAAAAAAACCGTTTCGGCGAGAAGAACAAAAACTACGACTTCTCCCCCGGATAAAAAGCCTCACATGGCCTAGGTACGCAACGAGAGCATCATCATGCAAAACAAAAAATGTCCTAAAATTATTTATTTATTTTTGGACGATTTTCGGGTTAAGGAAACAAAATTGCCAAAAAAAAGGTATACCTTTTGCTATCGTAGAATGCGTCACTATCACCTTTTTTTGGACGGGCCTCCCCCCTGAACCATCGAAGCGGTGGGTAATACACACAAAAAACACAGCAGCGACGGCAGTAAAGTAGTAGAGGTCCCCCAGCAAGGCGGTCTGAGTAAGGCGGTATCCCTATATAAGGCGGTCAAAATCGCTTTGGCGCTACTGGGAATCGCACGCGTTCATGCACTCATACTCTGGAACGGATAGTGCGGGTCCCCCCGATAAGGCGATCCTATTGCTATGGCACACCCACCGCCTTACCTGCTGAGGCACCACCCCTACAGAATTTCCGATTCGACGCGAGTCGACGAGGGAGGAAAGGGCTGCAGTCTTCTCGCGAAAAAAAATACGCCGCCTGCCGTGGTGGGAGGAGAGGGAGAAGAGCCCGCTAAGTGGCCCTGGATCTCTGAGTCACGTCAAGGGAAGGGGAACGAGAAAGTAAAAGTGCGAGAGAAAATACAATAGGTGGGATTTGACTAGAAAAACAAACAAACAAACGATGGAGACCCCGATGGAGTACAGTATATGGGCTCGCTGGCCAACAAGAAAATCCTAGTGGAAGCGAGCCTCAGATTCTTGTTGGGACACCACCCTTGAACAAGCTCGAGCATAGATAGAGGGTTTAGTGTGCTGATCACGGTTTCTTAAGTCGTATTTTCTTAACGTCCGCCCAAAAATGAGCATCACTTTCTTATTGGGCAGCTTCTTACTGGAGGAGTATGCTCTCTATATTAATAGTAGGTGAATCTCGTTCCTGGTAACGTAAGGTCGGGGGTTCAGGTCTCACCGAGTGTGTGTGTGTGTGTGTGTGTGTGTGTGTGTGTGTGTGTGTGTGTGTGTGTGTGTGTGTGTGTGTGTGTGTGTGTGTGTGTGTGTGTGTGTGTGTGTGTGTGTGTGTGTGTGTGTGTGTGTGTGTGTGTGTGTGTGTGTGTGTGTGTGTGTGTGTGTGTGTGTGTGTGTGTGTGTGTGTGTGTGTGTGTGTGTGTGTGTGTTCTTCACATTAAACCGTTCTTCTACTCGTCGACATCCAGCACACCCAGTGTCCGTACTGATTCTTCACCCTAGAAAGATCAGCTCTGTGGTCACAAGCTACGACACAGAGATAATGCATCGTAATGCATTCGACAACGCAATGTCATGCCCTAGTACTGGGTACGACAGGCACAACATACATACGTCAGCAACAGAAATACATTGGAAGAGAGAAATACGAAATAAACAAAAACAAAAAAAAACAAAAAAACAAAAAACAAATAAGAAAACAAATAAAAACAAAGATAAAAATAAAACAAAAAAAATGAAACAAACAAAATGAAGGGAAAATCGAAGAAACAACCGAACCGGAAAGGAGAGCCAAAGCTCCGAGTGCATACTCGTGGTGCTCGTGTATGCGGGATTATTTCTTGCGCAAAAATTGACCAGCGGACAGACAGCGCGAGAGAATGAGTGAGCAAAACTTCGATGAACATCGACAATCATAATAAGGTTGAAAGTTGAGAATGCTGAAGTATTTCCTGTGCGCGATGTAAGCGAAGACGAGTATGTGGAGGGGAAAGGGAAGACACCTGTGACCACGGCTTGTGGCTTGTTCAAACGATTGGGCTGAGGGTAAAATCTACAACAACATTAACAACAACATCGTATATATGTACTGCAGTAGACCCAGCACCACGCGTGCTGTATATTCATTTGTGCGACCTAAACATGTTGAGCCCCCAACCCCCTCAACCCCCACCCTGTCCTCCCCTCAGCGGTGATGCGACCATAGACTATATTCATAACGTTCCACAGCCGTCAGATTTTGCCCCCCTCAAAACGGGCTTTATAGTTTCCGTTCGCAGATTGATTAACATTACCCTGTTGACCCTGATACAAGCTAGTTCCAAGGGGAGTCGCCGACCTATGTCCTTGACGAGGATACCCAACACAACACCCAGTATTTCACGCGATCGGAGTATCGCACACGGCATGCAAGGATGAGTTTCGACGAAATCTTCGATCTCACAGCTGCCGTACATGTAGTGCATTTTTTTTTCTGGTGTCTATTTTACCATTCTCTTTATAATAGCTGTTGTTGCCTCGTTGCAATCTGTTATGTAAGGGGCATCTTGTATCCCGCTAAATCTCTCAAAACGTCCCTTATATTCACGACCAGGCCGCGCTATATGGGTTATCTTGTGTACTCCTGGTCTCCCCGGGCAGCAGGTGTCGAGGTTTCGAGCGTGCCCTTTCGAACCAAAAGTAACATGGTTAAACAGTTACCAATAGCAAAGTTGTTGCGTCACCGCATTGCGGTATTACGGCGAGGTCACTTTTGCGGTGAGAAATCGGTCTGTGGGTCGACGTAATCACGTGACACCCCCTGTTCACTACCCACTAAAGCCACTTATTTCTGTGGAAACCCCCTTCCGCTGGCTCTCACATTGTCACATAAATTGGACATTGGTCATTTTACTGGTTACTACCCGTACGCAGCTCAAATTCTGTTTTGTTGCGGTAATTCGCGTAAGCACAAGCTACGGGTATTTGAGCGGTGATCATATAACATACCGGTACATACGAAGCAACCAAAGCATGAAGTAGGTAGCCAGCAATATAATATGGCTCCAGAAAACCTTTTTTTTTTTGCGTTCTTCTGCTCACCCCTTCTATTATCTTTGCAGTTTTCTTTTTCCTTCTCCCTCTCTAGACGTAACTCAGACCCGGGGTCGCTACGAGTAGTATGCGGGTTCTTATCCTCTCTCGCGGCCACGACGGCACGCGCCGTCGTTTTCATCGCAAGAACAATAACTTTAGCACTTTCCCCCCCTTCCTTGTCGACTTGCGTCGAATTCTTGTGCTTACCCACGTTGTGAAGAGCTCTCGGCGGCTGGTGTCTCTCCAGAACATAAAATCATAAAATCTCCACACCGAGATTTTGAACCCCTGACTCCAACCTTTGTAGTTTTCGAGGTTTAACCACCAGGCCAACCGGGCGACCGGCTTGGTTAAGCGTATGACGGTTACAGCATGGGCCATACGGGCACGCGATGAAGCAACGCGGGCTGATGGGATCGGGCGTGCGCCTGAAATATGTGTGCGTTCTCAACAAAAATAAGATATTAGCCTCATCTTCGACAAAAGCCTACCGTGTTGTAGTACCAAGCCCACTGGGGGGCCAATTTACGGTTTTGTGCCACTCGCACGGGCGACTCAGAACCTCATGTGTAGGACAAAGCGACTTCAGGCGGCCTCTTCGACCGAGGATGGCCTACTACTAGTATACCATTCCATCGCGGATTCATATATCTCCGTCTAGGTTACAAAAAAAAATAGCGCGAAAAACGTTAAGAATGCGAAAAAGGTTAGGACTGAAGCGAAAAAGGTTTAGACTGCAGAAAACCCCTGTAGAGCCCCCAAATCCCTCCCTATACTAAATTCAAGTAAAAGTGTCCCCAAAAAGGGGTTCCACTTGTGAAGGGGTTAACGGGGGGCGGGGTTGTTGGTTCACTCGCGCGCGAGTGATACCCGGAGCTACTGTCGCGAAAAATGGGTGCCGAAAGTCAGCGGGTAGCCTTGGGTCCTTTCCACCCATCTAATGCACATCCCAGCGCAACCAGTGTCCGTGCCGATACCGATGCCGTTGCCTCCTCGCCAGATGCAGACGGGCCCTTAACCCCTTCACCACTGGAAACCCGTTTTGGGGACAAAAATACTTGCATTTAGTATAGGGAGGGGATTGGGGGCTCTCAAAGGGTCAACCCTTTTGGAGCCCCCAAACCCCTCCCTATACTAACTTCGAGTAAAATTGTGGGTTTCCAGTCGTTAAGGCGTTGAGTCGACCGGCTACAAAACGGAGAATACATGTTGCAAAACCTAACTTCAAGTAAAATTGTAGGTTTCCAGTCGTTAAGGCGTTGAGTCGACCGACTACAAAACGGAGAATACACGTTGCAAAAACACAAGCGGTTCATTCGGCCAGATGCGATGACGAACGGACGCAATGGATGCGGGGGCGGGCGGGAGATGATAAGCCAGCCAGCGCATCAGATTGCGATGGCTGCAGTACGTACAAGGAAGAAATGAGAGTGCAACGTGCATGATATTGTAATAGTATGGCTTTTTGTGTTTCGAGAGGAGAGTTCGTTGAAAATTTAGGAACCAGCTTCACACCGCCGGCGGGAAAAATATGTATTACTAGGTAAGCAACAGCCCGGGCTGCTTGGATTAATAGGGGGTTTTGTCCCCACAGCAGCGCGATGTACCGTCTCCCACTACACAACATCAAAAGTAATCAATTGTACGCCATATCGACCGCACCGCAGAGGACAAAAACATATCGTCTTCCTCCCTAACATCGAACAAAATTAATTATTCCGTGTATCGACCACACGGAGGACGAAACACTCACTGGGAGTTGTATTATTCCAAGTCGATTTTATCCCATATGTGCATGTGGGTGAACACTTGCGCTGCCGCAATGATCACCTCGAGCCGTGCTGGCAGGGTGTCCGCATAACTGCTGTACTACAAGCGGCGATAGAGGTTATAGAGGTTCACCCCTTTTTTTTTCTGGGGTGGGTTCCTCGATTGTTGTTGTTGTTGTTGTTGTTGTTCTCACAATCGATATAGGAGCTTAAGGCATGTCCCTCTCCCAAAACCTGATTTGCCAGAAAGAAAATCACGCAAACGCAAGAAGAAAAAATGTCCTATTTTTTTTTTTTTTTTTCCGACGATCTTGGGCCTAAGGAGCCCCGTCATTCAGACAACATTTTCGCCAAAAAAAGGTATACCTCTATTGTAGTGCACGCGCCGCGCAAAACATGCTGGTGGTACTCCTACGTAGCGCTCCACGTCCTTCGTTTTTTTCCTCGACGCTTTGGATACGATTGCATTCATTCGTCGACTCGTTGGTCGCTCTTCCTGTCTACTGGTATATACGAGGGACTCGGCGAGGAAGGGTCAGAGGGAGACCCAAAATATTTCGTACCGCGCTGTGTGTCACCCTGGGCCCAGCTCAAACAACAAAAAACTTTTGTGAGTTGGTTGACTGACTTTAAGTCGCCGTCTCTTGGTTACTGGCCAGTTGAACTACAATATACAGCAGTAGTAGTACTGGTATTACGGGGAGGGTGTTGCGGCAGTAGTTGTTGTTTCGTACCTGGGTGCCTGGGAGGCCAATAGCAAAAGCCCAACCCAAAAAATCTTCTGTTGAGTTGGTTGACTGAGAAACGAATAAGTCGCCAATTTTGGTTGACCGAACCGCAGTGTTAAGCTATGTTATTTCGGTCATCAATATGTGCTGGTACGTCAGAATGATAGTTAAACGTGCGGTAATTTGCTGAGTTTTGCATGTTTTTGTGTCACGTTTTCTGCCGCGTGTGTTTTGTGGCTCGGTGTATGTGGCGTTTGCAAAAAGATCACCACTAATGGTAGAGGGGAGTCACTTTTGGAGGCGTCTCTTTTCAGTGGGTCGTCGGGCCATAAACCCCATGCGAGTGCCCCCCCTCCCCCCCCCCGCCCTCTTGCCGTCTAAAGCTTTCTTTGTTTGGTTGTTTTGCGACCCGTGTCACACTGCTCTTCAAAAATTGTTTCCTGTTTTTTTTTTTTTTCGCCGCGGTAGGCAGAGTCACGTGGACCAGTGGCTTAAATAAACCCTGTGGGAGAAAAAAGAGGTACCGCTACTCCCTACGGTACACCTTTCGGTACCAATGCATTGATGGTGGTTTAGGGAGCGCCAAACGTATCCCACAACACCAATGATTTTCTTTGCCCCCCGCCCCACCCAACCAAAAAACTTAGCCGTGGATGAACTACAGTCAACGCCCATCCCTACATGCCTACACCTGTGAACGACGCGTGCTATAATATTGTATGTACAAGAGAGGTGCATAGCAGTTTTTCGCGATGTAATATTACGGGGGACCATAGTAAATAGGACCAAATATTGTTAGTCAAAATAGGGAAATATATTGGTTTTTGTGTGTACCGTAGGTCCTATTTACTATGGTCCCCCGTAATAGTATTATTTTGGATGACGTGGAGCCATCCTCCTTAACCCCTCTAGAGCCCCCAATCCCCTCCCTATACCAAATCCAAGTAATTTTGTCCCCAAAACGGGTTTCCAGTGGTAAAGGCGTTAAAGCCCAAAATCGTTGGAAAACAAAAATCGTTCGCGTCTTGTGGTTGCAATTCTCTGAATATATTGTCTACTTCCGAAGTACATTTTTTAACGTTTACGTATTCACGGGTCATTGTGTTTCACTTCGAGTTTTTGCTCTGAATATATCACAAATTGGGGTGAGCGGGGTGCGATTTTATAGCGCAGTTCATCAAGCGGGAGGAGGTCTCAGAAAAAGCAGGGAGAAACTTAGGAATGATGTATGTTGACATATGTTGACCAGACGCGACCGTTCTTTGTTGTCACCGCGCGGGTCTGTCTACACATTGCCGTCTTCTCTCTCGCAGTTTTTTTGTTTTGCTCCACGGCCAGGTTCGTGAATACAGCAGTAATACCCAGTCGCTCGTGGTCCCGCAACCAGTGGGGTGTCCTCCCACAGACGAGGATAACCGCACTAAACTGGGACCCCCGCACTATCCGGGGGTGGTGCACCACATCCGCACTAAACTGGGACCCCCGCACTATCCGGGGGTGGTGCACTACAGAGTACTCTGTAGGTCGACAACCTACGCTACGCCAGGAAGGGGTCACTTTCGGAGCTTCTCTTTCGCCGCGGCTAGGGGGGTCACTCGCACGAGTGCCCCACCCCCCCCCCCCTTGTCCTTGTTGCGATCTCAAGTCTCAAGCTTTCGTGCTGTTCTAGTTTCTGCGTATATACATGAATCCGCGAATGGAATGGCGAGCGAAGCTGCGCCCAAAAATACTAAAGTTGATAGTCTGAAGTCTTCTGGTCGGTGAGCATACAGAGTCACTCGTGCGAGGGGCTCAAATCAAACCCGAGCGTGATGGAACGATCCTCATTGCGCTAAACTGGGGCACCGCACTAAACTGGGACCCCGGACTAACGACTACCGCACTTAACTGGGGTACCGCCCTCAACTGGGGCCCCGCACTGTAGGGTACCGCACTAAACTGGGGCACCGCCGTAATGGGTACCGCACTAAAATGGGACCTCGCACTAAAGGCTACCACACTACACTGGGGCCCCGCACTGAAGGGTACCGCACTTAACTGGGGCCAAGAACTAAAGGGTACCGCACTAACCTGGGACCCCGCATCTAAATAGTACCGCGCTAACCTGGGACCCCGCACTAAACTGGGGCCCCGCAGTAAAGGGTACCGCACTAAAGGGTACCGCACTAACCTGGAACCCCGCACCAAAGGGTACCGCACTAAGGGGTACCGCACTAAACTGGGGCCCCGCGCTAAACGGTACCGCACTTTAACGCGGGACCACGACTGAGAAAAATTATTCATTTTAGTCGTACTTGTATAATACAGTAGTTGGTTTTTCGCTCCCGCCATCCAAGCAAACAAAAATTAATAACAGGAGTGTAGTACCGCCGACCCACGCGGCGCTATGACGACTACATAGACCCACGGCCGTTCGTATAACTTGTGCTTTTTTGTGGGTTAGGTTGGCGTTTGGGTTTGTGACGTTTGTCGGCTTAACGCCTTCACGACTGGAACGCCGTTTTGGGGACAAATTACTCGGAATTAGTATAGCGCGGGGTTTTGGGGCTCTGAAGGGCTCAATTAACCCTATGGATACCTGTGAAAACCGCCAAACAATGTGAAATCACGAATCGAGATTAAATACTTACAAGAACATGATTGGCTAAGAGCCTGCCGCGTACATTTTACCCCGAAGCTGGTATCTGGGCGCGGGGACCTGCCCTGAGTGCTGTTGTATACTTCACCCAAGGTAGAGGGCCCATTTCTCGAAAATGGGACATCGTACTTGTCTTTAATGCACCTAACTTCGTGCAAAGGAGCTAAGAAGTAGCCTTTATGGATGAGGGGGACGCTACATTGTGTCCCATTTTTCGGCTAAGATTCCATAGGGAACAAAAACAAAAGTGATGGGTGGAATTGTGACAAAAAGAAGGTGATATTTTCGCGAATCGTGATTTGCCACAGGAATCCGCACTTTTGAACAATTCTTTTGACTAATTCCGTAAAAAAATAATGGCAGGATTCTTGACAAAAAAACAAGAACAAAAAAACTTGAATTTTTTTTTCTAAACGTTTAACGTGACCAAAACTTCATGAGGAGTCGTGGTATTTTTGTCAGGATTCGTGTGTGTTTGTTGGGTTCGTTATTCAGGAATGGCCCTAAAAAATGCTGTCCTTAACATATAATATGTTTTCCTACTGCCGAAAACACATTTGGCACCCTTACTGACTATTATTTTTTCATTTGCCATCTGACGATGTAGCGTGAGTGTCAAAAACCAGAAACATGATGAAAGAACACCTACCAATACAAACACCCTGTACCATAGTATTTTTTTTTTCCCCACACTTGTACTTTCCAGCTTATGGACAAGCCGTAGTCACGGGAGTCGTCCCCTTCCCCCCCCCCCGGTTCTTGCCTTCGTTTTTTATCGCGCATATAGGGTTCAGCAAATCCCACTGCTCGTCGATTTTTCATCGAGTGTTGCTAACTCACGCTCTCGCGCTTTCCGCAAGTCAATTTGTGCGCAAGAAAAACTCCCAACGAATTTATACGAGTATACCATGCCCCAAACGCAACAATAGACGACCGTCCGTAGACGCAGCCCTCACCCCCCGTCCTCTGACTGGGCCATCGCACGCAGGGGGGGGGGGGGGGGGGGGGGCGGGAGGGTGCAGCAGAAACTTTTATGGGCTCCTATGTAGCACGCGGAGCTCAATGTATCCTCCGACACATGACTGCGAAGGCAACCCAGGAACCGAGATTCGTATAATTATATATAATAATATACCGGGATGCGTTATTCATAGTGAGTGTCGTAAAACGAAGACAACCGTAACATTACCGTACTGCATTGAGCACGGATATTTAGTTTCCGCGACCATTAGTAGCGGCGTGGGTTTAGGTACAAATCGACGCGAGCGAGTCGACGAGGGAAGAAAATTCTGAATTCTTCTCGCGATAAAAACAAGAAAATTGAATGTACGTACCGTGGTGGTGGGGGGGAGGGGGGGGGAGGGCCCGTTCTATGACCCCGGATCTGAGTTACTACTGGGAGGGAGCACGAGAGTAGTGCGGGGATAACAAATGGGACAAAAAAAACAACTAAACGAACAAACAGACAAACAAGCTTGAGAGGAACTCAACCGGGGTCGTCTCGGAAACCCTTTTTCGCGCAAAAAATGCAACCTCCACCGTTGGGTGAGTCGGCCGTCATTTAATGTTTCTTTGTTCGTTGGCCAGATCGTGTACCGGCTGCAAATTGTGCATGCTTGGAATGTCCCGCTTGCAAGCCCAATAGCTTCAACGACGCCTCCTGACGACTTCTATTATTTTTTTTTGTGGTCGCCGGCCAGATCGATCGTGTACCAGCCATAGAGCAATGGGCGGCGGGGATCTAAAAGACGTTCGTGTCGAATGCGCCGCCTGCGGGCCAAAAAACTTAATGAGTTGCCGTCTGTTGGTTATTTAGGTCTGTTAATAGTGGACAGACTCTGTTCGCTTCTGAGCCTGGTGTGCGCGGGTTCGAATCCCCGTACCATTGGCGAAAAAAAGAGAGAAAGGTTACTACTCGGCAGGTTCTTGAATTACTCCTACATCGTAGATACTTGCCACGTGCCGAGAGGGGAGAGGGGAGAGCGCCGAAGACGTTGTTTTGACCAAATCGGCGAGAATCAATCAGACGAACTCGAAAACGTATGTACCAGTATACTTTTTGTTGGCTGTGTACCAGGTCTGGCTCTTGTCATACCCACTGCGAGCTACTTATTAAAATAGTTACTACTGTAGAACGAACACCGCCGAATCCTAGCCGCCCCCGTTCGTTTTCGGAAATTTCTCGCTTTTTTTTTTCTTCGACTTTTATTTTCCGAGAAGGCTGTTCTCTTGAGCGATCCGCATTGCAGAGGCATTGAAGCTCGTGCGTGCTGCAAAGCACACCGCCGGTTGGCAGACTCTGGCGCGCGCTACGATACACGGGTAGTACTTTTTGGCCTTATTATTTGTACTTTTTGGCCTTATTATTTATATTTTTTTTTCTGCGCTCCTCAACCCAAATTCGTCGGATATTTTATCGTTCTTGCTTTCACGTTTTTTTTTTTTTGTTCCCGTACCTAGACCATATGGGGCTGTTCATGGGGCTTTTCGCGCTTTCATTTTTCTCCAGATCGGTTTTGAGGGGGGGGTGATTTAGAGGTCCTCAAGCCACCGCCCTCGAAAAAGTCGGAAAAAAAAAGAAGGATGCCCCTCTCTACACGTGGCATGTGTCCCGTGTCGTTCTACGTTGGCCTTCCCAACTTTTCTTTTGACGAAATCGCCGGTTTTGAAACCAGCTCCACCGGCACCGCATCTCATGAAATAGGACGCCTCTTGCCACCCTTTTGCAAACAAGAAATTATATGGCAACAAGTTTTTTTTCATGTCATAGCGTCCTCCCTCGTGTCGAGCAGATCTCATGAAACATGTTAAAGAATATCACTCTATGGATTTTTTTCGGGGAGGGCTTTCGTAGAATCAGTTTCACCACTAGTCATAATGCATTACGATTAATTGCTGCTGCTCGTTTGCTTTGCTCGTCCGGCCAGATCGTGTACCAGCTGGAGGGATGGGCGAGGGACTTCGGGGGCGACTACTTGCTGCAGATGTTTAACCGAAATACCGTCGTGGTCACCGGGCTGCCCGACATCCTCCGAATTTTCGCGCTTCGTCTTACAAAGTTCTCCAGGAGCAATGATTCGGTGCGTTCTGCATGCGTGCGGCATGTGCTTTTGGCACAAGAAGATCGCTTTGGACCCCTTTCTTAAGCACCGCACTCCAAGTATATTGGGACAATACACTTGGACTTTGACTTGGACAGATTCGGGGTTGGGTGTTGGGGATGGTACGGGTACTCATCGCAACCGCGGTCGTGCAACCATATCTTTGTTGTTGTTGTTGTTGTTGTTGTTGTTGTTGTTGTTGTTGTTGTTGTTGTTGTTGTTGTTGCTGTTGCTGTTGCTGTTGTTGTTGCTGTTGCTGTTGCTGTTGCTGTTGCTGTTGCTGTTGCTGTTGCTGTTGGTGTTGTTGTTGCTGTTGCTGTTGCTGTTGCTGTTGCTGCTGCTTCTGCTGTTCTGCTGTTCTGCTGCTGCTGTTGCTGTTGCTGTTGCTGCTGCTGTTGGTGTTGGTGTTGGTGTTGGTGTTGTTGTTGTCTCAGATTCTCTCGGAAACAATCTAGAGTTTCCGTGGTCACTCAAAGGGCTCAACAAGATCCGAAAAACCACAACGAAATAAATATTCGGGCGGGGAAGTACTAGGCGTTCCCACCTAAAGCGCACGAGACGGAGAAGGCGCACAAGCGAAACGAGTCAATGGTGTGCACAAGCTCAACAGAAATGGCCGTGTACTCAACGCCAGATGACACAACTTAACTGGTAGCACGTGCATGCTGGAACAGCATAAACTCATGCGTGTTGTAGCAGTGCGCTGCGATAAGTAGCCCCAAAGAGACCATAACCCTCATCAGCTAGGAACTCCGCGCCCCAGATGTGATGTTTTGTTGCTGTCGTCGTCAAATTGTCTGCGCTGGCTTTCCAATCGGCGGCGGGGGCAGGACGGAAACCCGACTCGGCTAGCTTCGCACCAGGTATCTATCGACAGCTCGACAGAGGGTGGGGCTGTATGAACGAGGTTTAGGCCAACCTGATGTCCGAGTCATCCCGCGCCTGGGTTGAAGCAAATTCTGAGAATTTTCTGAGGTCCTGTAACACGAGGAGCTAGGCCAACATCATCGAAGTATGACTTCGAAGGCGTTCGTTCGCGCAACCCGACCAACAGCGCAGGTCTACGCGCCATTGGTAGTACCCCCGAAAACATACCTGGCACACGCTCGCCAAGATGATCGCACTAACGATAGCTCCACACAACTCGATTAAGCTCAACCAATCAGAAGATCAGAAAAACGTTTGGCCCGAAAAAAAGTGCACAACTTCTACCGTGGGATGAATTTTTCAGGAAATTTATAGGAAATTTCGTTGGTTTAGTACCGTAGTATCGATGAGCTTAAGTACGCAAAGGGTGGTGGTCGGTCTGTTGGAGGGGGGGAGCAACGCTTACCCCCACCCTAACCCTAGCCCTAGCCCTAACCCTAACGCTAACGCTATGGGGGGACCCGTGCTTGGAGGCTGTGGCTTGTGGATTGAGGCCGTCCTGGGTACCGTGCTTTCGCTGTCGGAGGTGTTGTGCTGTGAAAAGACGCACCAGCCACCCACAGAATTGTCTCGTCTAACACCCGCTAATATGTACTAACTGTACAGAAGTCTCGGGTCTTTTTGTTCGGGGCCCCCCTTGTAGAAGAAAGAATTTCGCGATCGCTCGTACTGCTTGCTACACGTGCATGCATGCGCCCTTGCGTTTTTTTTTGCGAGACACACTGCTTCGATTTATGGCGCAGTAGAATCGTTTAGATTTTCTGCCTTGAGGAAAAGGTTGTTTCGTAGCACAATTCTGCCCAGAAATATATAAGAACCATTTTAGCTCGTATATCAATAGGCAAAAAGACCTTACATTTCCGTCCACAGTGAAAGGGCGAAGGAGTCCCACTCTGTCCGGGAATATAAGAACCGTTTTGTGTTGATTAATAATTCACAAGCGGACTTTACATTTTCATCCGTGGCGGGAGCAATGAGCCCCGCCCCCCCCCTCCCAAGCGCTCTCCCCCTCCCTCACAGATCGGTCTTCGGCAAGGTTTGTACTTGCTGTTGTTAAAAGCGACCGGGGATGCACGGGATATTTAGTGTCGCTGTTTTGCATTTTTCATGTTTTTTGCTCATCCCATCTAACATCCATCTCCGCACATTTTTGTTTTTCCCTTCTCCGTCCCTAGACGTTTTAAGTCAGACCTGGGGTCACTACTCGTAAGCAGGCTGTTCTCCCCCCCACCCACTACGGTACATACGCGCGTTCGTTTTTAATGGCGGGAAGAAGCCAGCATCTTCTTGCCATGTCGAATCCTGAAGTCGGATTGTGTTTTACCCACGCTGTAAAGCGTCGGCAGTTCTGCCTCTCCGGAAATGAAAGTCTCCATACCGCGGTTTTCGAACCCCTGGCTCCAATCTTTGTAGTAGTATTCTACGGTAGGGGTTGCAACATCAGAAAGTCCCTGAGCTCTTCACATGAGGAACTCGATATCTCACTCGAAAAAAAAAAAAAACGAAGGCATTCGTTCGCAAAACTCGACCAAGCTTTTATGCCCCTTAGTCCTAAAGAAATATGTGCTCGTGAAATTACTTCATGTTGAGCGGCAGTTCCTCACATGAGGAGCTCAGTCACCCAGGGACTTCTTGGCCCAATCATACAACTAACTGCTACTCCTACGGTGGGATCACTCCGTAGTAGTAGTGTTCGAGGGTTTTACCTCTAGACCGCGTGGGCGACCAGCTGGTCGCCAGTTTTTATTAAAAAATAGCTGCAATAGGATATATATAGTATCTGGTAGATGGTTGTCCTGGCAATTGTGGAGGACAGGCCGATCACACATGTCATGCCAACCATCAAGGCGGGTTAACCGATACCTGGTCGATGAGATCTGCCATCAACAACGGATCTTTGCAATGGTTGGAGTTTGGCAACGTCAACCCCGAACGCAACCGGGAACCCAGGGGCCTCTACGAGAACGACCCAAGCTCCCTGAATCTCACTCGGTAAACTCTCCCCCTCGCTTAACGTGAGAGAGGTCTGTGACGGCACCTCCTTTTCGCATAGTACCAGGGTCAACTGGGTCATTTCACAAAGGCATGCGACTTCAACTGGGTGATTTTTACGGCGAGATGTCATTCCTTCGGGACCTCAGGCGCTAAAATTGACCGCAGAAAAAAAGCCGATTGCAGACAGCGTCAGTCAGCCACATGACGCAGAGTCGGGGCTGACTGGTGTGTAGGGAGGCGTGTTCGAACGGCTACACTACACACGATAATCGGATTTTTTACCTCAAAGCTTTTCGGACACGCTTTACTACTAGGTCGCGCTCGTCGCCTTTTGGCCTGTATCGATGGGCTTCCCCCGAAGTTTTTTTTTCACACAGAAAACCGAAAAATGTCAAGTACGTGGCCGAATAAAATACTCCCCCATATAAAGTGTGTGTGTGTGTGTTTTTTCTGCTCATCCCTTTTGTTCTCTTCGCAGCTTTTTCTTTCTCACCCACAACTGTACATTTGCCTAGTCGTAACTCAGGTCCAGGGGCCCACTAAGCAGGCTCTTCTCCCCCACCTCTCCCCACTAGGGTATGTGCCTTGATTTTTATCGCGAGAGTGTTTCATCAGCGCTTTTTCTTCCCTCGTCGACTCGCCCTGGTAACAGCTACGTACTCAGTCTGGGCGCGGAAACACGCACGTACAGCCCGCTCTTCGATCCTACGGGGGGACACAACCATTGCATGTACAGCCGTCGAACTCAGTTGCTATTGCTAACCCCTTCTGCGGGTTTAGCAAGAAAAGGTGACGTAGATGCCTTTGCGAGTAGCGTGTTGTTCAGGGGATCGCTCAGAAAAATCATCGCGGGCCGCGAGGATAGGAGGTGATACATATATATACACACAATAATACTAATGATACGATACAATAATCGCTACAACAGCAGGCCTATCGCCCCCCCGCCCCCCCCCCCCTCGCCCTCACCTCCTTCTACCTTGAGTCTACCCCTCCCTCCACCCTCTCTTGCTTCACGTATTACCCCCCCCCCCCCCCCCCCCCCTTCTCCGTCTCAAAAGGGATGCGTGGTCAATTGTCAAATTACTAAGGCAAGCAACAAATGAGTACGCCCCCCCCCCCACCTTGCCCCGTCTCGCTCCCGCCCCCATGCTCGTTTATCCCCCCCCGGGGCGTTTACCGACGTTGTCCCGTGGTTTCCCCTGCAGGACCAATTCTATTGGGCAGCGACGGAGGTCGGGATATGCCCCGCGATGTTTTTTCGCGAGGGGAAGGAGTGGGGACGGTCCAGGAGGCGCATCTCTCCGAACCTGAGCGCGCACAGCATCGCGGCTCTGCTTCCGACGGTGGCTAAGGTGTGCGTTGCTCACTGAAAAAAAAAAACGCTACCTGGTGCTGCATATTAGCACGCGTTGTTGTAGACTCGCACCAATAGTGAGTCATTCCGCGTTACGGGGTGTATCATGTGGTAAGGTTTGTGACCGCTTTTAATGTTGGAGAGAGGAACTACCCGGTTGGTCTGACACGTTTTACACGAGTATGTCTGTTTCCGGACTCTACGTGGCGCGTACTCGTAGAAGTGTCTCGGTCGCGGATTTTTGCGCGGTTTGGATGCCTTCGGAGTCATGCTTCGGGTTGTGACACGTTGAGCTCCTCGTGTTAGGACCTCAGAAAATTCTTAGAACCTTCTGTTGCATCCCCTATGCCGCGAGATGACGCTATTCAATGGTGGCCTTTTACGTCTATGCTTTCGGTCGTCCTGCTTTTCGCTTATCGCTAGCGCTGAACAGCGGCGTCGGAAGGCAAGTATAACAAAATACGCCTGTAGAAATATTTGGAAACCCGCCGGTGGTTGTCCAGGCTGGGTATGCCAAAGGCGTCGTCGCTTCCGCCGTCGTGCTGATCGATACAAAAAATAAGGTACGGACACCCTTTAATGTCTTTTTGATAATACCCGTATTAAAACCTCGTGTTCAAACTAATCAGAATTTTAAGTAAATGGTATCAGTTGTAGGAATTCCTTGGGGGGGAGCGGGCATCCGCGCCACTTTTCGTCTTGACCCGATGTTTGGGTAGAGGGCTTAAGAGGCAAAAAAAATCGACGAAATATTTCGACGATTTTTCCGGAAACCGTAACGTAACATTAAGTAGCCCTTTCTGTCGGGCAGAGGGGGCTTGTGTTACTATTAATGGTGTGCACACGCCGAACGTCAGGCATACTGACTTGTTGAAGTTGTTGCGTCTGCGGTTTAAAGGAGAACGCGCTACATACTTGGCAAGATCGGTGTGCGGGAGGAAGGCGGAGGGGCATGTGGGACTGCTTTGATTGGGGGAAATGCGGAAGAAGTGGGTTTTGCTCTGAAACCGCCACGCGCCTGCATCTCAAGCGACGATGAAATTCGAACAGATAAAAAGGAGAGGCCCAGACAGACGGGCAAATAGACGGGCAAGAAAGACAACCAGACAGACAGACAAACAGCCGAGCAGAAAGTACATGCCTGATACCTGGTACATTTTTGGTGAGGTCTCGTCTTTCACCCAAAATTGCGCCGCATCGCGGATACTGATCACTTCGAATCGCCGATGCTACTACTGATGTGACTCCCGGTGCATCAGTGTACTGTGATACAGTGGTGTATGGGTTCTATGGTTGGCGGCCGAATCACCATCACCATGGCGCTGCTCTATACAGTCAGCGAAGGTCATTGTATGCCCCATTGTCGCCTACCGTCCCTACAATGCGACCGGTGCGTCTAGAGCAAGAACAATAGGATATATCTTGCTTGCGGTGGTGTTTGCTTGCTCTTGTTCTTCTGCACGCGCTGTGCTCTCCGTCTCTCGACCGCTCGGACAGACAGAACAGTGGTTTGCCTAACAAAGCTAACCTCACCCCTTGACAGTAGAGTACAGCTTACCACTCACCCTCAAGATGAAATTTTGAGGCACGCTATGCGCGAGACGAACGCGGTGGTCCCCACATTGATTGGTTGATTGAGTTTGGCCGCGTCGCGAAAGAGGTAGTATTATTTATTACTTAAGGTGTATGTCAGATCGTTTTCTCGGACGAATGGTAATGTGTTAACCCGTCACCGACGACAGTTTTGCTTTTCTCTTTTTCCACATCAACTTTTTTTTCCTTCTTGAAGACTTTTTGGCCACGCGAGTGCCGCATGTGTGTAACGGTGGTCCCCTCCCCCTCCTCCTTCTGCCGTGCTGTGTTGTACGTCTTCCTCCCGTCCGTACGACGGCGGCGGTGGCGGCGTTTTTCTGTGTGTGTGTGTTTGTGTGTGTTTGTGTGTGTGTGTGTGTGTGTGTGTGTGTGTGTGTGTGTGTGTGTGTGTGTGTGTGTGTGTGTGTGTGTGTGTGTGTGTGTGTGTGTGTGTGTGTGTGTGTGTGTGTGTGTGTGTGTGTGTGTGTGTGTGTGTGTGTGTGTGTGTGTGTGTGTGTGTGTGTGTGTGTGTGTGTGTGTTTGTAATTCTTTCTACACGGATCGGGCTTGATTGAGAAGATCGGGGAGAGGCTATGCTCGAAGCTGGAGGGCAACGCGGAAAGGGGCGAGGCCGTGGAGGTCAGGAAGTACTTCGGTGAGAGAGAGAGAAAAAGGGAGGGTTGGTGCTCACTGTTTGCCACTGGCTCGACTTGTGGCCCAGCCTAGCTTGGAGATAAATTTACCGCCCTCCCCCCCATCGCCTAGGTACAGCATGGTATATACTTCGAAGTATTGATTTGGGATATAATACTTGCCTGGTATGACAAGTTGGTATTTATAGAGTGGGCTATCAACTTAACGCCGGCGAGGTGATGGAGGTCAGGCAATTCGGCTTACAGAAAAAAGTTCTCGGAATGTAAGATGTGATAAAATATTAGTCTCAAAAGCTGTAGAGTGTGTTTTTGGTGCTTTGTGGTTAAAAGAGAAAATTTTGTTGTTGTTTTATGGGGTGGACTTGGCGGCTTATCGCCGCCGAGGGTGACGGGGATCAGGAAACGCTTCGGTGGGAAAGGGGCAGAGAGAAAGGCTGCTGTTTATTTGCGTCTGGCTTGACTTGGCTTGACTTGGCTTGACCTGGCTTGACTTGGCTTGACCTGGCTTGACCTGTCTTGACTTGGCTTGACTTGGCTTGACTTGGCTTGACTTGGCTTGACCTGGCTTGACTTGGCTTGACCTGGCTTGACCTGGCTTGACCTGGCTTGACTTGGCTTAACCTACTCGTGGCTTAATAGCAACAAAACAACGGTCCCCAACCTCGACCGTCTAGATTTTTCTCACGCTTCAAATATGTAATATTTAGTCTAGGTCTATATATAAATATGTGAGAAAACCGTGCTACATACTGCTGTAGACGTATTTTCTGTGTCGTAGCTGCTTGTGAGCGTTTTGTTTTATGTCACAGCTTACGCTGCACGGCTGTGCATTGTTTGCCGATCAAAGACCGCACACAATGGGTTGAATTGTGCATGGTGGGGTGGCAAGCACGATACGAAACAAAAAAACGGCGATAAAAGGAGAGTATAGAGGTCGGGAACCGAACCAAGAATACCATATGTCATTTGTTGCGAGATATAATATTACGTAGGCGTTTTTTGGTTCATACTCTGGTTGAAGAATTGACATTGAATGCAGTGCAGTGTTTGGCTGATTTCTGTCCAGCGGCAGTACCAATTGAATACAGCGCGGGACGGTGCTGGCAGAGACTGGTAAATATTGGGCTGAACTAGGCACGCACCGGTGTATGATGGGAAAAGGCAAACTACTAAACTTGAAAAAAAACCCAACGAAACGCGTCGTAACTGGCATCGTAAATTGGTAGCGTGCTCCGTTCTTAAGGGTTTCCCCCTAGTTGGCGTTCTTTTGTTTCTGGGGATGCTTAGGAGGGATCGACACTACAGTGCACCACCGCCATAATAAGGGTCCCCGGTAGGGCGGTGGTGTGCCAGGGCAATATGACCGCCTTATAGAGGGAAGCCGCACTATTCACTCCAGGTTGCGTATGAGCGCAATTTCCCAGACACCGTGTGCCAAGCGATTTTGACCGCCTTATGTCGGCATACTGCCTTGTTGGGGAGACCCCTGCTGCTGTTGCATTTGAAGCGGCTGCTGCACACACGATATTGTCGCGCATGGCCAAACAGGACAAGAAGAAAATAAAATAATAATCGTAACATTGACGCGTGTGGCTTGGTTTTCAGAGCGGTTCACGCACGACGTCATTGCGCTGACGTCGTTCGGCATCGACGTGGACAGCTTGGCGGCGACGGAAGCGAGTCCTTCTCACTCCTTCGACGCGATCGAAGCCACCGTCTCCTCGCTCATGGACCTCGCTACAAAGCCCGTCAAGATGTGAGTGGGAAGCCGAATCATCCAAGCATCTTTTGGGGGACATACTGTTGTGATAGCGATTCTGGGAATCCGTTGACACGCAACACACCTAACAGCGACGAGCGCCGCGATCGAACCAAACGTCCACAGGACGAAAGCCTGAGGCAATCTGAGTGTCTTCGTGCCTCGCGCTCTTGCTTGCCTCTCAGATCTTTAAATGTCTGCGTTCTTGCAGTTCTCAAACCCATCTCCTGCTACGCCAAACAGCTCGGATTGCTTCATGTCGCCGATGCGGCAATCGCGTCACCTTTTTTACGTCAACAGGTTGTGCGCCTCAAAGTTCAAGTCCCAACGGGGTCATTGGTTACAACCAGAGCGAGTTGGTTCTTGCGGCAGCAAAATGGACTATGATACGCCCATCCGAACTCGCAACCTCTAGAGAAACCTCCCCTACTACCCTCCCTTTTCCGAGAAAATGGTTGACGCGCACACTGTGTATACGAGACGACGGGGGTTTCACCCTATGATACAATGGTTGGTTGCGTTTCATTGGGTTAGGGTTAGAGGGTTAGTGTTATGTTTCTAGAGTATACATATAACTTAAATACTATACACATGCTAACCATTTTGTCGAAAAGGTGGTAAAATACCCTCCTCGTTACAGCCGCACCCACATGGTTGGGGGATGAAAAATACCTTTGAATTTTTTGGAGAGGGGTTCGTTTGTTTGCAGGGGTAAGAACAGGTGGAAGTTTACAAACGCTGGCTGCATGCTACAGCAGTAGCTCGATGGTTGTGGTGTACAAGTTAATTTTTTTTTTTGAAAAAAAGCACAAGCCGGGGGGGGCCTCCCTTCTGGCGAGAGACGCGTTCTACGATGGAGGCAAAACTAAGGTATACCGCTTTTTGGCGAAGACGTTTTGTAAATTTCGCGAGTTCCTTGACCCAAAATCGTCGATTGAAAAAAAAATATATCTTGTTTTGCAATTATTAATAGGCCAATGCTACGTACGGCGAGGGGGGGTTACGTTGTTTCACCCCTTTTTGGGCACTTTTTTTTCGGTGGCAATCGGTGTCACTCGCGCGAGTGACCGACGAACCCGCCCCGCCGTTCCTTGCGGCCACCGGCTTTCGTGAGCTGTTTTTAATATTGTCGATATCCATCACGAAAAAGAAGGGGATATGGTTAGCAGCTACGCCGCACAAAAACAATCGCCGAACGTGTTTTTTTGGTCGGCGAGGTCCAGACGAGTTTTCACTCGCGCGAGCATGACAGTTCGTGTGTATGGTATGATGTATGATGTATGATGGCTCAGACACGGTTGTGAAAATTCAGGGTACCCTCCCCTACCGTAGGCTAGAGCCATCCGACGGTAGGGGTTGCAGTTGTTGGATGAACTAATGATGTACCTGTTGTCCGATTGAGCTCGTCGAGTGAGGAACCACCGGTTAGTCATTGATCAAGTAGTTTAAACGAGTATGTGTCCCGGTAGGGGTTGCAGTTGTTGGATGAACTAATAATGTACCTGTCCGATTGAGCTCGTCGAGTGAGGAACTAGCGGTCACCTGGTAGTCATTGATCAAGTAGTTTAACGGGTATATGTCCCAGCAGGGGTTGCAGTTGTTGGATGGACTAACAATGTACCTGTTGTCCGATTGAGCTCAAGTGGGAAACCACCGGTCAGTCATTAATCAAGGAGCTTAACGAGCACATACATTGTTTCAGGAAACTAAGGGGCATGGAAAAGCGCTTGGTCGGGTTGTGCGAACGAAGAATGCCTTCGAAGTCATGTAGTATATCGGGCGAGACATATGAGTTCGTCATGTGAGTAGGAGAGGTCAGGGACTTTTGTTAGAATATCATGCACGTCTACGATAGCCTCGATCATTTTTTATCAAGAATACACGTATCCCTAGGCCATGGGGGATGCGTGCTACGATATAATAGAGGTATACCCTTTTTTGGCAAGACACGCGTGCTACGGTACAGAGGTATACCCTTTTTTGGCAAAACACGCGTGCTACGAGACGATAGCAGGTATACCTTTTTTTGGCAATTTTGTTTTTCTAAACCCAATATCGTCGGAAAAAAAATAAATAATAGGCCATTTTTTCTGCATGATTCTCCTCGGATACCTAGGCCTGATGGGCTTTCCATCCGCGGGACAGCAATTTTATTTTTCTCTCCGAATGCAGTTTTCGGGAAAGGTCTATTGAGCTCCCAAGTTTTCGAACAACCCCAGAAGAAAAAATTTGGTGCACCTATCTATCATCTCGTAGCCCGCGTCTAAAATGGTTGGCCGCAGGGTGCTGCGCTCTCGCTTCGCTCAACGTAAGGTTTTGCTTCGGAGGGGTGTAGTGTAGAGCTCCTCAACAAGGTAGTAAGCAATCTCCTCGGGAGACAAACGATGGAGCACCGTAGTTACCGCAGCGCGTGTCTGGCGGCGGAAGCGTGGACCACGCCGGACCTACGCAAGGGTTGCAGTCCCCTTTCTGGTCAGCGCTGACTGCCTAGCTCAGTGGTTGTGGTGCGCTTCGAACAAACTCCTCTATATACAGAGCTGTGACCACGGGTTTTGGTTTTGCAAGCTGGAGTAGGGGTCCCCCCAAGGCGGTATCCCGATATAAGGCGGTATCCCGATATAAGGCGGTATCCCGACATAAAGCGGTATCCCGATATAATGCGGTATCCCGATGTAATGCGGTATCCCGATGTATGGCGGTATCCCGATATAGGGCGGTATCCCGATACAAGGCGGTATCCAGATGTAATGCGGTATCCCGATATATGGCGGTATCCCTATATAGGGCGGTATCCCGATACAAGGCGGTATCCCGATGTAATGCGGTATCCCGATATAAGGCGGTCAGAGTTGCTTGGCACAACTGAGGAATTGCAGCCATAACCTGAAAAGAAGTAAGGCGTCTTTCCCCAATCAAGGCGGCCACATTGCTCTGTCCTGTCACATCACACTGCACCCCGCCGCCTTACTGCTGGACCCCCACTGCACTTGTGGTTAAGGTGGTGGCCTCATCCTCCCCCCAAACTAGCCGTACGCTCCCCCCCCCCCCCCCCCCCCCCCCCTCCCTTCTCGCCCTAACCCTAAGATGGCCTTATGCACCCCCCCAACTAACCGTAACCTCCCCGCTCCCCCTTCACTCCCCCCCCTCGCCACTCCCCTTCACTCATCCTCCCACCCCTCTAACCTTGCCCCCCCCCCCCCTCGCCACTCCACTCCCCTTCACTCATTCTCCCACCCCTCTAACCTTGCCCCCCCCCCCCCTCGCCACTCCACTCATCCCTGCCCCTACTACCCGTACCCTTATGTTAGTTTGGGGTGGATCACTCTGTCAACGGCGCTTCCGTGGGTACGCCGGACCAACGAGCACTCCTTTCGGCTAACGAACGTTCTCGAGGTGAAATAGGTTGTTGTTGTTGTTGTTGTTGTTGTTGTTGTTGGTATTGTTATTGTCACTCGACAACGCGCAGGGCAGCATGAGCCTCAGCGTCGATCACTCATCAAAAATCCCCCCCCCCCAGTAAAAAAGAAAAAAGAAAAAAAGAAAGAAAACCGAGTTTTGATGGCTTTTTTTATACGTCGTTGTTTCACACCATAACTGCTTGAAATGTGTCTTCTAATAGCCTTTTTGTCTTCATTTTTTATGTCGTTTTCGTTTCATCTTTGTGTCGTTTTATATACATACATATTTTTAACGTATTTTTTTTTAATATATTCTCTAATGCCCTTCTTGTAACTGATTGTGTTTACGTTTTTTGTATAAATTTTTGGCGCATTTGCGGGAAGGGAGCGATCGACGCTGTAAGGCGGCAGATAAAAAGGAGTGGCGCTCGCGCCGACCCGAAGAAGACCGCAATGGTAGACAACGGAAGCGCGCCCGCCGATGCTCCAGAACCGGACGCGCAGATGACGTGCGGCTCGCTGCTGCGTAAAATTGTGAGTCAGCTGACCTGCTGTTAACAGTAGTCTGGTAGGTAGCGCGATATACTATTATGTGACCACCGCCAACCAAGTCTACCTAGGATAACTTCATGGGATGACGCGGGCTACGACAGAGGGTGCGCCACATTTTTTTGTGGAGTTCCTCAATTTGTGAGAGCTTGAGAGCTCTCCCCCAAAAAACTGATATGGAGAGAAAAAATGAGACTGCTGATGACCGATGATGATGATGAATGAATGACCGCCGCCGCCGCCGGATGAATGAATGAAAGAAAATATCCGATGGCCTGGGTGATAAAAACGAAAACCGTTGCAAAAAAAAAAAAAGTTGACCAGATTTCCGACGATTGTGTTAGGGTCAAGGAGGTCCGTCATTAACAAAAAAATAGCCAAAAAACGGTATACCTCTATTGTAAGCCCGCGTCGGATGCAGAGGCCCCTAGCCATTTGAGCCGGTCTGGTTCTATACCTCTCGCCTAAAACCTGATTTGGAGAAAAGTAAATGTGCCTTGGATGTGTGTGTGTGTGTTCTTCACATTAAACCGTTCTTCTACTCGTCGACATCCAGCACACCCAGTGTCCGTACTGATTCTTCACCCTAGAAAGATCAGCTCTGTGGTCACAAGCTACGACACAGAGATAATGCATCGTAATGCATTCGACAACGCAATGTCATGCCCTAGTACTGGGTACGACAGGCACAACATACATACGTCAGCAACAGAAATACATTGGAAGAGAGAAATACGAAATAAACAAAAACAAAAACAAAAACAAAAACAAAATAATAATAAGAAAACAAATAAAAACAAAGATAAAAATAAAACAAAAAATGAAACAAACAAAATGAAGGGGAAATCGAAGAAACAACCCAACCGGAAAGGAGAGCCAAAGCTCGGAAAAGAAACATAATAAAATAAAATAAAATATAGTAAAGTAAAACCAAAATAAGATAATCCGAACACGAGCCAAAAACCTGGACACGCAAGGAGGGAACAAAGGGGAAAAAAAAAAAATGCCCCAGAAAAAGACGAAAAGTGCTATGTACCTACTAGTCGGCCTGGTACCTTGCTACCCTGTCTGCCATCTCCTTCCTGCCTTCGTCCACCGCGGTCTCCCTTCTATTCCTCCTGTTGCCCCCCCTGCCCCCATTCCCTTGGACGGCTTTCCTTCTACTCCTCCTGTTTCCCCCCCTCCCCCCTTTGTGTTCTTCTCATTAAACCAAAATACCTTGTAAAAGAGAGAAACAACGAAAGAAACCAAGACAAAATGAATAAATAAATAAATAAATAAAAAGGGGAGCCAAAGCTCGGGAGATAGAAACATACCCCGAGCATGAGCCAAAATGGACATGCAAGGGGGAAAGAAAGGGAAAGAGAAAAAATACCCCGGAAAAAAGAAACAAGTAAAAGAAGGAAGACTGGGAGGGCCAAATAAAACAGGCTCGTCACCTACCCACCATGCAAGACTCCCTTCATAAGGGTTAGGATGTACCCTCACATGAACAGTTCCATGGCCGAAACATGTAAAACCAAAAATAAAATAAAATAAATTCCGCACGATTTTAATAATGGAAAATTTTCCGCACGATTTTGGGTTTGAGGACACCTTCCCCGCCCCCACCGTCACTCCAAAAAAAAACGATGCACAACTTTCGTTTGGCCTAAGGTATGCAACGAAACATGTAGCAGAAAGAGAAAAAAAAGAAAAAAAAGCACACACACGATGTTGCTGTTGCGGAGGTCCCGTATTTTAAGAAAACGCTTGAGCCGAAAGTGCTGGTGCTACCTCTACACCCTATTAGCACTTGTACTGGGCGGGAATATAGGCACCGTTGAGGGTATCAAAAGGAGCATCAAACGGTCCTTAAATATCCGTCCCGATTGTTGTTGATGTTGTTGTTGATGTTGTTGTCATTGATATCATACGACGGCTAACAATCGTCCCCCCCCCCCCCCCCTGACCGGCCCGGCCCGCCCGGCCCGCCTGCCTGCTGCGTATTGCAGCGAGTGTGAGCTATTACTGTAACTCCGCGACAGTAGCCGCCACTCAGGCCTATCTACGAGGTGTCACTGCTATGGTTGTCGTCACCATGACTGACAGTCCGTCCGTCCCAATAATAGTGGACGCGGACGAAAGTGGACGGGCGAAGCTACTACATATAGCTCCGCGACGATTGCTACCGCCAGACACACGGCATCTGTGACATGGCGTGTGCCTGGCGTTGTCGTCGTAGATGTATACTTCGAATTGTGCGGTGACTGACAATCAAGCAGCCGCCACCACCAACACGGCCCGCCCGACCCCGCGCTTGGCCGTGTGTTCTTGGCGGGGAAAGGTGAAGAGGGAAAGCCCCGTGTTTGACTCGCTGGAACTCCGCTAGGCGGCCGATCGCGCACCCTTGGAAGGCGTGCGGTGTTTGTGAAGCCTTACACTATACAAGTGTTCATGACGAGGTGGCTTCTGCAGACAATCTGACCAGTGTAGTTCGGTAGTATTGCTCTATCACACTATAACTTGCTTTTCTCCGAGTGCCCCTCGCCCCCCCCCCGCTCCCTCCTCCCCCCGCCCCCGTCCGCCCATCCCCTCTTTCGATGACAAGAGCACTGATACCTGTTTTTGTCCCCGCTGTTTTCTTGTGTGTCGCTTTGGCGTTTGTTTTTGGTGTTTCCGGCGGTAGGTTGGGAAAGACCCCAGCAACATCAGCAAGGACCGCATGGTCTTTTCGGACGAAGAGGTCATCCGCGAAGCGAAAAGGTGACCGGTGGTACTGTCACATAAACCCCCGCTTAAAAATAGGAACACAGGAAATATACTGAGGGGGCGACCGACTGCCGCGCCCATTGTGTATATATTCGCCTGGCCGGTTTCTTGGGCGGGAAGCTCTACACAGTCAGTCTGGCCTTTCGTTTCGGGGCGCTGTCCAGCTACCATCCCTCACAGTTTTGGTCGAGCGGCTTGACTCGGCACCATGCCTTGCCTTTCGATGCGCGCCTGCTTACCTGTTGCAAACGTCTCCCAACAGTAATCCTCGCCACCAGCGGTGTACTCTTGTACATACACGTACACGTCGAGCGACGGACTCGCCGTTCAGATATGCAGACGCAGAACTCCGCGGCGTGTTGCATCACGCAACACTAACTGCAGTGCGGAATGCCTAGGCAACCATACCAGGTAGCAACCAATCTGCAACTACAGCAATAGTCAACAAAACTCACAGCTCTATGATTCCCCAAGCCCAAACCTGTTCCTCAATCCCAAACCCTAACTTCTCGATCCCCAGAACGGTTTTTCCATCTCAATCGCCTGGCCACGACGCCCCCTCCCTCCCTCCCTCCCTCCTTTCCCTCCAGCCTGTTCATCGCTGGGACGGAGTCGACGGCCTTGCCTCTGTGCTGGACCCTATACTACCTCATCAAGCACCCGGAAGCGTTCGCTCGTTGCCGCGCGGAGGCTCTCAGGGCGGCACCGGAAAGGTATTCACTGTCGTCGATAAACTGCTTGCGTTGTGAAAAAAATCGTTTCGGCTGTAAATAGTCGGTGTTTCTTGTCTGGCTACTTGCGCGGTGGTTATATATATATATATAAAAATGCGCACTCTTTTTTTTATTTTAATGTTCGAAATTTTTTTTTTCACGTTTTAGTCCTGATTTTGCATTTTTTTCACGTTTTAGTCCTGGACTCTCATGGGAACGCCTGCGTTCCATAGGAACGCCTGTGCCCCCTACCCCCCGTTTTTAACTTGCGACACCTCCCGGGGTTTTGAGCCAACCACATCCCGCAGGGGAACCTTGCAAAGTGCGCTACACCTGGTATTGTGGCCTCTGATGGCTAACTGTACCTATTTTTTTCTTGAGCTTTTTTCATCAAGATTTGTGTTTTTTTTCAAGTTCTCCCTCCTAGAAACCACGGCGTCTTTAGCTTTTCGGCTAGCTTTCAACACGTTTTTCACGTCCGGCGTTCGCAACTACCCCTGTCTTCGCTGCTGCTGCTGCTGCTGCTGCTCCTGTTACTACGATTACCCCCCCCCCCCTTCCAAACCAGCGATGTTCTGTAACGAACGTTTCATGGCTGCTCGACACGAGGGAGGATGCCACGAAAAAAAACTTGGCATGTATATTCTTGTTTGCAAAGGAAGGACTACTACTAGTAGTACTATCGAACCATGACGTCGGGGTGGAAAGGGACACTGTATTTAAGGAAATACGACGCCGGGATCTGGTTTCAAAATCGGTTTCGTCGAAGAAGAGTCGAGGGGGGGGGGGGGGGGGGGGGAGGGTTCCGTAGAACGACTCGAACGTCCTCCCACACACGCTACTCTAAAAGGTGCATCGTTTTTTTTTCCTTTTGAGACGCCTCGTCACTGGCTTGAGGAGCTTCGGGGGGGGGGGGGATGATGCTCCTGATTTTGGGGGAGATGTCAACATTGGAGTCCGAAGTGTTACAGCAATGCAAACAACAGTACAAGAAGGCGTCGAACAAGGACGGCCGTGGCTTAATCTTGCTCATACTGGTCGCTCGCTCGCTCACAATGCCCGTACGGTATACGCTTGAAAAATTCTTGATCACCGTTTGTTGGTCGCTGTACATGCCCCCCCCCCACCCTCCCCCACAGTGGTTTAACCCCTTCAGAGTCCCGAACACCCCTCCCTACACTATTTCCAGGTAAAGTGGACCCAGAAACGGGTTTCCAGTTGTAGAGGGATTAACGTCATTACAACCGGAAACCCGTTTTGGGGACACATTACTTGGAATTAGTATAGGGAGGGTTTTTGGGCTCTACAGGGGTTAATCTCAGTACAGTTCCCACCCGCGACGTGAAGGTCGAGTGTGTCGATTTAACTGGCCGCCTAAACCGATGTAATGTCGCTACTGCGGCCGCCGTTTTCCCGTCGCGCCCACACGTACCCTTGTACCCTTGCTTACGATGACGACGACAACCCTCCCTAGCGATGGGATGGTGTCGACGAGCGAGCAGCTGTCGAAGCTGGTGTTTTGCTCGGCCGTGTTCAAGGAAGCGCTGAGGCTGAAGAGCGTGGCGCCGTTCTTGATGTACTACTGCAAGGTAAAGACCCTGTGCTTTATGCCGTCCGGTACCATAATACAGCTGCTACTGCGAGGTATGATATTTACCCTGTGCTTTATACCCGTCCGGTACTATATGTAATACAGCTTTGGGTTGACTGACTAAGCATCTTGATGTACTGCGTACTGCAAGCTGTTATAGACTAAACTGTTAACTCGTTTGGGCTGGTCGGCATTACTTCCCCGGTTACTTTCGCGGATCGGGCCGGGTCGGGTCGGGTCGGGTCGGACCGGGTCGGGTCGCGGGTCGGGTGGGGTCGGGTCGGGTCGGGTCGGGTCGGGTCGGGTCGGGTCGGGTCGGGTCGGGTCGGGTCGGGTCGGGTCGGGTCGGGTCGGGTCGGGGCGGGTCGGGTCGGGTCGGGTCGGGTCGGGTCGGGTCGGGTCGGGTCGGGTCGGGTCGGGTCGGGTCGGGTCGGGTCGGGTCGGGTCGGGTCGGGTCGGGTCGGGGCGGGGCGGGGCGGGGCGGGGCGGGTCGGGTCGGGTCGGGTCGGGTCGGGTCGGGTCGGGTCGGGTCGGGTCGGGTCGGGTCGGGTCGGGTCGGGTCGGGTCGGGTTGAGTCGGGTCGAGTCGGGTCCGGTCCGGTCCGGTCCGGTCCGGTCGGATCGGGTCGGGTCGGGTCGGGTCGGGTCGGGTCGGGTCGGGTCGGGTCGGGTCGGGTCGGGTCGGGGCGGGGCGGGGCGGGGCGGGTCGGGTCGGGTCGGGGCGGGGCGGGGCGGGGCGGGGCGGGGCGGGGCGGGGCGGGTCGGGTCGGGTCGGGTCGGGTCGGGTCGGGTCGGGTCGGGTCGGGTCGGGTCGGGTCGGGTCGGGGCGGGGCGGGGCGGGGCGGGGCGGGTCGGGTCGGGTCGGGTCGGGTCGGGTCGGGTCGGGTCGGGTCGGGTCGGGTCGGGTCGGGTCGGGTCGGGTCGGGTCGGGTCGGGTCGGGTCGGGTCGGGTCGGGTCGGGTCGGGTCGGGGCGGGGCGGGGCGGGTCGGGTCGGGTCGGGGCGGGTCGGGTCGGGTCGGGTCGGGTCGGGTCGGGTCGGGTCGGGTCGGGTCGGGTCGGGTCGGGTCGGGTCGGGGCGGGGCGGGGCGGGGCGGGGCGGGGCGGGGCGGGGCGGGTCGGGGCGGGGCGGGGCGGGTCGGGTCGGGTCGGGTCGGGTCGGGTCGGGTCGGGTCGGGTCGGGTCGGGTCGGGTCGGGTCGGGTCGGGTCGGGTCGGGTCGGGTTGAGTCGGGTCGAGTCGGGTCCGGTCCGGTCCGGTCCGGTCCGGTCGGATCGGGTCGGGTCGGGTCGGATCCGATCCGGTCGGGTCAGGTCGGGTCGGGTCCGGTCGGGCTGCTGAGCTACTGTAGTAGACAGCCATGCACCATACATAGTAAGAATACTGAGCTGGCAATCCCGAAGGGGAAGCTTGTGCTACGCTTTTGCTACACTATATCCTGCTCTGGGGCTGTGAGTTGACTTGATGGTGAATCTTGGGATGTACTACTGCAAGGTATTATGTTGCATTCACGTACGGCTGCCTGGTATGAATTAGCTGACGATGTACTGCTGCAAGGTACCAGGATGATATACCAGGTATACCATAATGGTTGGCTGATGTACTGCAAGGTGCCGTATCTGGTACCTTGGTGTATGCGATGGCTGTGTCGGCGGAAGTCGACGATAGTAATACGAAGTAGTAATTTCGGCTACATGCCGCCGACTAGTTCATCAATCGGCTAGATATGATATAGACTACATGCTTTACTGTTGCATTCTCTAGCGCATTACAGTAGTTGAGGGTCGGTCGACAGCCTGCAGTAATTCCCGGAGCTCTGCGTCTTTGAGTATATGACTGGCATATTTGTGGCTCAAGTCGTGGCGAATCCCTTGGCCTAGACAAGGAACGAAAAATGCTGTTGTATCACAACACCTATGGGATATTATGATATTTAGTAACTGCTGTTTAATCGAACATCCTCGCCAGCCCAATAAGAATAAGAACAATGTTGCTAGAAGAAATATCACCAGTAGCGTAACACATCCTGATAGACAATAAAACTTCCCTCTGCCGCTGCCGCTAACTCCAACGCTAACGCTAACTAGTGATCCAACGCTCACGCTAACTCCAACACTAAGGCTAACTCCAACGTCAATTCCAACTCCAACGCTAACGCTACCACTAATGCTACCACTGACGCTAATAGCTAAACGGTAACAGCTAAACGCTAACATCTAAAGCTAACAGCTGACAGCGAACGCTAACAGCTAACGCTAACAGCTAAACGTTAACAGCTACAGCGAACAGCTAACAGCTACCGCTAACAGCTACCGCTAACAGCTAACGCTAACAGCTACCGCTAACAGCTAACGCTAACAATCTAGCGCTAACAGCTAACGCTAACGACAAACGCGAACGCTAACTCTAGCACTAACGTTAAACCTATCACTAACGCCAGCGCTAATACTAAGGGCTAACGCTATCGCCAACCCTAAGGCTATCACTACCACTAACGCTACTGCTACCACTACCGCTAACGAAAACTCTAACAGCTAAACGTTAACAGCTAAAGCTAACAGCTAACGCCAACAGCTAACGCTAACAGCTAACGCTAACAGCTAACGCTAACAGCTAACGCTAACAGCTAACGCTAACAGCTAACGCTAACAGCTAACGCTAACAGCTAACGCTAACAGCTAACGCTAACAGCTAACGCTAACAGCTAACGCTAACAGCTAACGCTAACAGCTAACGCTAACAGCTAACGCTAACAGCTAACGCTAACAGCTAACGCTAACAGCTAACGCTAACAGCTACCGCTTACAGCTACCGCTAACAGTTAACGGGGTAACAGCTAACGCGAAAGCTAACACCAGCACTAACGCTAAATCCACCCCCAAGGCTAACGCAATTGCTAAGGCTAACGCCAGCGCCAACACTAAGACCCACGGCAACGCGTAAACGCCAACGCTAAAAACGCCAACGCCGCGCCGCGAAACGGTGCTTGCCGTCAACTCTGTCATTTTCAGGAGTCGTTCACGATGGAGAACGGGATGAAGTACGACAAGGGGACGTCGTTCTGCGTGCTGACTCGTTTCGTGAGCATGTCAGACGAGTTTTTTTCCCGGGGGGCAGATTTCGTGCCAGAGAGGTGATTATTAATAATAATAACAAGACACACATATCATGCGGGGGTTGGTTCAAGGCAAACGGCGGAAGTTCTCTCCCCCACGAATGCCGCTCGCAGTATCTGGTCCAAGGGTGCAAATTTGGTGTCATGCTGACTCTCGCGACCAGTCGCAGAGGGTGACATGGCCATTTTTTTTTCATTTTTGTGACGGTCTCGGGCTGTCTCTAGGAGCGAAACTCGTGTCGACCAATTTTAATGACAGGCCCTTCATTTTTTTTCGTATAGTATTCAGTATTTTTGCAAGCGGGGGCGCAAAACAAATTGCGTCGCATTGTGCACGAACCGGTTGGAGATACTCGAAAGCATGTCTGTAGCATTTTTCGCGCACAGAATCGAAGATCTGACCTGCGTATGTTCAATATTAAGCAGAAGATAGAAAAATTACTGTATCCTACACTGAAACCAAGTCATTGAAAGGAAACAACATATATTACTCGTTATTTCGCACGAAAACCCAAATATCCACGCCGCTTTGGAGAGACCCTGACATTTTGCACACGTGTTCTGCACGCCCATCCCAAGGCTTGACGTCCATGTTTTTTTTGTTTTTGTTCGCCGAAAATATTTGATCTGAGGTGGTCCGATATTCCCAAAAAATCTGACGAAGAATCAGACCAAATAAAAACAAACAAAAAAAGCGATAGCAAGAGGTCTTCGCAACGGTACATAGAAGACACGAAACGTGTGCAAAATTTCACGTTCTAAATAGAAAAAACGGCGTAGACATTTGCCGGGGAATACGTTTCCGTCTAGTTTGACTTGGGCCAGAGACTGTATACAATCACAACTAACTGCTGTTGTTGTTTAATGCCCTCAGATTTTAATGCACTTTTATAGCACTTTTATAGCAGGTTTAAGGAATTTTTATAGCAGTTTTATTGCAGTTTTATAGCAGTGGTAAGGCGCTTTTACAGCAGTTTTAAGGCACTTTTATAGCACTTTTTTATATAGCACTTTTATAGTAGTTTTAAGGCACTCTTACAGCAGTTTTAAGGCACTTTTTTTTAGCAGTTTTAAGGCACTTTTACGCCACAGATACGATAGGAGAGGCTCCTTTTTTTTTTCTTCTTCTTTTTCGTTTGGCTCGAGATCGCTCGCGCGAGTCGAGTGACTCCCCTGCCCCTTGCGTTCAGAGGCTCTTCGTTCTGTTCAAGTCTCACCTCATGAATCCTCTACATGGGATGGTTAGCCTGCGAAACTGCGGCAAACAAAACCGCCCTACGAGTCAGTCACGATTGCCGTGCGTAGGTCGGAAATGGGGGGTACTCCCGCGGCCGTGCATAGGTGTCGTTCCATTTTTTTGAAATCGAGAGAGGACTGATTCTACGATATCCCCCCCCCCCCCCGCCCCTTAAAACCAGCGATTTTGTTTAATGAACGTTTTTTTGTGCCTCTCGACACAAGGGAAGGATACTACTGATAGAAAAGTGTCCACATATTTTCTTGTGCGCAAAGGTCTGTCGATCGAAGACGTCAGGGTGTCGAGGGACACCGTGTTTCGGGAGATACGACCGGGAGCTGGTTTTGAAACCGCCGATTTCGTTAAAAAGAAGTCGGGGGGGGGAGGGGGGGGGGGCTACCGTGGAACGATTCAGAGTCGTCCCGTGGGCGGTAGGTATTGCACGTTTTTGCGTGTTAAATGCTTTTTTCTCCGCAACCGAGGGAGAGCACCGGTTGGTCGGATATTTTCACTATCACGGAGATTCATTGTTAACAGGGGCAAATGCCTCATCATCATCATCACCATCATCATCATCATCATCATCAACATCATCATCATCATCATCGTCATCATCATCGTCATCATCATCATCATCATCATCATCGTCATCATCATCGTCATCGTCATCATCATCGTCATCATCATCATCATCACCATCATCATCATCATCATCATCATCATCATCACCATCATCATCACCATCATCACCATCATCATCATCATCATCATCATCATCATCGTCATCATCATCATCATCATCATCATCATCATCATCATCATCATCATCATCATCATCATCATCATCATCATCATCATCATCATCATCATCATCATCATCATCACCATCATCATCATCACCATCATCATCATCATCATCATCATCATCATCATCACCATCATCATCATGTTGCAAAAAAGAAATTCGCCGGAAATATTCTCATAATTTTTCGCAATTATGTCTCGGCCAGAACATCATATCTTTTATTTTTTACTTTTGCGCGCCGTGACCGCAAGGCCTATGCGAACAATCCAAGCCATCGTTTACCGTTGTCGACGAAGAATTGACAGAGTTATGACCCCATAGGCATTAAATCACCCCTGTTAACAATGCATCTCCGTAATAGTACCTACGGTCGTTTGAGGTCTAGCGCGCATAAAAATGATATTGGCCCGGGCTGCACGATTGGGTTCCTTCGAAGTCATTTTTTCCTTTCGGTGAGGCAGCGAATTGAGCCCCCCGTGTCACGAGCTCAGAAGCTTTGTACTACTGCACCCCTGCCTTTACTTTTCAACTCTCGACTATCCTTACGTAAAGCAGCAGTGGCATCTTTCCTATATGACCCTGTACCAACCATTTCCCACAAAACTCCCCGTCCCCATAGCTATGTAAACACGTACTCAAAATCGGTAGTCGTCGTCGTGCCGCGTCTTTTTTTCGGTCGGTGTTGTTTTTCTCGCTGCATCGTGCATTGGCCTTGGTGCTGTCCGCGCGCATCTACCCCCGTCACATGGTGGCTGTAAATGTTGCATTTTGCCAGATTATGGTGTACCTACATGGATATTATTTAGCTTTTGTTTGCTTGGGGGGCGGGTTGACTTCGTCGTTGGTCTCGCCGTCACGATGAAGGTGCAGGGCACAAGCTGCAACGTCCATATGGCTCACAAACATGTGGAAGATTGAACGTGGAAAATCTGGAGTTGTGTGGAACGGTGTATTGAATCTTAATATGTGGAAGGCGTGTTTGATTCGGGGATATCTAGGTACACATATGATATAAAATCTGGAGTTGTGTGGAACGGTGTATTGAATCTTAATATATGGAAGGCGTGTTTGATTCGGGGATATCTACGTACACATATGATATAAAATCTGGAGTTGTGTGGAACGGTGTATTGAATCTTAATATATGGAAGGCGTGTTTGATTCGGGGATATCTACGTACACATATGATATAGAGCAAGTACGTGTGCGGTTTAAAGTGGAGGGTAACAAGGACACGACGGGTACTGAAGAAAAAAAACACACGGCAGAGTACAGGAGAAGCTGGTTGGTAGCCGACTGGAAGAAACTAGTGCTGACGTGAGGATTACGGCTGAGAAAAGTAGCAGAAAAACAAGAAGAAAAAAACTCGAGAGAAAAAAATGGAGGAAACCCCGTTTCGCACTTTCACATGGGCGTACGATAAAACGCCAAAAAAGCAATAAATCCATACTCATTCAAGACATTAAGTAATTTTGCCCTTGAAGGCGCACGATATACGCCCAGTCTACGCCTCTATTCTGTACCCACACTTCCCGAACTGACATCGATCTACTTGCAGGCAAATTTAGGTTTGCACCCGTTTGTTTTGTTTTATTTTGTTTTGTTTTGCCATCACATTTCTTACAAAGAGAGCCGATTTTTTTTTTGGAGGAACACGCAAAAAGGTACTGGTGTACCTTCGTGATGCCTCCTGGTTTTCTTTAGGACAACACGCTTGGAAATAGAGTTGGACCTTCCTTTGCACGAGCAAAAGGGTATACTTCGAAGGGTACCTAATTGGTGCCTCCCATATCCTTCATGTTTGGTACGATCACCACCCCCGCGGTATGTTACGGCAGGTGGATCGAGGAAGAACGCGTGGAGGCGTTACTGGGCAAGGGGGCGAGAAAAACCGAGCACGATATCCGCCACGTGGAATCGGCGTTTCTGTCGTTTGGTGCCGGTCCCAGGGTTTGTCCGGGAAGGGTGAGTTGCGGTTTTGTCGTTTGGCTATAGCTTCGGTGAAGGCGGGCGGTGTCCTCAGGTTGTGCATGGCCGTAGTCGTGTGCCCATAGACCCTCACATCCCTGCTCTGTCGGGACCGAGCGCGTCCGGTTTTCACCAGCCAGGCAGACATTGCTTGCACCAAGCGCGAAGCGCCGTGAGGTCTTCGTCGAGTCGGGGGTGGGGCGGGTGGGGGGGGGTGATACGCAAGTCATAATGTACGACCAGAGGGAGAGGCGGGGAGAGGGGGAAAATGAGAGAAAGAGAGAAAGAGACCTTGCTTCACTTCGCCTCTTTCAGGCTTCAGAGGGAAAACACGTCGGTAGCAGACGACTTGATTAGACACAGCATCAGCCACACGAAACACCCGACCCTGGTCTCGATTTTTTCTCCCGAATAGAGGGGGGTGTCCGGACGCCGACGCCAAGAGCTGTGCGAACACGCCCGCGCATCCTTTTAGGTGACCCTCCCTCGTGAAAGCGTGCTGCGGCAGAGGTATCAAAGCACTTATTTAAGCGTTAAAATGTTTTCTGAATTGTGATGGGGCTCCTTAACCCTCCTTTTAGCCCGAAATCGTCGGGGGTTTTTTAACCAAAAATCGTCGCATTTTTCCATTTCTTGTTTTCGCCCCCCTCCAAAAAAGTTTTCGTGTACCTGGAGAACATGGGATTGATTCTTGATCAGGTTGAACTTCTCAGTTCACAATCAAGTCGGGTTTTGGGGTGGGGCATAGAGCTTCCCAACACGAGAACCTTGCAGAAAACAGAAGGTGCACCTCTCTTTTTGGCGTAGCATGCGTCCGCACTGCCGAACGCTCTTTTGCTTGATACACTAGATTACTCATGTGGTCGCACAGCTTGTTTTTTTGGCAACTATATACCATTGAAGAATAAACAAAATGTACGCTTCCAGCTGTGAGATCGAAGATTTCGTTGAAACTACTCATCTTTTGCCAGCTGTGTGTGATACTCCGTATATACTTCGACGTATGTGTTTATAATTTCTTGCTCGTCACATTTATAGTCTTCGCACTGTTTGTTTCTCTTTCTATTCGAGATTCCTCCCTAGTCGTAACTCAGGTCCAGGGGTCCACTACGCGGGCGATTCTCTCCCCTCCCCACTACGGTACGTGCCTTCATTTTTGTCGCGAAAAGACTTGCGCTTTTTCTTCCCTCGTCGACTCGAGCATCGAATTGCTATACATGGACCCAAAACGGATTTTATAATTCTAACAACAACAACAACAACAACAACAACAATAACAACAATAACAACAACAATAACAACAACAACAACAACAACAACAACAACAACAACAACAACAACAACAACAACAACAACAACAACAACAACAACAACAACAACAACAACAACAACAACAACAACAACAACAACAACAACAACAACGGTGCTCTTCTTTGCCTGTCTGCCTTTTATATTTTGCACTTTCAGGATGTGGCCAAGGCTGAGGCGGCTCTCACCATCGCCTCCATTTGCGCTCGCTTCGACGTGTCCCTCGCACCTGGCCAGGTAAACAAAGGCAGCATCAAGATGCGCGATTGGCGTCCATTGCAGTGCCGTAGTACGACCGTAATATAGGAGTAGAACTTTTTTGTTGAATAATATTTCGGAAATGCGGGGCGCTTCTTACCCTGAAATCGCTGGGGTATAATTTTTTTTTTCTTGTTGCATTTTTTTTGTTGTTGTTGTATACCGTAAGACATTATACTGTTCATCGGGGTTTTCGCTCTTCGTTTTTTCTCAAATAATCAGTGTTTTTGCGTGGGAGTATAGAGTAAGTTTATCAAGTGACCACCCCCAGGAAGAAGGAAAAAAAAAAAAATGGTGCACGATAGACATCACAAATATAATGTAAGACCAATGACAGCGACACTATAGACCCCGAGAAGTAAACGACCTAAAACTGACGGCCCCCCCCCCCCCCCCGCGACCCCATCCCTCCACTTCAACGCCCCGTTCTTATCGTTCCGATCCCCGGTGGTACCATCTTTCACGTATAGGTGGACCCCCCAGAGGAGACGATGACGTTGACACTGGGACCGAAAGCGGTTAACCTGCTCTTCGCGAAAAGGCGAGCTGATTCATAATGACGCTCAATCACGCCCGCTCCCTAGCGAAAAACGCCGCCCGGATGGCTAGGGAACCCTACTTTTTGGTAGAGTTGGGAGGCGGAAATATACCGCCCGCCGCCCTGCCAGGAAACCCTGCTTTGGGGTAATAAAGTGGGAGAGGTTTTCGCTCCCAAGCGAAAAACGCCGCCTGAGCTGTTAGGAAACCCGACATTACGGTAGAGTGGGAGAGGTGTTCGCTCCCAAGAATTACACGCCGCCTGACCCGCCAGGAAACCCTAATTTTTGGTAGAGTGGGAGAGGTTTTCGACAGTGAAAGAGGCGGGATACGGTGAGATGTGCATGGGGTGGGGTGGGGTGGGGTGGGGTGGGGTGGGGTGGGGTGGGGTGGGGAGCGTATGCATTCGATTGAAATCGGGGGCGGTGGGGCGAAAAAAAGGGAGGGACGATGTTGTAAGGTAGACTATTACTAGCAGTACCATCGTGTGATGATTACTAGCGGTATTACCGTGTGATGTGATGGGATGTGTCCTTTGGGGGTCGATGTAGAGCCGGTGTTGTTGTAATGCATGGGCTCGCTCGGATAGATGAGAGGGAGGGTCGGCGGGAGGGGGGGGGGGGGGAGGGGGGTCCAAGCGAGATCTCATGGTCTCTGATTTCTTATTTATTTGTTTATTTTTTGCCACGCACGGAGAGCCGGAGCGAGATCTCCCATGGTTTCTGATTTCTGTTTTGTTTTTTCCTTTTTTTTTGTTTTCTTGACGCATGGAGAGTCAAGAAGAAAACGCCTCATTTTACGTATTTTTAACCGGGCGACGTGGCGCGCTCTTTCTGTGTGCATGAACATTGCTCCCACAAAACTGGGGCGGCGTCATAGATAAGTTATTCTATATCGCCGCTTCGCTTCGAAGCGATGGAGCAAGCGAGGGAGCCAAAGAGGCGCGCTCCTGCCCAGGCCAGACTCGCCGCCTCGCTTCTCACAACGGAGCAAAAGAGAGAGCAATAGGAGTTCTGCCCAGCCGGTGACACGACCGACGCATAGTTGTGCCCTTCGTCGCGCACCTATCGCCGTTAACGTCGTCTACAGTGGGGAGGACCCCCCCCCCCCGCCTCCCCCTTTGGTAGAACTCCACTCACGTGTTTGGGGGGGACATCCTCGGAAGAAGTTTGTGGTATGTTTTTTGAGTGCTGCAAGGGTTATACATATGTTACAACCGTTTTGGAACTTAAGACACGCTTTTTAAAGAGGGAAAAATCCTTGGGAATAGTGTGGGGTCCTTTTTTTGTTTTTTGGCGGTTCTAGAATTGGACACATTTTTCTTCGGGGTGGAATCACCTTGGAAATAGTGTTTGATCATGTGTTTTGGCGTTTTCAAAAAGGGTCAAGATAACTCCCTCAAATTATTGATCAAGGTAAAACCCCCTCTAGAACTGGAGCCGCGGTTTTAGGGCAAATACTCGCAAATGGCTGTCGAATATATATTTTCTGGCAGTTCTAGAACCGGGCACACATTTTTCGGGGGAAAAACACTTGGAAATGATGTGTGACGCTTATTTTCTGGCAGTTCTTAAGGCGTTAAATTTGATTAACTCCGTTAGTACTGTGGCTGGAGCGACATATTCGGGAGGAGGTTTTTACTTGAAAATAGCACCGTGTGTGGTCGTTTTTTTTTTCGGCAGTTCTGAACGGGGTAATTCGATTAAAAGTAATTGGAGCCACGTTTTTTTCGGGGGAAACTTACTCGGAAATAGTTTGTGATCATTTTTTTTTTTGGCAGTTCTAAAAGGGTTAATCCAGGAGGAGGAAGAGGAGGAGGGGCGGGGAGTTTTTTCGTCGTGCTCGCGAAAGTTTAGTGGTATCGAATGCACACGGCGAATTTTGGTCGGTTGTTGCTGGTGTGTTGGCGGTCTTGTCCACCGGTGACCATGAATACCACCAGCAGTTGTGGGGCACGGTCTCGTCGCACGCGTCACCATCGTGTTTTGTTTTGTTTTGTTTTTTTTCCTTGTTTTGGGTCGAGGGGGACACACCTGCGCGTCTGTCCCCGCCAAAAAACAAAAAAAGACGTCGGGGTCGAGGACCAAAAAAGAAAATGGTGCCAACGCCCAACACAATCAATCAGTGAAAATGCGCTTCGGTTTTGTTCCCGGGCGGGACGAAGGCATGTACGGTGTTTTTTGTTTCAGATAATTTTTAGTTTCGATAATAATGTGGGGGGCGCGCGAAAGCGAAAAGCAAGCACGCGCCGTCTCTTTTCCCTTGTTTTTTCATTCTTGACACACTTTTTGGTTGAAGCCGCCACGCACGCGCGGTCATATTTGTTGGGTTGCGCCCTTGCTTTGGAAGTTGGCGTGTTTTTGTATTTTGTTTTTCCCGGGGATTCGGGGGCGGAAGTAATCGTTTGGGGCAATTTCTCTCAGGTATCATCACTCCGGGATTCATTTATCTCAGGTATGCCTCGTTTTCGAGAAATTTCGCTCAGATGTCCCTCGTTTTGGGGTAATTTTTCTCAAGAAGGTATTCCTCCCTTTGGGGTAATTTTTCTCAAAAAGGTATTACTTCCTTTGGGGTAGTTTCTCTCAGGTCTTCCCCGTTTTGAGGTAATTTATCTCAAGGTATTCCTCATTTTGGAGTAATTTCTCTCGGATATTCCCCATTTTGGGGCATTTTTTCTCATTTTGGGGCAGTTTCTCTCGGATATCCCTCTTTTCGGAGATAACTTTTCTCGAGGTATTCCTCATTTTGGGGTAGTTTCTCTCAGGTCTTCCCCGTTTTGAGGTAGTTTCTCTAAGGTATTCCCCATTTTGGGTTGATTTATCTCAAGGTATTCCTCATTTTGGAGCAATTTCTCTCCGATATCCTCCATTTTGGGGTGTATTTGTTATCTTTTTGGGGAAATTTCGCTCAGATATCCCTCATTTTGGGGTAATTTTTCTCAAGGTATTCCCCCCTTTGGGGTAGTTTCTCTCAGGTCTTCCCCGTTTTGAGGTGGTTTCTCTAAGATATTCCCCGTTTTGGGGGAATTTCTCTCAAGAAATTCCTCATTTAGGGGCACTTTTTTTTCTCCTTTTGGGGCAATATATCTCAGATATTTCTCATTTTGGTGGAAAATTTTCTCGAGGTGTTCCTCATTTTTAAGGGTAGTTTCTCTCAAAAAGGTATTCCTTAGTCGGGCGTGCTGCATGGATCGTTCGTTTTTTTTTTTTTTCTGTCATGTTATTTCAGTGAGCGGGGTTCGGGGCTGTGGTAGATCTGACTGGTGATAGGGTGATGCGTTCTATTTTACGTGTTTTTTAATCACCGCCCGTTTTAAGGAAAATAAAACCGGTTCATTGCATTGCAGGTTCCACGAGGTTCGCTTTTTGAAGTGCGTCGTTGTGAAGAAACAGGGCGACTCGAGCGTAGCCAGAGCGCGCGCATGATAAGCGGCAGCATGACGTGGGAGGAAAAGTCGCCTATCTGCGATCGATCGTCGTAACTCCTGGGGTGTATCACTTGTAGTATACACGATATAAACCAGGCACACCGGTAGTATGTACTGTATCGATAAGCAATAGACCACGTATGAGTGTACGAGGGCCCGTGTTCATGCCCCGTTGCGGGGGGGGCGGGGGGGAGGGGGGGGGGGGAGGGTGGAAGCATACAGTCCCCGGGGTTTTCAGTGCGTTGTCTCCGAAAGTGAACCCGTTTAGTTAGCCATGCAATCACGCAGCTCAGTAGCACGCTGGCATGGAGTCCATTGCCGTAGTGCAGTACGAGTATCCTTGACGGGCTCTGTCGGTCGTATCATACCCCTTTTGCTGCAGCGCTGCTAGAGTGTGAGAAGGGTAGTGGAGGGTAGCTAAATAAGATCACGCACGTCATGCCGGAGGCTTCTGTGTGTTGCGGCGTTACGGTACTGTGATGGGAATCTTGTCAGTATCCTGATAAGCTAGGCGTGGCAGGTGGTGAAAGCAGGGCGTATGAATCAGGGTGGGCTTCGTATGTGGGAATGGTACTATCATACGGTACCCTCTCGTACTTCTTTCGTGAAGGGAGGAACGAGCAGCGTATTCGTGGTTCATTTCTGTTTTCAAAGAATAAGCGTGAAAGATAAATGTTTGCTTGGCGCGCTTTCTTGTTCCTTCGGGCATTTATTCTTTCTTCTGCCAAGTGCACCATTCGGATGCACCGGTGCGTGAAACAACACGTCAGACGTGGCCAGGAAAAAAACCTACGAGGTATGGGGACGGAGAGAGGCCAGAGGCAGGACACGGGTCGTGATATAGCTTTTTTTAACGATGGCGTTTGGTTTTCTGTACGAGCTCTGTGTGTATGTGTACCTATAGAAATAGTACTTGATACACACGAAGGGGACAAAAGGTAGATGTGTGTCCCTTTCCTTGTGTGTTCCTGTCGACGATCGATTATCTCCGGAGCGGAGGTACGGACGATGTTGCTCCCTCCGGTTATGTACGTTCTAGCGAGTGGACGGCTGAGTTTTGTTCAGTCATTTGGCCGACTGCACGTCGGCGGCCTTTTTTTACGTTTTTCTGTCTTTAATAACCATTCCTGTTGGATTTTCTCCACCGAAGCTTCACGGATTCGGCAGAATTCCACGTACCATCAGAAGCGAATAACCAAAACTCGAGGATACGCCGGCGTGCAGGTCGACACTATATCCTCGCCTCGGCGGAAAGGGTGTCCTTACTCAGCATGTGTGCTAATACAGCAGGCGCCAGCTATCAATAATACGACACGTCATTTGGACGTCGAGGCCCTATTTCTTATTTGTCGCCATCATTGACCACACGCCAATGTTGGCTGTTTAATCGATAGGATCTAGTATGCACCCGACCCTAAGCACATTTTCCTGGGTCATCCTCCCTTTAATTTTTTTTGTTTCCGTTTTGGCTATTCCTCAAGCGGCTATCTTTTCTTGAAGAAATCGTTTTTTTTTTTTAATACTGGGACTGATAACTTCCGCCTCAGGGCCCCGACGGCCGCGCGCTCGCGGCGGTGCCTCCGCACGTGTCACCCGCCGCCATCTGGAAACTCTCGCGGTCCTGCTCGGAGTCGTTCTACGGTAGCCCCCCCCCCCCAACTTTTTTTCAACGAAATCGGCGGTTTCAAAACCAACTCCCGGTCGTATCTCCTGAAATACGGTGTCTTTCGACAACCCGACGTCATCGATCGATAGGCTTTGCACACAAGAAAATATATGGATACGTTGTTTTCGATTCTATCATTCCCCGTGTCGAGCAGCCATGAACCGTTGGTTAAAGAAAACCGCTGGTTTTTTTTGGGGGGGGTATCGTAGAATCAGTCCTCGCTCGGTGACCAATCCCGGAAAAAGTCCCGAAAAGTGTGAATCACTTGCTCAAAGCCCCTGCACTAAAGATGAACGCGCCCAGTATGCTGACGCAGTCCAGTATAATATACTGGTGGCGGTTGTCTAATCTCAACAAAACAGAGAAGAAAAAACTGATCGGACCCGTATAGAGTAACTGGAGCCTGTCCTGTGACCACGGACTTGATTATGCGAGTTAATTTGACAACAACAACAGCAACTGATGACCGCTTGACCAAGTTTATCTTGAAATTGCAAAATAATCAACATAAACGGCACGCTTTCTAGTCTATTGCTAGTGACGGCAATCAACACATCCATAATCAACATACGAGTTGTTTATATTACGCGATTGTTTGCAGAGTCAACGAGGTCAGGTTGTGATTTTACGCGATTACGCAACTAGTCGTGATTGATCAACAGCTAGCTCCTTCATTTTGATCAAATAGCCCCAGCTAACTAACCACGGAAGAAACGTCAAAATAGTCAATACAGTAAGTGGATTCCTTTAAGGGGCCGTGTGCGTCGGGTCCCGAAGGTTCCTTAAAGAGAGAAGTCCATAATCTATTTTTTTCCCTTTTTAACGGACGTAATGCACCATAAAGTGTGCGGTGTCGTTCTAAGGGATCAAAAGTTCCTTAAAAGGGGCTGAAATGACATCATCTATCATGATGAGAAGTAGGAAAAAAGGATTTTTTGGAGCCTCGCGCCAGCAGCGCATCTCGAGAAAAATACCCGCACAACAACAACGCTGGCAAGCTCTTGCCAACTAGAACATGGATCAAGCTAAAACCTTCTACATGCCCATGTGACCTTGTCCGGAACAGCGTCGGTCGGCCCTGGTGTGTTTGTGCCTCTAGACCGAGGGTCAATCGTTAACTGAAAGCTGAGGAAAGACACTATTTGTTCTTTTCGTTCTTCAACAAGGATGAATCTACCAAACAACACGAGCATAACACTTCGAGGGGATGCCCAACCCCAACTAGGGAAACATCTCGCCCCCGTGATGTGGGTCATCCTCAAACTTTCGATGCTCTAACCTAACGTCATGTGGTCTTGTCCGGAGCCATGCAGGTTTGCGTTGGGTTGCTTGTATCTCGAGATTGAAACGTCAACCGCGACATTATGTTCAGCGTGGAGACATAAAATCGTTTTTCCAGTAGCACCGCATAGGGTATGTCTATATCTATCGTATGTGCTCTGGGCTCTCGGTGTGTGTGTTAATAAACTTACCCTGATATTTCCACGCATCTACATCCAGAACACAACCAGTGCTTTGACGACAACAGTAGTGGTGATGCCCATGCCTATACCGACGTGGTGCCCATGCCAATACCGTGATCATCGCTTGCGTGCCCAATACGAAAACGAAACTCCATGCTGCTCTTGTCCATGTTTTTTTTCTTCTTCATACTTCTACTTTCCAGCTTCTGGACAAGCCGTGGTCCCAGGTGTCGCCTCTTCTCCACCCCTGTTCTTGCCTTCAATTTTTTATCGCGCATAGGGTTCAGCAAACCCACTGCTTGTCGATTTTTCATCGAGTGTTGCTTACTCACGCTCTCGTGCTTTCCGCAAGTTAAATTGTGCACAAGAAAAAGTCCCCACGAACTTATACGAGTATGCGCTCGGGGGGATTCGAACTCACGAAATTGACCTATACCAGGCTCGAGGATGACCGAATACGCCACCGGAGCGACCGGTACCGGCCCGCTCTTAAGGAAGTATGGCAGCTCACAAGAGCTTTGTCACTTTGAAAAAGTGAAGATAAATAAATGTGTGTTCTTCATATTGTACCGATGTTTCACAGTATTGGGGCAATATGGACCTAGGGGCCGACTACTGCTTTGCAGAGGGTTACCTCTGACTCTGTAACGGTCATTCACACCCGGGGTTGCTTGGATGTTACATCTCTAGCATTTAATTTTCTTGCTGTCCCCCTCACCCCTTCTGACAGAAGGGGGAGGTGGAGCCGTTCGTTCAGGCAGGCGATAACGCCCTCCCAGCTATAAAATGGACAACTCCATCCATTCCATTCCAATCATAACGCTCCAACGGGGTAGAGGGGGTACCATACCACAGCACAGCCAGACTGGGTGCCCGTGTGGATGCCTCCTCCTGGAGAGACGGGCTTTGTGCCCACGACCTACAAAAGAGACACCCACGTGGCAAGTTCAGCACGGTGATTTGGCCGTGCAATGCCAACGGAAGTGAATACGAGGGTTGAAGATATGTAAACAAACCGACACACCAGGCTACATGCAGCAAAGAAAGAAAACATGAATACGAAAGAAAAAAAAGGGTCACTCTCATCCATCAAGGAGTCGTTCTACGGTAGCCCCCCCAACATTTCTTTAACGACGTCAGCGGTTTTGAAACCAGCTCCCGGCCGTATCTCCTGAAATACGGTGACCCTTGCCATCCCGACGGTAATCGTTAGATGGTCCTTAGCAGACAACAAAATAGATGAAGATTACGTTTTCATACCATTCGTCCTCGTACCGAGCAGTCGCGAAACCTTCGTTAAAGAATATCGCTGGTTTGGGGGGGACTATCGTAGAATCAGTCCAAGGTCGCAGTTGTCAAATCAATGTTGTTCTCCCCCGTGTCATGCTGTTTATTTTACCAACTGTTCATGTGGGTCAAATAGTTTGTACCATGGCACGTAGGCCTCTATGTTGTCATTACGCCATAGTCTTAAAGCCACGCCTCAGATGGAGTTAAGGCATACCATAGGGTTTACGCACGCATAAAGGCCCGTAATTAGATATAATACATGTTGTAAAGGCTCGTGCTCCACCGTTGTGGAGGGAATTTCTTGGAATTTGATTGAAATATTTGTTGCAGAACCAAATGCTTTATTTACCGTGATTGGTGGAAACCTGCACGCCTTTAGGCGGGATTTCCCAAAGCGCGTTGCTGTTGCGGCGATCCCGGAACCTCCAGCAGTCCCACCGAACAGCGTTGCACCGATTCCAAATGTTGTCTTCCTGGCAGTTCCAATCGCGTGTGTTTGCATCGACCCCGTGGAACTTCTTTCTGACGACCCGCGCGCGCGATGAGGCGGCCCGTCGTGATGGTGACGTCCTGATGGTCCCTGGTGCATTTAGAAAAGCTAAAGCATGAAGCCCTCGGTAAGTCGTTGTCGAAATATGTAGCCAATGTATACATGCTCTGAGATATCATGACTACCAGGGAATAAGCGGCACCACCGCCCCGACAATGTCTTACATGTTTAGGACAGGCGCCATGACATGGCACGTCTTATGGCAATGCCATGTCGTGCCATGGCAAGTCTTATGGCAATACCATGGCATGCCATGGCAAGTCTTATGGCAATGCCATGGCATGCCATGGCAAATACATATATATGCCATGTCACGTCTTACGGTAATGCCATGGCATGCCATGGCAAAAGCCATGGCAACGCCATGACGTTGCGGTAAGCCGTGCCATGGCATTGTCGTGACAACCCATAGCACGTTTGTTTATGGAATATTAACCGTACAACGCTCCATGGCATACCTTGGAAGCACCATGGATATGCCATCGTCATCCATGTTCGTGCCATGGTCGTGCATGGTAATACCATGGTCTTCCACGGCCATACCATGGCCTTGCCATGGTCATGCCATGTTCATGCCATGACAATGTCATGTCAGACCATGGCAATGCCATGGTCATGCCACGTCAATGCCAGGGCAATGCCATGGCCGTGTGTGGCAATGCCATGATCATCCGTGGCAATGCCACAGTCATGCGTGGCATTGCCATAGTCATGCGTGGCATTGCTATGGTCATCTATGGCAATGCCATGGTCATCCATGGTCATCCACGGTCATGCATGGTCTTGCCATGGTCATGCCATGGACGACCATGGTCATGCATGGTTATGACATGTCAATGCCATGGTCAATGCCATGGTCAGCCATGGTCGATGCCATGGTCATCAGTGGCAATGCCATGTTCATGCGTGGCAGTGCCGTGGCCATCCATGTTCCTCGCCATGGCCATCCATGACAATGCCGTAGTTATCTGTGGTCATGCCGTGATTATCCATGGTCATGCCATGGTCATCCATGGTCATGTATGGTCATGCCATGGCACTATCATGGACCACGGCTACGGTATTGTAGTATCCTCTTTTTCACCACTGGATTTGAGCTATCATATTCGCACGGGTGACTCTGTACCCTACAGATGAAAACATGTTACGTGATTTTCTTGGCGCACCGTAGCTAGCTGTGAGAAGTTATGATATCATGGTTCGATTTGCGGAACCGCATTGCATCTATAATATGTACGATGGGACATTGTGTTTGGGGCAATTCGCCGTCTAAGGAATAGTGTGGTAGTTGGGGAGATACGCCGTCAAAGATAATGTGTGAATCATGAGAGGATTATTTTATAACTGTATCGCAGTATGTGGCATGTTATGTTATAAAGGCAGGGATATTTCATCAGGCGGACTATCCACGGGGAAACGTTTCTATATATATTTGTGTGGTACGTACATGACCTATGGAGCCACCAGTAGCAATATTTACTGGTGCGTGATATGAGTTGTTATTGTATGATACACGTAAGAACAGTTGCTCGTGTACTACATACATCGTCATCATATGTGGTACAATAAGAAACGGAATATGCACATTTGCATATATGCTCTCATACGCACGTATTGGAAGACTGAAGTATGGTGTGTAAGGTAGGGTCAGTATGTATGGCTTAGCCGCGTGAGTGTATTGTGTGGTACGATAGAATTATCCAAGTATAGGACGAGAGCGCTTGTCGCTATTTATGGTTCGGGGACGAGGCGATCTTGGGGGAGGGAGGGCCTCTCTTGGTCACTTCCAATTTCCCCCTCCTCCTCCCATAATCCTCTCCGGGGGTGGCAATAATAATATACATTTTGAACGTCTTCTGCACGCCCCGATGCCGCCATGCACCGGTTTTCCGAACACTAGCTAACCATTCCATTGCGGATTCATGGCGCAAAAGAAAAAGAAGCTCGATCTTGAGAACGTAAGACCCGAAAGAAACACGGGGGTCACTTGCACGAGTGACACAAGTGACCCCCGAGACGCTGTCAAAATTGTCCATGGCCATGCCGTGGTCATCCATAGTCATGCCATGGTCATGTCATGACAATGCCGTGGCAATGCCTTGGTAATGCATAGTCATGCCGTGGCAACGCCATAACAACGCCATGGTCATTCATGGTCACCCGTGGTCATGGCCATAGTCATCCGCGGCAATGCTATGGACAGCCATGGTCATCACCATGGTCATACATGGTTATGGTCATAGCCATGGGCATCCGTGGCAATGCTATGGACAGCCATGGTCATGAGTGGCTGTGCCATGGTCGTCGGTGGCCATGCGGGGCTGAGCCATGGCCATCCATGGTCAGCCATGGAAATTGCCTTCGTCATCCGTGGCCGTGTCATCGTCATGCGTGGCAGTACCATGGTCAGCCATGGTCATCGTCATGGTCATGCGTGGCGGTGCCATGGTCAACCATGGTCAGCCATGGTCATCGCCATGTGTTGCAGCGCTACAAACTCCAGAGCGCTGGGAGGGCTGCACACTAGTACTTGCAGCGTCTACTGTTTCCTGGAAGGCGGGAGAAGTTTTAAGTTTGTCCGTCTACGGAGATAGAGCGCACCTGCTGTGTCCTGAAAGGGAAGGCAAGTTAAAAGATCGCCGGTCTACCGGCATTTACGGGAACCAGTCGCTGAAGCGGCGGGTCAGGTTTGGGGATGGAGGAATGCACCCGGAGTTTAGTCGCCGCAAAAACACTGGAGGCGATGCCCGATACCTTCCCGGCGCCGACGCTAGCCAAGCGTCGCGCTGGAAGATGAGGGGGTAACGCCAGGCAAGCGGCGGCAAAGGGAGGAGTAAGGTGTTCACGCTGTAACCGGGCTGTGGCCGGGACGCCCGCTTTGTGCCGACGATAGTTATGCGCCGGGCAGGGGGGGTGTTGCAGCGATACGAACTCCAGGGCGCAGGGCACCAGGGTTATTCTGAGATACGTGATGATAGCTGACCGGGCCAGTATTACGAGGAGGGTGCACCGTGTAGAGTGGAGATTTAGCCGTCGGGTTGACTTTTCACTGTATCGATGTAGGAAAAAGTACGGATGTCCCCGGCGGAGGAAGCCTTTCTGGGAAACCCCTTGCAGGGCTTCCACTCCAACCTCCTCGCAGCTGATAGCTCCGACCGATGCAAAGAGATCAAGGTTAAAACAACACTTGTACAAACCACCAAGTGTGTCTCAACACCGTGTCATTACACGTGTAGGTTGTTCTTGTCCCACTCACAACCTACCTGCCCCTAAACCGTGTGCACCCGTTCTGGCAACGCTAATACTGCGGTATTTTGTGGTCATATCGACCATTTCATCGCTACAAGCCACCGCATGAGCTCTACGTTCGAATGCCCGGCTATATCAAGGTGAGACAGGGGTTGATAGGTACCAGAGAGGGCACTACGCTGCTGTAACACATGGTCATCCGTGGCAATGCCATAATGATATGCATGGTTATGCCGTGGTTATCCGTAGTCATGCCATGGTGATCCATGCTCATGCATGGTCATGCCATGATCGTGCATAGTCATTCCATGGCAATCCCATCGCAATGCCTTGGTCGTCCATGGTCATCCATGATCATTGCTATGGTCATCCATGGCATGGCCATGGTTATCCATGGTGGTGCGGTCATCTAAAGTCATGCCATGGTGATGCCATGGTCATGCGTGGCATTGCCATGGTCATCCGTGGCAATGCTATGGTCATCCACGGTCATTCATGTGGTCATACCATGGTAATGCCATGGTTAGCCATGACCATGCAACGCATAACCATGGTCATACCTTGGTCATCTATGTCCATGCCACGCCTGACGGTGGTCATGCCATGGTAAGGTCATGATCATCCTTGGCAATGCCATGGCCATACGTGGCAGTGCCATGGTCATCCATGGCGGTGCCATGGTCATCCATAGTCGTGCCATGGTCAACCGTGGCAATGCCACGGGCAGCCATGGTCATGCTATGGCAATGCCATAGCGATGCCATGGTCATGCGCGTCAGTGCCATGGTCGTCCATTGCTATACCATGGCCATCCGTAGCAATGTCATGACCGTGCATGGTCATGCCATGACAAAGCCATCATCGTGTGGCAGTGCCATGGCCGTGCCATCATCGTCCATGGCTATCCGTGGTCGTTCATGGTCATGCCATGGCTATCCATGGCCATGCATCACCATGCCATGGCAATACCATGGTGATGCCATGGTACGTACGTGAGGCGCCCTTTCGCTCGGTGTCATTCACGCCCGTCGTTCGCACACGCATTACACGGATATGCCTGTGTCGTTCGTTCGACGAGCTGTCGACTCCGATGTGCGTGCTACAATAGAGGTGCACCACTTTTTTTTCTTAATACTACCCCTCACTTTGGGAGCTTAAGGAATCTCCTTCTTAACGCAAAAACTGATTCGGACAAAAATAGTGGACTAGGTACGCAACGAGAATCATGCATACAAAAATGGCTCATCTCAGACGATTTGGGGTTGAGGAGGACCGTCATTCAAGAACAAAATAGCCCAAAAAAGGTATACTTCTATCGTACCGCACGCGTCCTCCGCCCCAACGAACCTCGAGACGATCGTAGTCATACTCATACTGCTATGCTCATGTATGCGTGGTATCATATGATGAAATATACAACATCAGCGGCAGTGTGACAGACTTTGGGCTCTACGTATACAAACAGCACTGGGGGCAGCGTGACAGACAGCTCACGAAATAGGAGTGAGATAGATAGGCGACGGAAAAGCTATTAATAAAATACAAAACAAAAAAAGTCGTTTAAAGTTAAAAAGAGGGCATCCTACTGTAGATATATTATTTAATGTTCAGAATACTTTCACGCCTGTATGTCGAGCGAGGAGCTGATCGACGCAACTACTGCCCTCACCGCAACATCAGATGCCGTAGACAACCCCCAGGCAGAGAAGATATCCTACGGTCGCCGTCATCGCGCGTGGTGGCACGTTTCATGTTTTCTTTTGGCGCATTAGCCTAACGTGCCTCCAAAACATGCCCTGGGATATCAAGATTACTGGGATCACTATCACAATTAAGAGCTGTATAATATCGAGGGGGGGAGTGGTGACCGACGGGATTAGTGCATACCCACGACCACCACCATAGATAGGTGCCGTAGACACAACCACCAGGTTAGTCTGGAATCCTACGGTCGCCGCCATCGCTCGTGGTAGCATGCTTTATGTTTTCTGTTTTCGGGGGCACATTAGCCTAATACACCTCCAACATTTGCTCTGATATATCAAGGTTTTCGATACACAACCTCGATTGCATATCGAGCGGGGGAGCGATGATCGACGGAACTACTACTGTACTGCCCCCACCGCAGCAGTAGGTGCCGAAAACAATCCTCGGGCAGGTCAGGATCCTACGGCCGATGGATACTTTCGGGGGTGCATTAGGCTAAAGCAACTTCGGGGGCGCCGCTAACTAAAGTGCCCCCGGGGGCACATTTATTGAATCGTCATCTAAAAATGCGGCGAAATTGGAGTCTCGGGTCGTGTTATTGATTTTTCCGTTTCATGTTTCATACCTGGTGATATTTTTTTTTGGCGTTTTGCGTCGCAATCCGTTGCCCACCGATAACACCATTGTACCTGGCCAACCTCTCCTCCTCCATCTTGTGACTGAACTGCACCGACAGCCTAGTGCGCGTGGCGCCTACGACTTTTCATCACGCGGCACTAGTCCCCTTCCCAGTCAGGAGTTACCTTGTTCAACGAGTATCCCCGTATACTGTTGTTGGGCGACGCTTTTAGGAGCTAGAGTCCACTTCGTGGAATCAGACATCAGCTCCGATCACCAACCATACCCGCCTGCGGGACAAACTTCCGGCACCACCCCCGACAACCCCTTCGTCTCGCTGGCGAACCATAACCAGCCGCTGCGAGCCGGTCGTGGCTAAGCTAACGGGGTCTTCGTCGACATCGGATGACCTCGATCTTCGCTCGTGGTGCAAGATTCTGCCTCGAACCGTCGACGGCGGCGCACCTCTAGGCAGCTGGTCCTTTGTCAGAGCCGGGAAGCGACCATGGCCGACAGCATCGGCCCTTTCGTATCACACATACTCTCCCACGCCAACAGCAGCGCGGTGAGATGGAGGATTCATGCGGGCAACCTTCTCAGGAGTGGCTCTCTACTATACAAGTCGTACTGCCGTAGTAGTCTACGTCATCTAGCTTTCTTGTACATGTAGGACACAGGCCTAACTCTATTATCTACTACTTTGTATCACATTTCTGGAATATCAACAATCCTCAAATCCGCCATCTGGACGGCGCGACCCCGCAGATGGACATATGCTCAGCAGTCGGCGAGTTCGTTCATCGCCGAGCGATGGTGATAGCCGGCATTCTGCGGTACGCGGCGGAGCAGGGGAGCGCCATGTCGGTGAGTCAAAGATAGCCGACCCCCTCTGACCAGTGTGTAGCAGCCCGTCACTCATGTATAGTGCAACATTATATACCCGGCATGTTAGCACACCTCAGAACTTCCTTTTGTGCCAAGCCTTGCGCTTGCAGAACTAACTGTCAGTGCCCATACTGTTCTGGTGTGTGCAGATGGCGATGGAATCGTAGCGCGATGCGACAATTGTCGGAAGCATCAGCTTCTAAGGTTTACCCTCATGTACACACAATGTCGTCATGTCTTCATGCTACAAGCAGTACGTCGTCAACCAGTACAGGTTCACGCACAGACCCGTCCTCAACATTGTTCAGTGCCACCCCCCCCGGTAGCACCAACCCCAAACAACCCAAGTGCTGCTTTCTTGGCGACTTTCAGGCGAGCGTGGCGAAGGTTTGGCAGGAATTTTGGAGAGGCCAGGCATCGACGAAGGTGTCAACGTCACCATTGAGCACCGAAGACAAAAGCGATGGTGTGGGAAATATTACTGGCGACACCAGCAGCAACAACAAAATCACAGCAACCGAAAACACTGCTAGCGACACCAGCAGTACGGTAAGAGGAGCCTGAACGCTGTTTCTTCGTTCAAAACTGCCAAGAATGCAGGATGGAAATGTTCAGTAGCTCGAGACCTGTGCCTTGCAGAGTTACGTACTAGACACGTAACAAAATGAATGCATGGCTGTTAGATGCCTCCCTGCGTCTGTTTAGTGTGGTAGCTCGTGTTACAGCAGACACCCGTTCCAACATCAGATCGATCAGCGATTGCTCATGTTTCAGATTTCGAATCCAATGCGCTACATCAGTAACTGTAGCTGGTGCAGCAAATTCGAAGCGAACCACAAGCATCTAGCCAACGCTTTTCTTGTATAGATGCATCTCGAGCGACGATGACCCGTGCTGCAAGCCCGTCTTCCAATAAACGTGGTTTCTCCGTTCCGGTCAACACGCAGGAAGCGTTTTTTGCTGGAAAGAGAAGGCGCAAGGCAAAGCGCCAGTCAAGCAGCGTGAAAAAGTCGCTCCAACGCCTTCACGAGGAGGCCTCGAAGAAGGCCACGGTGACTGCCACCCCCTTCTCAGCGACGGCTCAACCGGCTGCACCTGCGACTTCGACAGTTGTGCCCGGGGTCGCCGCAGGCGCGGCACGCCCAACGTGGCAGACGCTTGAAGATGTCACGACCGACTGGGAGGGTGTCCAGGGCAAAGAGGAGGAGTTCAATTGGTACAGGGTAAACCGACCAGGCCACTAGCTGAGCTGTTGGAGATGAGGGTGGTCTCAGGGTACCGGTAGCGGTGGTGTCACAAGCCATTTCTTCCTTTGTTTGTTTGAGTTGTCCAAGGAGTAGGGGCAAGGGTGGAGCTGCTGCATCATTCTTCGGGTGCTGTAGTAGTAGGGTGCTGTAGTAGGAAAAAGGAAGGAGGTGCAGTGTGGTGTACAGGTCGGTGGTGGTCGGTGGTGGTCGACGGTATCGATATGATACTGACATGGGCTTGTTTCTCAAGTTCGCTTGAGCCATCACCGACCGAGTCTGCCCCCGTCGACGAGAAAAATCCGTTGCAAGACTGTGAATACCAGGGATAAGACTTTAGTCTAGTGCGCGGATGAAGCTGGAAAATGTTTGGAGGGAAGTTATGTTGCGCGGTAAGGAATGGTGGTTTCGGCCGCTGCAGTTTCATTCCTTCGGGTCTCGCGATAGCGAAACGTTCGCAACACCATAGAAGATATTGTATGCAGTATCTAGACGTAACATTTTCGTACAGTATATTTCCTGCTGATCGTTTCCTTGAAGTGGGTGCTTATAGTAGACCGGTCAATGGGAGGACTTGTCGTCTAAGGCTGCGCGCATTTCCTTGAAATAATTGAGCTTTGCTCTGAAATCGAAGAGAGCTAAGAGATTGATATACATGTAATCTAATCGCACATCTTCGCTCTGCGTGAGCCTGGCCTGAGCAAACACACGAATGTCTCGTCCTGGCAGATAACGGCATGGGACGTCATCGATAGAGCCCACCGTTTCCATCTGACAAAACATCAACGCAAACTCGCTTCTATTGCTTGGAAAATCCATACCAATATGCTCGACGCAATGTTTCTCCCAAGCTGCCATCGCGGAGAGCGCGCAAGACTAAGCCCGCTTCGAAGCGCCGCTATTGCACCGACACCGCCCGTCACGAGGTCAAAAGCAACAAACACGGCCTCAGCAAAAATACGACGATTGTCACCAACCCGTTTCGTTCCCCGATTGCACTGCATCTCCTTTCCCCCGTATCCTTTCCCACGTATGCTGTCTTTTGACTGGGTGGAATCAAAGTTGAACGTGTGAGCACCCCACGGTCGCAGCATGGTGACAGCCCCCGTATCCGAGGGTTTGCAACGCAAGTAAGCGCTTTAATGATGCAAGCTGCACTATAAACCGATCTTTTGTGATCCCTCTCTCCTTCTTCGCAGCATGGTGACAGCCCCTGTATCCGAGGGTTTGCAACGCAAGTAAGCGCTTTAATGATGCAAGCTGCGCTAAAATCCGATTTTATGTGATCCCTCTCTCCTCCTTCCGCCCTCTCATCGACACAACTTCCTCGTTCACGACGTCTACGCTTGCAAACACACAAACGCACAGTAAGTACCGCCCGTTCTACCCATCCTTGAATCGGCGTCTCTTGCCACAACGCAAACGAAGTCAGATCGTTTTCGGAGGATCACCTCCGACTCTGGCAGCGCGATTCACCCTGCGTCAGAGATAAGAGAGACAACGGCGAGACGACCATGGTGAGTACGATGAAAAGGCGAAGGCAATTCCGAGGAGAGTTTTTTCGCTGGGGGCGTTGTTTGCCCTACAACGCCAACCCTCCAAACAACGCGTTTCTGCTCTACTGTAGTGATACCGAGTGGAGAGGCATTGGTCTTCAAAGACAGCCGTCAATCGTCAAGCCCCTTCACTACGATAACAATCACAGGCAACCACCCCCTACACGGTAAACGGGCGCAAAGGCAAGGGAAACTATATACGACTTGTGTATGCCTCCTCACTGGCTAAACCCGTCGGTGTTTGCATCACCAAGACCTCGCAAACGGGTCACCGTACGAGAGTACACGCAGGAATGCTATAGCGAGTAAAAGAAACAAGCAACCCCTCACCGTGTTATCTCATTCACTCCTCAGTGCTCTGTTTGGCTGGGACGACCTCCAGCTTCACAACCAGTTTTTGAAAGCTCCTTTTCACGCTTCGCGGGGTCTACCGCCCCTCTTCTACCGTCACCGCTCCGTCTGCGCCTGTCGGAATCCTCTCCGCAAACCGCGGCTTCCGAAACGGCTGCGACAACGGCCTCCACCTATCTGTTTCGACAGTTCAGCAATCCAGAAAATACGGATACTACACGACTCCTCGCCTTAGCTTCGTCCGTCCAGCTGTTCGTAGCGTTATAATTGGGGGGCTTTTGTTTATTGTCTCTCGAGAGGGGCCGTCCTCGAAAGGTACTCCTCGTTCGCCCTCGACACATGTGCGCGCTCAATTTCCTTTCGCCTCTCGTCCCAGCCTAGCCCACCCTTCCGCCTGCTATCAAGAGGGCAGCCAGTGAACCCGCTTATTTAGGTGGCGGACGAGGAATGAGCATTGATTGCCAAGATACGGACAGCACCGATGGGCGAAAAACTTTTCTGGCTGAATTGTCTCTAAAGTCAGAAATCACTGGACTATCAACAAAATGCCATTTATTTCATGCATTAATTTTCGTTCTGTGCATCTAGGCTATGGGATATTGTTCCCGGGGTTATAGATGTAGTCTAGATTGTTTTCTCCAAAACAGTTCATGGGTGAGAGGTATGTGTAGAGGTCATCAAGCGAGCCTCACAAACAAAACGGTGCATCCCTACCTACCGTACTGCAATAGTCATGCGGAGGATGGCACCCATCGGAGAGATGGCACCCATCGGAGAGATCGAGCCGGGGTGCGCCAAAAAAGCAAGAAAGACACGATCTGGTTGTATTTCCGCACCCCCATCGGAGAGATGGCACCGAGTGCGATCTCTCCGATGTAAATCCAAGATTGAGTGGTACGGCAACGGGCCACGTTTGAGCTGTACGAGGTACCCTATGCAGTAGGTTTCCTTGGCATGCGGTGAGTTATATATCATCAGGGCGCCATTCCTCTCACGTACAATTACTGTACCGACGCAAATCACGCGTTGAAACGAATCAAGTTGTTGTCATTTCATCGGTATGTGTTGGTTGTATGCGTAGGTATGACATGGCTATGATGACGGTTGAGTACAGTAGGGGTTTCCAGTGATAGTTTGGCTACATGGTAGCGGGATATCGGGATGACGGAATATGCCCCGAGCTGTTTAGCCGACTCTACTCTCCTCCTCTCCTCCTCCTTGTTCTTCTTCTGCCGAGTGAGTCTTCTTCTCTCCACTGCATGGAGCCGTGATAATATAATATATTCATGGGGCATTTATCTACCTGCTGCTGACCCACTACCCCACGGCTGATTGTGCAATGGTTAAGCCCTCTACGCTTCGTAGGGAATAGCAAACACGATAATTATCGCGCACCGTACGTGGTAGATTCCTGTTCGAAGCAAAGGGTGTTGCACAAAAAGAGCCCTCCATGTGAAAGGGAGCAAGCTGGATGTCTGATTTGAACCATGCCAAAGGGCGAGGTCAAAATGAGCGGTGTGGACGTGAAAGCGTTCGCAGAGAGATTGGGGAGCTCTCAGGGGGCCATAATGCAAGAGCTGGAAGAGCTGCTTGTAGTAGAGTGTCAGTACAGCTGGCAATGGATGCGGTAAGATAGCCCGCGGAGTCATGGTCTATTGGACCACAGGAATATTGTCTTAAACGGAATATTCTTAGTGGAGAAGATAACCCGTAGAATCTAGCTAGCTTATACCGCAAGAGCGTTCTCGGTAATGGAACGTTCCTCTGGACAAGATAGTTCTCGTTAAGCGCTCATGGAAATATATGGAACGTTCCTCCTCTGAACAAGATTGATAGAAGTAAGCGCGTTAGGCGCTCATGGGAATATAGAACATCTGGGAGAACGTTCCTTGTGTTTTCCATAAGTAAAGGTCCAGAAGAGAGCACAGCAGCAATGCTGGGGTGAAGCGAACTCCCCCCACCCCCATGCTCTCACTTCTCCTTCTCCTTTCCTGTCTCCTCGAGCTTTTCATAGCTTAACGCCAGTAATAAGAAATCCACAAAGAAGAACCGGTGCTGTCCCCAAGCGAAGCTGATGCCCCTGCGTCCCTTCCCTCTCACCTTCCGGCACCACGACTCTTTCACATGCTCGCAAGAAGGGACCAACTCGAGAAAGAAATCGAGGGTGGTTTCCGTTATTGTTTTCGGACCATCGACCAGATTTCGACAGGATGGAACGAGTTGTACCGAATCGAAGGTCAGATTGAGGAAAGAAAACTCATCATTTGCGAGTACTCGCAAGTACTCCTCGAGATCTCCAGCTTCTCTTTACGACTGGAGAAAATGCGAGACATTTTGCAGCCGACTCGGATACAAGAGGGGGAAGCAGGCGTGGCCAGGTGTAAGTCATAGCTCGTAATCTCACTGATTGGGACTGGGAGCGAGAGCACTGGACAGCAGTAGCCGCAGGAGCAGCAGCAGAACTTCGAGACGGAGGAAAATGGGATGGTAGTCGAGGCGGGCATATATATGGTGGAATTAGAGATGAGGGAGGGAAAACAGGAGAAGCTATTGAAGCTGCCATCGAAGCAGCACCAGCACCTGCAACCTCCGGCGGCACCACTCCCTGTTTGGAAGTCACAGTTCGTGATCCCACTACTTGAGACTGGGAGTGAGAGCACTGCACAGCCGCAGCCGCAGCAGCCGCAGCAGCAGCTTGAGACGGAGGGACAAGGCATGGCGGTTGATGCAGGCAAACTTACGGTGGAGTTTGAGACGGAGGAGAAGGGATGGCTCGACGGTTTGGTTGCGAAACTAAACCTCGAGCGGTATCTGTCGTGCTCCAAGGGAGCGACGGCTGCTAAACCCATTGACGTGTGGGCCAGGGCTGGAATCGGCACAAGGTGGCTGGTTGCGATGGAGGACGCTGGGTATGGGAGGCACGGACACCCAGGCGAAGAACCCTTCCCACCGTTTGCACCAGACTAAGGCAACAATCAGGTCATGTCATGTAAACTGTTTTCTATCTGTGCGTTGTCTTCATTCTGGAGTAATACAGCAGGCAGTGGAGTATTGCTGTGTGAATATATGTCATATGTACCGTCGAGATATATGACACTGCTAACCAAACAGCAGCAGTATGTGACTGACGTGGCGATGACATGTTATTCTTTGCGGCCAAGGCGTTGTTTTTCGCATTCTTTGTGGTTCGCATTATTCGCGGTTAAGACTTTGTTTTTCGCCTTTTATCATACCAAAGGGCAGAGTAGCTTGGGCAGAGGGACCGTCAGGGTAAATACTTGTGTCTGTTCCCCAGCCCCTCTTGCCTCAACCACCGGCAACTGTGCTTGCTTGTGGTATGGTAGCTCTACTGATCAATCGGTTACTACTGTAGGATGCAGGATGCCTGACGGGTTGAATAATCGATTATGTCAACAGTAGGTAGCGCTTGCTCGTGACAGCCGTACTTTCTGTCTGTCGTATGTTGGGTTGTGTTCTCTACGACAGTTTGGATTGATT
>JABAKD010000016.1:359842-439842 GCA_012845835.1 Undaria pinnatifida | reverse complement strand
CCAAAAGTAAGCATCACTTTGAGCAGTTTTCTCGCTACTCCGATTGCTTCTTTCGTAGGGAGTGGAAAGGCGAACAAGAACTTGCTGACTTTGTCAACTGCTACCAGTAGAACTTTGTTGCCTGCGTCTGACTTCACCCCCATGTCCTGGATGTCGACTTCGAGTACTTCCCCGGGTCGTAGAAAACTCGACGGTAGCATGGCAACCTGTTGACTCGCTTACCGCTTGCGACGTCTGCACCCACACGAGAGGACGTAGTCTCTAACGTCCTTGATGAGGGTGGGCCAGCAGTACCGATGACTAATCAAGGCTGTAGTTTTTGCCGTCCCCGGATGCCCATAGGTGCTGTGCGCCAGCGCCATAATCCCTGGAACGAGAGATCGGGGAACTGCAAGTCGTGGGATCTTTGCCCCAGGTGCTACCCACAAGAGGCCGTTATCATCCATCACATATTCGCCACCTCCTGATCCTCGTTTTCCCGCTTCCTGGAGTTTTTTCCGAATCTTGCCAAGTACCATTCTTCGCACTGCCTCTGCGTCAGCTGTGGCAAATCCTGGAGAATAGCTGTCACCCTTTCCAGTATGGATGGCTCTGACCGCTGGGGTCCCTTGGCCTCTTTCCCTGATCCGCTTGAACGGCTGCTGGTGTCCTTTGGTGATTCCTCCAACGGATCACGTTGCCGTTTCGGTCTCGGGATGGGCTCTCTCTGTCCCCTGCGTTTGCGTGGGTGATCAACTTCCACTGGTAGTTCAGTAGTAGTGACCGTCTGCGCCGTTGCATTCTCCATCTCCTCCTCCTCAGGCAACGGCGGTTCTGCCTCCCAGACAACCTCCGGTTCCTGGGAAGTGGCCTTTGCCTGCGATCTCGTGACCGCTCTTGTCACCTCAAAGGCCTTTGATGCTGCGAGGTAATCCTCAAACACCATGCAAGCCAATCCTTCTAGTTCCGCGACCTCTGGTACCGGTTTTCCCAGTAAGCCTTGAACAGCTAGTTCAACTAATACTGCTCGTAGCATTGGAGGAGACGTGGAATCTGCGATGACGTTTGCCGCTGCGCTTTTGCTGACCGTCTGCGGGATCACGTAGTGTTCCTGCCCTGTGGTGATTTTGGCGTAGTCGTTGAAGTGCAACCCTTCGGCTTCTTCAAGGCGTGCCGCATCCGCTAGGTGTGCGATATACCCTTCGGTTGGCTTTTCCCCCATGATGTGAGCACGGTTGAAAGAGATGATGGGTTCGTTGAAGGAGTAAATCGCTCGCTCTCCGTTACCTCTCTTCAGGAAGTATGCGCCTCTTCGTCCCATAAATTCCCCTAATTCCTGAACTGGCTGCTTTACCTTCTCCAACCTCCGCTTCCAAACGGCTAACCTCCCTTTTGTGGCAAGGCCTTCCTTGATTCCTACCACGAATGTCCGTTTCCTCCTCCACGGAATCCCTACTTGGCTCGCTAGTATCTCCGCTTTGTCCACGATGTATGACTCTCGTTCCAAAGCGGGGCGAATCTCGTCGTTCCATTCCGTCATTCGCAGAAGGTTGCCCAAACATTCGAGTATGAAAACTCGCGCGTCTGAAGCGATGGCAGCTTGGGCTAGGCTACTCGCTCCGGATATTCCCTCCTTCTCTCGTATCTCTTCAAACCTCGTGCAGGCGTCACCGACCAACACGTCTGGTTTCACCTCTCTCATCATGGTTAGGCATTCCTGCGACCCTGTTGTCACCCTAAGTAGCTTCGCACCGTTGTCCAGTCCGTTTGCTCTGATGCATTCCAGTGCTCTCCAGTCCTGTTCTACTGCTCCTCTGACCGTCAGCAATCCCTCTAATGCAAGGATGCTGCCTCCCCCCCCACAGTCGAGCATGAGCACCACTGGAAGCTCCGGTGCGATGACAAGCTTGGCCTGTTGAGTATCTGCCTCTGATGGGTCTGCGGGTGTGAGTGCGACGGCTGCAAGTACTGTAAGACTTTGAGTACTAGATCCGTCCACATCTTCTACTCCTAAGGTTTCGAGGTGTACGCCGTCGAGCACTGGCCACTGTGGCCCTTTGTAAACGTTTGGCAACGACTCGTCTCCCGGAAAAGAGTCGTCGAAATCTTCGATCACGATGCTCTTGTTCGGTAACTGCGACATGGCGTCTAGGAGCTGATGTTGTGTCCCCGGCCTCCACTTCAAGGTTATGTCGTGCTCCATCAACCTCAGAGCCCAGCGGTGGTATTTAGGTGTGAGAGATGGGCTTTTCAAGAGCCCAGTCAACGCCGAACAGTCCGTGATGAGCGTGAACGGTCACCCCCAAAGATAGGGTTGGAATTTGCTCACTGCCCACATGACCGCCATGCATTCACGGTCTGTTGCTGACCTTTTGGAGTCTCCTCTCGGCCACCTTTTGCTGCCGTACGCGATTACCTTTTCCGCTCCTTCGATGCATTGTGTTAGCACCGCCCCTGCTCCTATCTCACTGGCATCGGTGGACAGCGAGAACGGTTCCGTCCACACCGGCAGGGCTAGGATTGGAGGTGACGTCAAAGCCTCGATAAGCGCATTAAAAGCTTTGTTCTGCTCTTCTCCCCACAGGATTTCCTCTTTCTTCGCTCTCTTGGTTCTGAACCTTGGATCTCTCAGCAAGTCGGAAATGGGCGCCACCACTGTGCTATACTGGGGTACGAATTGCCGTAAGTACCCTGTCATGCCCAGCAACACTCGCACTTCCTCCACAGTGTTCGACCTTGACAGCTGCGTGATAGCATCAATCTTGCTTGGGGCCGGCCTGGTACCAAGTCTATCCACGATCATGCCGACGAACTCCATGACCGACTGACAAAAGCGATTTCTGAAGATTTACGGTTAACCGTCCTTGCCGTAGACACTCTAACGTTTCTCGCAGCAGTCCCCATTGGTCTTCAAGGGTTTTCGACGGGATGGCGATGTCGTCCAACCAGTTCTTAATTCCCCTATCCTTGACGGTTAACAGTCGCCCTCCAACGTAGTTGGCAAACGCCGAAGGCACTGTCTTCAACCCGAAGCCGCAGCGAACGTATTTGTACAACTTCTCGTCAGCGTCTCGAAATGCCGTCAGATGTCGATCGTCCTCATGGATCTCGAGCCGTAAGAATCCTGAAGCTAAATCGATGCTGGAGAAATACTTCGACCCTTCCATCTCATCCATAATATGCTGCAAGTCTCCGAGTCCACCACTCTGTAGTTTGAGAAGCGCATTGATACCTCGAAAATCCTGCACAACCCGTACTGTCCCATCTTTCTTGCGAACCGTCGAACAATTTGCGGCCCACTCGGAAGTTGATTCCCGAATGGATCCATTCTTCAGGAGCTTCACCACCTCAGTCTGAATCATCTCGCGCTGTTCCGGGCTGTAGTGTCGAATGGGCGCCACGTATGGCTTGACGTTGGAATCTTTGAGCTCCAGTCGCATGGGCACTCCTTTGCACGCTGGTACGCTCTCAGGGTTGACCGCGAACACGTCGATGTACTCGTTGAGAATGCCCATCAATGTGTCCTTTTCGCTCGGACTGAGCTGTCCGAAGTTGGCCTCTCCCAGGTCTACCTTGGGGGCTTCGCTCGGAATCTCTGCGATTTCACCCCCTTTGTTGCATTGCTCCGGTGGTCTCCCTTTGTCTTTCTTTTTGATCCCGTCGTCCTGTTTGGGGCTTGTCGGTTCCTCCGACACCGGGTTCATGAGTGACTTCATGCGTTCCCGGTCGTGATTCTTAACAGCGTAAACCGTGGCAATCACCAGCCCCCCCTGGATCTTCATATTATCCTGGGTAACATTCGACAACTTACATTGAAGTGGTATACCCGGGAACCACCACTGTGCCCCCCTTGGCACTCCTAGATCCACTCCTAGTTTAAGATCATAGCGGTTAGCTGGTTCTACCACTACGAGCTGCTGTACTTGAGGTTGAGGGCCTTTGACAAAAGCGTCTACCTGGATACTGGTACCACCTGGAACCTCTACGTCTTTCGTAATGCGTAGTTTCCAGTGCAGAGTGCCTTCGTCCTCCCAAACAGAGTTTCCTAACTCCATAATCCCCGCCGGGGTCTTCGGTTCCGCCAATTCTTCCGGTTCTTGCTCGTCCATTGACGGTTTCACCGCGAAATAGTGGTCCCATTCGGCACACATCGCTCCTGCCGCGGCCTCTCCGACCTCCTTCGGGGCGAATGGTACCCACGATGAGGATGGTGTCGGCTGGAAATCCTCCTCACCATCGAAACTGATGATACTTCGATTGTTCTTCATGAACGCGGCTCCAAGCACGGGGCGACTGGTATCGCATACGGAAGTCCGTTCACCACCCTAAACTTCACACGGAAGATTTGATCGACCGGTGCAAAGACTAGTGGCAGCAAGCACGAGCCTACCACTTCCATCGGGGGTACGGCGCTGTCCTTTGGGTTTGCTGCGCTGAGTAGGCCCTTTCCCGTTGGATTTATCAGCGACTTTCCCCAACCATCCCGTTCTTCGATGGATTCGATGAACTGCCGTCACACGTAGTTTCCTCCGCCCGCCCCAGTATCCACCAGCACCGCGATCGGAAGTCGCCGGCTCGAGCCCGTTGCATGCCACAGCGTTGCATGAACCCAAACCTGTGACGTCTTAGTTTGCAGTGCTCCCATTTCCGATTGGTGAGAAGAACTTTCTTTGACGTCAGTCACCTTCTCCCTATCTACTGGCTTCTCCGGGCATGTTGGACTTCCCGGGGCGTGTCCTCATTTCGCCGTATCGTCTGTGTCGTCTGTCGGCGTTGGCGGTCCTTTTCCAGCGAGATCATATACAACAATCATGTCGTACGACGTCTGTTTTGTGGCCTGTTCCGCATCTCTGCACCGTGTTCCTATAGAAGCCGCAGGCGATATCTCCCTCTTCGTGAGAGAAGCGACATCCTGTTTCGTGGAAAGGACAGTCCTGGCCTCGCGCGTGGAAGAAACAAAATGTTGCGACTCCTTAGCGCTTCTTCAATTTCTTCTTTTGCGGCAGTGTTGGGCGGTAGAGGAAGAGGGTCCTTCGTTGTTCTCCGTTTGTCACCCTCTTTCTGCCACCGCCTTGGTGCTGAGGTGGTCGTCTGGGGTGGCTTGGCTCCTTGCCGTCTCGACGACGTGCTGGTGGGGACGAAAGGAGTTCCTCCCTTCCCCGGCAACGATGCTGGGTGGGTAGAATACGCGGCCAATCATTGCTTAAGCTCATCTCTCACCTTGCTGTCGGCGACGTCCTCCTCATCCGACGGTTCCGATGCGAGTGCGGCAATGTCGAGCTTCGGTCGCTGTTCTCTCACCTCGTAACTTGACAAGGACCCATCACGTTTTCGGGAATTCTGCTTGTCTCTCCAGCTCGCTCCGCGCGTTTCAGGCCCTTGCGAGTTTTGGTTGTGTCCACCACGCATGTGCCCGACCCCGAAGATGTCCCGCATGCGGCTCTCATTCCTCGAGTACCGTCCGCCTGACGCGCCGCCAAACGCAGAAACCGAGGCTTGCGTGCCCCTGGCTTTCAACTTGGCAGGTACCTTCGGGTCGCTGAAGTTGCTGCTTCGCATGTTAATTTTCTCAACAAATTTGTTGAAAATATCACACGCCTTTCTTCCCCTCAGCTCCATCGTGTGGTCGAGAAGCTGTCCCGTATTGACCGGGTAGGCTCTGAGGCTCTCCCACTGTGTTTGTACGTCGTAGAGAGGCGCCTCGAACTTGTCGGTGTCGTGTGGGGCCACCATTCCGACGATTCGCCGACAAATCCCCATAGCATCCGTTTCCGACAGGACCTTCCAAAAGTAATCCTCCTCTACCAAGAATGGTCGATTCGGGTCCACCATCGCTGCTCGCTTGTGTAGCAGAACCACTCGCGCTGCCACGGCCCAACCCTCCCCCGATTCCACCTCCAGTCGTTCTAAGGTGTGCTGGGCTGCGACCTTCGATGTTTCTGAGATAGTCGTTTCCCTCAGAAAGACCCGCATCCACTCTGTGATGGTGAGATCCTTGGCCATCTTCACAACTTCGCGCCCATCGATCGTAGGTACGCGCGTACTGTGGTTGTTCGCAAAGGCCATGTTGACCATAGACGAGTCTGGTAGTAAACGCATAAAAACCGCCACGCGCTAGTCTCACAGTCCATCTCTCCGTGGGGATGCTGGAGCCGTACCATTCAGCTGGTCCTTGGGCATGGTCCAGTTTGGGTGTCTTGCGAATACGTTTGTTAACTCGTCAAGAAAGAACACTGGATCGTTCTTCCTTGAGAGTCTCTTCACCGCTCCCGGCTGTAGCACCGACTCATAAGCGCTTTTCCGACCTTCCACCCCCATTTCCTTGACTCAGCGGTCGACCATGCGTTGGGCTTCTTGAGAAAATCCTCCTGTGATGTCGTATAACGGGTTAAGTTGTCCGATCTGTAATCCACTTCCTAGTGGGAAGGGAGGTTGTCCTCCCTGGGGTCCCCACCCCGGCATCATGGGTTGACCACCCCACGGTACCTGCCATCCCTGAGCTCCCGCTGGTCCGATGAACCCTGGTTGCTATTGCCCAGCAAACCCTGGCTGCTGTTGACTAGCAAACCCTGGCTGCTGTTTGCCAGCGAACCCTGGCTGCTGTTGACCAGCAAACCCTGGCTGCTGTTGGCCAGCAAACCCTGGCTGTTGTTGGCCAGCGAACCCTGGCTGTTGTTGGCCAGCAAAGCTGAAGCCCCATGTAACGAACGGATAAAGAGCTATTTTAGACACGCGTACCCAAGTCTCCAACCCCTTGTCCCAACTCTCTCACCGCTTCTAGTTCGTTTCCTTCGCGTCTACCTTCAGGCTGATTCCTCCCGTCTGCTTGTAGCAAAAGCTGCCTGCAAACACCAGTCTTGTCTCACGCAGTCCTCTTCCAAGCGCTCGTACAATGTAACAGATCTCCGGATGAAACCTCCAATAATGCCTCATGGTAACGATCGCTGTACTCAAGCTTGGTTCGCAGTCACTCACGCACGTGTCAGATCAAGTTCAGGTTCCTTTTTCCCTCGTTTGGTTTTGTGTGGTTTTGGACTGAGGCCGTGAGCGGCACGCTTTCTAGACTGATCGGCGTTATACAGACCAGGCAGCATTCCGCCACGGGGTTTCATGCGACGTCATGTCAATCCGCCGCAACAAAAGCGCCTGAGATTGAACAGGCCACGACCTGCACAGAGGCGCATGTGGTCTAGTTTGAGTATTCGTGACTTGAGTATTGTCCCTCTGACGCGTGCGTTAAAAGTTGTCTGATCACGCGGACTTACGCCATGCTTACATGAAGCACATGTATCACCCATGTTATGCATATTCGTCAGGAATAACGCGGTACTATGGTTTGATTTCGCGAGTTGATTATTATGTCTGTTTGAGTCGGCACCGCCGTATTGGACAATATCGTTTGAATCTGGCAGACACCAATAAGATGGCGAGGTTCTCGCGTTTAGTGTGGATTTATTATCCCGGGGTTTGGTACGACGTGCGTTGCGGTTTTCGAGGATAACGAGAGGGCGAAGAACCTGGCACAAAACCCAGTGTGCACGTCGAACTCGAAGCACATCGACGTTGGACCCCCCTTTTTGCGGGAGCATATTTGTTTTGGGAGATATTTGGTTACTTGAGTTCGAGTTTTTGAGCGTTGCAACATCCCGCCGCTACGTGTGCTACACATTTCGTCGAGCACGGAGGAGGGGGATGCTTGTCGCCGTGCAGTGTGCAGCGTACGATTAAATCGAGTTTCTGCGGCTGTTTGCGTTTTCGTATAATGTGGAGTTGTTTTCCCTGGTTCAGCTAGACCCCGTGCTAAGTACTAGTATCTCGAGGAAATCGGGAATAATCGGAGTTTATTTAAGTCAATTTTCGATAATTGCGCCGTTTTTACCTGGTCATCTCCGAAAATAAAATTATTGTCATTTTCACCTGGCAATGATTTTGAGGGTAGTTGTTGTTTGCAGCATGATACTGTTGTTATTTGGTTTGAAAGACTTGGAGGTCTGATTGAATTGAGAACTGGAATTTTACTTTTGAGTTTGTTGAGGTTTTGAGTTTGATATGAGTTCATTACGATATGACGATGTATCAACCCTGCGATGTCGTGCCTTGTCATGCACAAAGCAGGGGGGATATTAGTGCGTTCGTCGCGTATAATGAGGAGAGGGGATGTTGGTTGTCCTCATGAACATGACAGTTATGATCCATCTTATAAAAGGGAGTTCCATATGTTGGTAAGGGATTCATGTATAAGAAATTAGAGAAATATTTGGCCGGATGTTTCCCGGCATGATTTGCCATGAGCTGTTACTCGTAGTTTTGCTCCGTATGAGACCGAGCCAGGCTCGACGGCTGGATAATATAAGAGGGAGTTCAGTCTCACTGTCTTGAGTCATCACCACGCCTTCCCGCGCCAGCTACGTGTACAACTTTAGAGATCTATCAACATCAATCCATGGTTCTCTCAACCCAGCCCAGTAGTGAGACCCAACTGAGCCAAATCGCTTAGTTCACATCTTGCAAATTAAGCCTAGGCTTTTCTAACATTTGTAGATTTCTGGGATTTGGGGGTGGCAACGTTTTGGTAATTTACCCAGGGTTAGCCCTGCGTAATCAGTCTATGGTTTTCTCAACCCAGCCCAGTAGTGAGACCCAGCTGAGCCTAATCGTTTAGTTTATATCGTGCAAATTAGGCCCGTGGCTTTTCTAACCTTTGGAGATTTCGGGGATTTGGGGGTGGCAACGTTTTGATAAACTACCCGGCGTCAGCCCTGCGTAATCAGTCTATGGTTTTCTCAACCCAGCCCAGTAGTGAGACCCGGCTGAACCACATCGTTTAGTTTATATCCTGAAAGGAGGGGTCACGCCCACCTGTTACCGCTTGTGCGGGGTAGGATTCGCTTCACCACTTAGTAGATTCGGGAAGGCTCGATAATTTCGAGAATGTCGACGAGTTCGATATGTCTGAACCCGAGGGCGACTGGATTTTTCGCGAGCTCATTGGAATTTGATGTTTCTTGACTTTTGAAAGCGGACGAGGATTCTGCATATACTAGCTGGATTTTGGTGCTTATAGGAGTGCATGGTATTTTGGGAGGCAAGTAACCTGTTTCTTGACTTTTGAAATAATACTTTTTCACGGTTGCGTTGCTTAATATTACATTATTTTGCTCTGGATTTGAGCATTTGGAATATGAATGGATTTCTGGTATATACCCAGCCGGGAGGCATTTGTCTAATTCGAAAGTGAGTTTTGAGACTGCTGTCCGATCACACTTGTTGGCAGCCCTATTCTATGGAGCTGATAACTGTTTTACAAGGAAGGCTGAGTGCTGATTACAGGGCCGATGTTTTAGTTGTCGGATTTTGGAATTTGGATTTCAGATTTGAGTTTTCGGTTTAGGGGTTCCAAATTTGAGTTTTTCGTTTTTGGACGTAAGGCCATTTCTTATACAGTCGGATTTGTCAGTCGAAAACGGCCGTTTTCGACTGAAGCCCAAATCAGGCTTTCTTACACAGTCGGAAAAGGGCTTTTTCGACTCAATTTTTTTCGACTGAGTTTTCCGACTGGGGCATCCAGTCGAAAAACTCGACTTTTTCGACTGGATCTGTAGGTCGAAAAACTCAGTCGAAAAAGTTTTACACCTGTTTTTTGAACCCATCGCATCGCTCATCTCACCACAAAACAACACACCCACACGCCCACACACCCATAACAGGTACCTGGTACCTCACAGCAGTATCATACAACAGCGCCGATGCTGTCTTGGCGATCACTGCTGTTGCTTCTCGCCACAAGTCAGCGTGGCGCACCCCTAGCTTCGCTCGCCAGCAGCATGCATCACACAACAGCAGTAGCGCGCGTTATCGATGCCATTTTGCCAACAACGGCTACGCCTGCTGTAGCTTTGGCGGCTCTCGGCTGAGTGCAACGCCACGAACGTAGCTTTGGCGGCATTAGGCTAAGCCCAACGCCACCAACCCGCTTGGACGAAGGTTCGTCGCGCGTGAAGCACGCGTTACTCGCAAGGAACGCGCGAAGCACAGAGCTGGCAATCGAGTTTCGAGCGCCATACGGCAGTAGTACTCCCTTACACCAACCGCCTCTAGGAAGAGCACAAAAACTATCAAATCGACCCGAGTGACGATAAGAAGAAGGACCAGAAGAATCCAGTCGAAAAAAAGTCCAGTCGAAAAGGACCTTTTTCGACTGGCGAAATCCGACTGTGTCAGAAATGGCCTAAGATTTTACAACTTGGATCTTGCGTTCACGAACATTGATGTTGGATACTATCCCTGTACTGTATTGTGCCTCTAAATTTCATGGAGTGCTTTTCAAGGACTATGGTGCTACAATCTCTTTCTTGTCACAGTAGTACTGGGAGGATATTGATTGACCGTATTTTTCATTGAATCGTTTTACCCTGATGATATGATAATATAGCATCGTGTCTCACAATTTACGAAGCAGGGACGCTGTTGATTGTATGCTTGGATATGATACTGCTATGATGACGGTTGAGTATAGTAGGGGTTTCCAGTGATAGGTTGGTTACATTGTAATGGGATATCGGGATGACGGAATATGTCCCGAGCTGTTTAGCTGACTCTACTCTCCTCCTCTCCTTTTTCTTGTTCTTCTTCTGCCGAGTGAGTCCTCTTCTCTCCACGTTGCGCCTCGGCATGGAGCCGTGATAACATAGTATATTCATGATGTATTTAACTACCTGCTGCTGGCCCACTGCCCCACGGCTGATTGTGCAATGGTTAAGCCCTCCATGCTTCGTAGGGATTGATAAACAGCAGGGAGGTCGTATGCTTCACCCAAGGACACAACGCACATACCGATAACTGGGATCAATAATACGCCGTTTTGCGGTGGTATTCAGTGTCACACCCATCGGAGAGATCGCATCGGGGTGCCTGTATGCAGCACTTTTGCCCCAGGTAGGCCGGGTGTGTATTACCATTCGGCATCGCACCCATCGGAGAGATGGCCCCGGAGGTCCCTTGAAAAGCCTAGGATCAAACAATTTAATTGTATTTCCGCACCGATATCGGGGAGATCGCACCCATCGGAGAGCTTGCACCGGGGTTGCCGCAAAAAGATAAGGGATCATACTTTAAAATGTGATCGCACCCGGTGCCATCCTTCGCACGATTACGGAATTAGTAGAATGCGTCTGGCTATATTGTTGTCGACCCAAGGGTTTACAGTACCCGCCCATGGATGAGTCGCCCACAGGTTTCGGATGATGGCCCCTGGCTGACCCATGAGTTTATAGTGTTGGCCCATGGATTGTCCATGGTGTTATAAATATGGTCCATAAGTCACCCAAAGATTTTGATGGTACCCACGCTTCGATTATCCATGAGACTCTAACGGTGCCTGCGGCTCTATAGAAATACGGTTCACGGATATCCCATGGGTCGTCCATGGGTCTCTAATGGGTCGCACGCGGGTCTCCCATGGGTCGCCGATGGACTCATGTTTCTGCCAATACTTCTACCCCATGGCTCGCCCATGGGTAAACTGTGGGCTCATAGTACGAATCTATGGGTCATCCATGGGTCGCCCATGGGTTTAGAGTACTGGCCCGTGGGTCACCCATGGATCACTCATGGGTCTCCCATACACGGGCGTATAGTTCTAGCCACATGGGCCTCCCATCTGGATGTCTCACGGGTTCGCAGTGCTGGCCGACATCCCCATAGATAGGTCGTCTACGAGTTTCCCATGGGTTCACAGTGCTGGCCCAACAATATCTCGTCCAAGCGTTTCCCATAAATAGGTTAAAAGCGCTGAACCCTATCAGGTAATCCGCATGGGTTTGGTGGGTCGCCCAGGGAACACCCAGGCGTATCTATTCCATGGGGCACCCATGAGTATCTCATTTACTAACCGCCAATATTGCTGACCCATGGGTCGTCCATGGGTTCTTTGTTTTGCCCGTGGGTCGCTCATGAGTCACCTATGTATGGGTCCGTTGTGTAGTATTACTAGAGTAACCCACATACATGGTATATGTCGAACATGGGTCGCCCATGGATGGATGTAGAGAGCTGGTCCATGGGTCACCCATGGGTCACGCATGGGTCTCCTGTGGCTATGGTTCAGGTCCATGGGTCACCCATGGATTCACAGTTCTGACCATGCGTGTAACCATGAATGAATCGCCCATGGGGTTTTGAGTGCCGGTCCATGAGTCGGTCACCCATCCATGGGTCACCCATGGATTGCCTATTATGGGTCTCCCATGGGCCGTCTACGGGTCTCCCGTGGATTTCTATAGTAGCGTTGATCCATGGGTCATCCATGCGTCAGCCATGGGTCATCCATGGTCCGCATAGGTCTCCCGTGGGCTTACAGAGTGCTGGTCGATTGGTCATCCATGGGTTCGTAGTTCCGACTATAATATGGGTTAATCATGGATCATCCGAGGGTTTGGAGTTTGGAGTGCCGTGGATATTGCTTCATCGTCCAGGGTTCGACCTCGAGTGTTGAGCGTTGAGTATTGAGTGTCGAGTGTCGAGCGCTGAGCGGTGAGTGGTGACTGTTGGGTATTGAGCGTTGGTTGTTGCGTGTTGCGTGTTGAGCTTTGGATGATAAGTGTTGAGTTTCCAGCCTTGAGGTGCTGAGTGCTGAGTGCTGAGTAAACATCAAACACGCACATGCGGCGGAATTGGCTGATGACCGGTCCCCTCGCGTCGTTTGGTTGAATTTTGTGTTTTCCGTTTCATTTTTTTTTTTGCGTTTGCGTCGCACTCTGCAGCTGCAAGCAGCACACTTCGCTTCTGTCCATTCCTCCTTCACCTTGCGACTGAACTGCACCGACTGCCTAGTACGCGTGCCGCCTACCACCGCTCATCACGCGGCACTACAGTAGTCTCCTTCCCAGCCAGGACTTGCCTTGTCCCACGAGTATCTTCGTGTACTATTGTTGATAGACGATTGTAGGAGCTGGGGCCCACTTCGTGGAATCCCGATAAGCTCCCATCACCAACAACACCCGCGTGTGGAGGCAAACCTCCGGCACCACGCCCTACAACCCCTTCGTCTCGCTGGAGAACCACAACCAGCCAGTGCAAGCCGCCGTGGCTAAACTCACGGGGTCGTCGACGTCGGATGACCGCGATCTTAGCTCGTGGTACGAGTTTCTGCAGCAGTGCCTTAGGCAACCGGGCATATTTCGGGACCGGGAAGCGACCATGGCCGACAGCATCGGTCATTTCGTATCACACATACTCACCCACGCCAACAACAGCGCGGTGAGCTGTAGAGGACTTACGCGGGGGCATTTGGCGGAGTTTGGCTCTCTACTATCACAGGCACTGCAGTAGTCTATTAATCTGGCGTAGCGTCGTACTGGTAGCCTCCTTGTACATATATTTTGACAGGCCTAACTCTTTCGGCGACAAAACAAATCATCTAGTCTAGTCTATTAGACGAATACTACTTTGTACTGACTGGTATTCCACATATCTGGAATCTCAACAATCCTCAAATCCGCCATCTGGACGGTGCGACCCCGCAGATTGGCATATACTCAGCAGTCGGCGGGTTCGTTCATCGCCAAGCGATGGTGATAGCCGGCATTCTGCGGTACGCGGCGGAGCAGGGGAGCGCCATGTCGGTGAGTTACAGATAGCCGACCCCCTCCGACCAGTTTTTCGCAGCAGCCCGTCACGCATACGTACAGACTAGTGAAACATGATATACCCGACATGTTAGCACACCTCAGAACTTCCTTGCCTGCCAAGCCTTACGTCTGCAGAGTTTACTGCTGTCGCCTATACTGTTCTGGTGCGTACAGATGGCGATGGAATCGTAGCGCCATTCGACAATTTTATTCTCGAAAGCATCAGCTTCTAAGGTTTACCCTCATGTGCGCACAATGTCGTCGCGTCTTTATGCTACAAGCAGTTCGTCGTCAACCAGTACAGGTTCAATGACCGCCCACACTCAACATTGCTCTGTTCCACCCCCCTCTGTAGCACCGACCGCAAACAACCCACTTGATGTTTTCTTGGCGATTTTCAGGCGAGAGTGGCGAAGGTCTGGCAGGAATTTTGGAGAGGCCAGGCATCGATGGTGGTGTCGACCTCACCATTGAGCACCGAACGCGAAAGCGATGGCATGGGAAATATTGCTAGCGACATCAGCAGCAACAACAGCAGCAATGCGGCGGGAAAAACTGATAGCGACACCAGCAGAAACGACAACAGCAGCGACACCAGCAGTGTGGTAAGAGGAATAGGCTGCGCGCCGTTTCTGCGTTCAAATTACCGATGGAAATGTTCAGTAGCTCGAGACCCGCATGTTGCAGAATTGCGTGCTGGATACGTAGCACACAATTGCTGTTGGTTCGTATTTTCTTTTCGTCTGTTTAGTGTGGTAGCTCGTAATATAGTCTAGTCTAGCAAATAACCGTTCCAATATTCGATAGGTCAACGATGGGTAATATTTCAGATATTGAACCCACCGCGCTACACCAGTAACTGTAGCTGGCGCAGCAACTTCGAAGCGAACCACAAGCATCTAGCCAACGCTTCTCTAGTACTGACATATGTCGAGGGAAGATTAGATCTACCCGTGCTGCACGCCCGTCTTCCAACAACGTGGTTTCTCCGTTCCGGTCAACACGCAGGAAGCGTTTTTTGCTGGAAAGAGAAGGCGCAAGGCAAAGCGCCAGTCAAGCAGCGTGAAAAAGTCACTCCAACGCCTTCACGAGGAGGCCTCGAAGAAGGCCACGGTGACTGCCACCCCCTTCTCAGCGACGGCTCAACCGGCTGCACCTGCGACTTCGACAGTTGTGCCCGGGGTCGCCGCAGGCGCTGCACGCCCAACGTGGCAGACGCTGGAAGATGTCACGACCGACTGGGAGGGTGTCCAGGGCAAAGAGGAGGAGTTCAATTGGTACAGGGTAAACCGACCAGGCCACTAGCTGAGCTGTTGGAGATGAGGGTGGTCTCAGGGTACCGATGGCGGTGGTGTCACAAGCCATTTCTTCCTTTGTTTGTTTGGGTTGTCCAAGGAGTAGGGGCAAGGGTGGAGCTGCTGCATCATTCTTCGGGTGCTGTAGTAGGGTGCTGTAGTAGGAAAAAGGAAGGAGGTGCAGTGTGGTGTACAGGTCGGTGGTGGTCGGTGGTGGTCGACGGTATCGATATGATACTGACATGGGCTTGTTTCTCAAGTTCGCTTGAGCCATCACCGACCGAGTCTGCCCCCATCGACGAGAAAAGTCCGTTGCAAGACTGTGAATACCAGGGATAAGACTTTAGTCTAGTGCGCGGATGAAGCTGGAAAATGTTTGGAGGGAAGTTATGTTGCGCGGTAAGGAATGGTGGTTTCGGCCGCTGCAGTTTCATTCCTTCGGGTCTCGCGATAGCGAAACGTTCGCAACACCATAGAAGATATTGTATGCAGTACCTAGACGTAACATTTTCGTAACGTATATTTCCTGCTGATCGTTTCCTTGAAGTGGGTGCTTATAGTAGACCGGTCAATGGGAGGACTTGTCGTCTAAGGCTGCGCGCATTTCCTTGAAATAATTGAGCTTTGCTCTGAAATCGAAGAGAGCTAAGAGATTGATATATATAATCTAATCGCTCATCTTCGCTCTGCGTGAGCCTGGCCTGAGCAAACACACGAATGTCTCGTCCTGGCAGATAACGGCATGGGACGTCATCGATAGAGCCCACCGTTTCCATCTGACAAAACATCAACGCAAACTCGCTTCTAGTGCTTGGAAAATCCATACCAATATGCTCGACGCAATGTTTCTCCCAAGCTGCCATCGCGGGGAGCGCGCAAGATTAAGCCCGCTTCGAAGCGCCGCTATTGCACCGACACCGCCCGTCACGAGGTCAAAAGCAACAAACACGGCCTCAGCAAAAATACGACGATTGTCACCAACCCGTTCCGTTTCCCGATTGCACTGCATCTCCTTTCCCCCGTATCCTTTCCCACGTATGCTGTCTTTTGACTGGGTGGAATCAAAGTTGAACGTGTGAGCACCCCACGGTCGCAGCATGGTGACAGCCCCCGTATCCGAGGGTTTGCAACGCAAGTAAGCGCTTTAATGATGCAAGCTGCACTAGAAACCGATTTTTTGTGATCCCTCTCTCCTTCTTCGCAGCATGGTGACAGCCCCCGTATCCGAGGGTTTGCAACGCAAGTAAGCGCTTTAATGGTGCAAGCTGCACTAAAAACCGATTTTTTGTGATCCCTCTCTCCTCCTTCCGCCCTCTCATCGACACAACTTCCTCGTTCACGACGTCTACGCTTGCAAACACACAAACGCACAGTAAGTACCACCCATTCTACCCATCCTCGAGTCGGCGTCTCTTGTCACAATGCAAACGAAGTCAAATCGTTTTCGGAGGATCACCTCCGACTCTGGCAGCGCGATTCACCCTGCGTCAGAGATAAGAGAGACAACGGCGAGACGACCATGATGGGTACGATGAAAAGGCGAAGGCAATTTCGAGGAGAGCTTTTTCGCTGGGGGCGTTGTTTGCCCTACAACGCCAACCCTCCAAACAACGCGTTTCTGCTCTACTGTAGTGATACCGAGTGGGAAGGCATCGATCTTCAAAAACAGCCGTCAATCGTCAAGCCCCTTCACTATGATAACAATCACAGGCAACCACCCCCTACACGGTAAACGGGCGCAAAGGCAAGGGAAACTATATATGACTTGTGTATGCCTCCTCACTGGCTAAACCGTCGGTGTTTGCAGCACCAAGACCTCGCAAACGGGTCACCGTACGAGAGTACACGCAGGAATGCTATAGCGAGTAAAAGAAACAAGCAACCCCTCACCGTGTTATCTCATTCACTCCTCAGTGCTCTGTTTGGCTGGGACGACCTCCAGCTTCATAACCAGTTTCTGAAAGCCCCTTCTCGCGCTTCGCGGGGTCTACCGCCGTCCCCTATCCCCTCTTTTCCCGCCACCACCCCGTCTGCGCCTGTCGGAATCATCTCCGCAAACCGCGGCTTCCGAAACGGCTGCAACAGCGGCCTCCACCTATTTGTTTCAAGAGTTCAGCAATCCAGAAGAGACACAGAACGAAAATACGCATACTGCACGACTCCTCTCCTTAGCTTGGTCCGTTCAGCTGTTCCTAGCGTTGTAATTGTGGGGCTTTTGTTTATTGTCTCTCGAGAGGGGCCATCCTCGAAAGGTACTCCTCGTTCGCTCTCGACACATGTGCGCGCTTAATTTCCTTTCGCCTCTCGTCCCAGCCTAGTCCACCCTTCCGCCCGCTATCAAGAGGGCAGCCAGTGAACCCGCTTATCTAGGTGACGGACGAGGAATGAGCATTGATTGCTAAGATACGGACAGCACAGATGGGCAAAAAACGTTTCTGGCTGAATTGTGTCTAAAGTCAGAAATCACTCGACTATCAACAAAATGCCATTTATTTCATGCATTAATTTTCGTTCTGTGCATCTAGGCTATGGGATATTGTTCCCGGGGTTATAGATGTAGTCTAGATTGTTTTCTCCAAAACAGTTCATGGGTGAGAGGTATGTGTAGAGGTCATCAAGCGAGCCTCACAAACAAAACGGTGCATCCCTACCTACCGTACTGCAATAGTCATGCGGAGGATGGCACCCATCGGAGAGATGGCACCCATCGGAGAGATCGAGCCGGGGTGCGCCAAAAAAGCAAGAAAGACACAATCTGGTTGTATTTCCGCACCCCCATCGGAGAGATGGCACCGAGTGCGATCTCTCCGATGTAAATCCAAGATTGAGTGGTACGGCAACGGGCCACGTTTGAGCTGTACGAGGTACCCTATGCAGTAGGTTTCCTTGGCATGCGGTGAGTTATATATCATCAGGGCGCCATTCCTCTCACGTACAATTACTGTACCGACGCAAATCACGCGTTGAAACGAATCAAGTTGTTGTCATTTCATCGGTATGTGTTGGTTGTATGCGTAGGTATGACATGGCTATGATGACGGTTGAGTACAGTAGGGGTTTCCAGTGATAGTTTGGCTACATGGTAGCGGGATATCGGGATGACGGAATATGCCCCGAGCTGTTTAGCCGACTCTACTCTCCTCCTCTCCTCCTCCTTGTTCTTCTTCTGCCGAGTGAGTCTTCTTCTCTCCACTGCATGGAGCCGTGATAATATAATATATTCATGGGGCATTTATCTACCTGCTGCTGACCCACTACCCCACGGCTGATTGTGCAATGGTTAAGCCCTCTACGCTTCGTAGGGAATAGCAAACACGATAATTATCGCGCACCGTACGTGGTAGATTCCTGTTCGAAGCAAAGGGTGTTGCACAAAAAGAGCCCTCCATGTGAAAGGGAGCAAGCTGGATGTCTGATTTGAACCATGCCAAAGGGCGAGGTCAAAATGAGCGGTGTGGACGTGAAAGCGTTCGCAGAGAGATTGGGGAGCTCTCAGGGGGCCATAATGCAAGAGCTGGAAGAGCTGCTTGTAGTAGAGTGTCAGTACAGCTGGCAATGGATGCGGTAAGATAGCCCGCGGAGTCATGGTCTATTGGACCACAGAAATATTGTCTTAAACGGAATAGTGGAGAAGATAACCCGTAGAATCTAGCTAACTTATACCGCAAGAGCGTTCTCGGTAATGGAACGTTCCTCTGGACAAGATAGTTAGAAGTAAGAGCGTTAAGCGCTCATGGAAATATATGGAACGTTCCTTCCTCTGAACAAGATTGATAGAAGTAAGCGCGTTAGGCGCTCATGGGAGTATAGAACATCTGGGAGAACGTTCCTTGTGTTTTCCATAAGTAAAGGTCCAGAAGAGAGCACAGCAGCAATGCTGGGGTGAAGCGAACTCCCCTCACCCCCATGCTCTCACTTCTCCTTCTCCTTTCCTGTCTCCTCGAGCTTCTCATAGCTAACGCCAGTAATAAGAAATCTACAAAGAAGAACCGGTGCTGTCCCCAAGCGAAGCTGATGCCCCTGCGTCCCTTCCCTCTCACCTTCCGGCACCACGACTCTTTCACATGCTCGCAAGAAGGGACCAACTCGAGAAAGAAATCGAGGGTGGTTTCCGTTACTGTTTTCGGACCATCGACCAGATTTCGACAGGATGGAACGAGTTGTACCGAATCGAAGGTCAGATTGAGGAAAGAAAACTCATCATTTGCGAGTACTCGCAAGTACTCCTCGAGATCTCCAGCTTCTCTTTACGACTGGAGAAAATGCGAGACATTTTGCAGCCAACTCGGATACAAGAGGGGGAAGCAGGCGTGGCCAGGTGTAAGTCATAGCTCGTAATCTCACTGCTTGGGACTGGGAGCGAGAGCACTGCACAGCAGTAGCCGCAGGAGCAGCAGCAGAACTTCGAGACGGAGGAAAATGGGATGGTAGTCGAGGCGGGCATATATATGGTGGAATTAGAGATGAGGGAGGGAAAACAGGAGAAGCTATTGAAGCTGCCATTGAAGCAGCACCAGCACCTGCAACCTCCGGCGGCACCACTCCCTGTTTGAAGTCACAGTTCGTAATCCCACTACTTGAGACTGGGAGTGAGAGCACTGCACAGCCGCAGCCGCAGCAGCCGCAGCAGCAGCTTGAGACGGAGGGACAAGGCATGGTGGTTGATGCAGGCAAACTTACGGTGGAGTTTGAGACGGAGGAGAAGGGATGGCTCGACGGTTTGGTTGCGAAACTAAACCTCGGGCCGTATCTGTCGTGCTCCATGGGAGCGACGGCTGCTAAACCCATTGACGTGTGGGCTAGGGCTGGAATCGGCACAAGGTGGCTGGTTGCGATGGAGGACGCCGGGTATGGGAGGCACGGACACCCAGGCGGAGAATCCTTCCCATCGTTTGCACCAGACTAAGGCAACAATCAGGTCATGTCATGTAGGCTTGCTTCCGTCTGTGCTTCGTCTTCATTCTGGAGTAATACAGCAGGCAGTGGAGTATTGCCGTGGGAATACACATCATGTGTACTGTCGAGATATATGACACTGCTAACTAAACAGCAGCAGTATGTATGTGACTGACGTGGCGATGACATGTTATTCTTCGCGGCTAAGGCGTTGTTTTTCGCATTTTCTGCGGCTCGCATTATTCGCGGTGAAGACTTTGTTTTTCGCGTTTTATCATACCAAAGGGCAGAGTAGCTTGGGCAGAGGGACCGTCAGGGTAAATACTTGTGTCTGTTCCCCAGCCCCTCTTGCCTCAACCACCGGCAACTGTGCTTGCTTGTGGTATGATAGCTCTACTGATCAACCGGTTACTGCTGTAGGATGCAGGATGCCTGACGGGTTGAATAATCGATTATGTCAACAGTAGGTAGCGCTTGCTCGTGACAGCCGTACTTTCTGTCTGTCGTATGTTGGGTTGTGTTCTCTACGACAGTTTGGATTGATTCATTTTCAATCAACCATTTTCCCTCACGTACCAAAGAGGGAATTGATTCGTCATCTCCGAAATATAATTTTCTGATTCCAGTTGCGCTGTAGTTTCCTGAAAATACCTGGAACGCGATATATATATACGTCATCCGGTTTTACAGATAAATTGGTGACGGTCGACGTTTGTAGGGGTATGGTTAGTACCAGTCGTACGATAATTAAGGTACGCACGAGAGATGATGCCACGTACGTGGTATTTTAGTTGTTGTTGTTGTTGTTGTTTTTTATCCTCCGGCGAATGGGAAAAAATAAAGCTATAGCTCACCACACTTCCACGTATTTTCATACGCGTCGTGTGTCGATTTAACTCAGTTGCTTTCGCAGCCCAACGCTAGCTGGCGCACCCTTTGGGTCTCATACAACGCTGGCTACTTCGATAACAGCTGGCTGTCAAACTCAACAGCGATCTAGCATAGGTTGACTACACGAAATGAAGAAACCGGTGGTGAGGAAATATAGTATTACTCACGTGTTTTTTAAAGCAATATACATGTGGTGGGAGTTTCGGGGTGTGTTCTTCTCGTTAAGCTGAATATTCCACCCTCTGATCTTGTACCTGTTATGCCTACTGTAGTATGAATATGGTATTGTAGTCTGAAGTGTTTTGCTGGACAATGATTGATGATAGGATTATGTTCAAGCCCCCTTTTGTTATACCACCCCCTCAATTCCCCCCGCCCTTATCATGCGCGAGTGCAGAGTGTTATGGTATGCGGTATCTGTACCAAAAAAAGAATGAGCAGGGAGAATGGGGTAGTGTATGAGGCTTATACAACCCACAGGTGCTCAAGCATTTTATGTACATAGTATTTGAGCATTTCGAGTACATACAGTCGATAGTGGCCAAAATTTCTGCGTTTGTTATAGAGTTTACCTTATACCGTATTATATATACGCGTTTTAGTCAAGGTTCTCAAACAGTTTAAAGGATCGTTATTTCTTCATCGCGGCAGCTTATCTAACAGCAGCATGGACTAACACTGTGATACTACGTGCCGCTCTCCCGGGAAGGAACATGCGGAACAACTTGACCCTCGACAGAACAACCTCGTCGCGTGTAGCAAGGCGTTTGCGCTCTGATTTATCGGTACTCTGAAACAGAAACAAACTCGCGGTTGAATTCGCGCTATACCGGCATCAAACAGGTGCCGAGTCAACTCTGAAAAACAATGACTCATTGCGGCATTTTCGCTGAATGGTGATATATACGCTAGTTCGGGTAGGAGAAACCCGCTCGAGAAAGGTCTCTAACTCGACGAGCTAGGTGAGTTTGAACCCGAGGGCTACTGGCCTATTTGCGAACAGGTCGGATGCTTGTGGCTTGCTAACCAGAGACGTCCGGACATTGCGAAAGCAGTGAGAGCGATGGCTAGGTACACGAATTCGCCGAAGACGGTACACTGGAAGACTGCAGTTGGTATTTTTCGCTCTCACCGGGGTTTTGTGATGAGCATTTTGATGATTTTGTGAGAATGTTGGCATATCTCATGACTTAGTACGCTAGGTTCGTCGTTTCTACAGTTTGAAATTGATATTTGAGATTTTTAATTTTCGTTGCAGCATTGGATCTCTGATTGCGGACGATACGGAGTATATTATGAGCTGGAAGTATGAGATTTTTTGGATTTGGGGGTGGCAACGGTTTGGTAAACTACCCGGGCTCATCCCTGCGTAATCAGTTGTTGGTTGTCCTCATGAACATGACGGTTATGATCCATCTTATATCTGGGAGTTCCATGTGTTGGTAAGGGATTCATGTATAATTAGAGGAATATTTGGCCGGATGTTTCCCGGCATGATTTTCCATGAGCTGTCACTTGTACTTTTGCTCCGTATGAGACCGAGTCAGGCTCGACGGCTGGAAAATATAAGAGGAAGTTCAGTGTCACCGTCTTGAGTCATCACCACGCCTTCCCGCGCCAGCTTTGTGTACACATTTAGAGATCTATCAACACACTAGTGAGAGCCGGTTGATTTCTATTGGTAAGCGCAGCCAAGGCCAGCCTATAGAGATGGGAAAGAGCCATGTCAGGTCCGGGGGATTCTGGCATCAGTGTAGATTAATCAAGAGAGGACGTAAAGCTGCTCAAGATGCAGATGACGTTGCAGAAAAGCGAAAGAGAGGTCGAACTCGCAGAGGCGGCCCTGCGAGCGTCATATGCTAAAGAGGTATATGACCTGACTACGTTTTGGTGCTGCCGGGTGTTGGCGATTCATGACGCACTACGACTTCCCCGCGAGGAGCACGAGCTTCAAGCTGATGTGAGATGCGGAAAATGGGCAAAATAGTAGTTTTGTTCGAGACTGTGAGAGAGAAAAGAGAGAGGGAGAGAGAGAGAGAGAGAGAGAGAGAACCCTGGCTGTTGTTGGCCAGCAAAGCTGGAGCCCCATGTAACGAACGGATAAAGAGCTATTTTAGACACACGTACCTAAGTCTCCAACCCCTTGTCCCAACTCTCTCACCGCTTCTAGTTTGTTTCCTCTGCGTTTACCTTCAGGCTGATTCCTCCCGTCTTCTTGCTGCAACAGCTGCCTGCAAACACCAGTCTTGTCTCACGCAGTCCTCTTCCAAGCGCTCGTACAATGTAACAGATCTCCGGATGAAACCTCCAACAATGCCTCACGGTAACGATCGCTGTACTCAAGCTCGGTTCGCAGTCACTCACGCTCGTGTCAGATCAAGTTCAGATTCCTTTTTCCCTCGTTTGGTTTTGTGTGTTTTTGGACTGAGGCCGTGAGCGGCACGCTTTCTAGACTGATCGGCGTTATACAGACCTAGGCAGCATTCCGCCATGGGGTTTCATGTGACGTCATGTCAATCCGCCGCAACACCCTCCCAGCACGGCTTCTCAGGAATACCGTGCTAACCGGGCTGCGGATACACTGGAGTAAGAGTGAGGGCCTTTTCTCACACTTAGTCGTGTTTCGATTACGGCTTGAATGAGTGGCGTCTACCATTTTTCATGAATAGGCGTCTCTCAAGGGGTAGGGACCCTGGGCCTCGCGCTTTTTCGCATTAGGTCCCAGATCGGTACTGCTGGACTTGCTAGAATTTCTCATCAAGCGCACCAGCTGAAAGCCTCTTATCCACCACTTCCCGGCTTTTTCCATTAACCCGGGTAAGCCGAGGCCTTGATCTTGCTCGCTGGTCGATCTTCGGCCACAACGTCTTCTCCCTTTCTCCGTCGGACTCCACTTCACGTTTCTCGTTTACGGGGAACCGGATTGCGAATTTCCGGTCCTCCTACCTATCAGGATTTCACGTTCGTTGAGCTCCTCCCAATCTCCGTCTGCGTACCGAACCCGCCAGTACGGTGACTTGTAGTCGAAGACCTTTGAAAGGTGACGCTTCTTGTTTCCTTTAGCGTCCGCGAATTCCCTCCAGATCACGGTCCCCACGGGGTGTTGTTTCAACGCTTGTTCGCGGTCGATCCGATCTCTTTCCTTCCGCGTTAGCTTCGAAGTTGGTCTTGCTCGGCACTCCGCTCCGTGATACGTTTCCCACAGCGAATGGAAAACGTCCAGCTGTAAAGGGGTGAAACTGTCTCGTGCCTCCTCTTCGGACAGCCACTGCGACTCTGTGCCATTCCACGAATCGTCCCTTGTATCGCCACTCCCAAGCGTTGCCTTGACCCATCACAGCCTTTCTGTCTATTAGGGTATACATAGGCGACGCTACAATCGACGGCTCCGCCAGTCCGAAGTCAACTCCCCATGCCAGGTGAGCAAATTCGTTTTCGAAGTCGTGACGGAGGTCGTCCGGACGTAAGTGGAACATCTTGATATTCGATGCTGACGCCCGTCGTCGGCGAATCCCTCGCCCATTCATCGTGACGATGTAGCTGAGTCCTGGTAAGACAACTTCAGTCACCTCCCAAGGCCCGGTCCAGTGGTCGCGGGCTAGTTTATTATGTATCCCTTCGATTGCCATCACAGACTCCGCCTCCTTTACCAGCACCTTATTTCCGACAACAACACGGGTTCCCACCGAGGTCCGACCGATTTCAGCATTCCGACTCTCACGACTTTTCTGCCTGTCTTCGTGTCTTTTCGATAGGGCCATCCGTACATCCGGTACTTCCTTGTACGCTTGACGTTTGTCGGCCACGTAACTGTGCATCCCGCCTCTGAAATCAACACCATCTATCTCGGGGTGCGTAGCATCAAGTTGCGTGCGTGCATCACGACCGAAGAAAAGACGGAAGGGAGTTGGGCTTTCCCGGTAATCGCAGGTCCGGCGTGGTACGATGGATCCACAGGGCCGGTTGTACGTACTCGTCCCATCTGCGAGGCCAGGTCTTGCACAGTTCTCCTAGTGCTTCGTGTAGCTACCCCCCCAGTCTCTCCTCCGTCCCCTGTGCACGTGGATGATCGGCAGGTCCATAGGCGATGGTCACGTTCAACCACTTACATAAGTGTTGCATCACCTCTGCCGTGAACTCGGATCCCGGATCACTGCGAACATACAGCGGTAGCCCAAAAGTAAGCATCACTTCGAGCAGTTTTCTCGCTCCTCCGATTGCTTCTTTCGTAGGGAGTGGAAAGGCGAACAAGAACTTGCTGACTTTGTCAACTGCTACCAGTAGAACTTTGTTGCCTGCGTCTGACTTCACCCCCATGTCCTGGATGTCGACTTCGAGTACTTCCCCGGGTCGTAGAAAACTCGACGGTAGCATGGCAACCTGTTGACTCACTTACCGCTTGCGACGTCTGCACCCACACGAGAGGACGTAGTCTCTAACGTCCTTGATGAGGGTGGGCCAGCAGTACCGATGACTAATCAAGGCTGTAGTTCTTGCCGTCCCCGGATGCCCATAGGTGCTGTGCGCCAGCGCCATAATCCCTGGAACGAGAGATCGGGGAACTGCAAGTCGTGGGATCTTTGCCCGAGGTGCTACCCACAAGAGGCCGTTATCATCCATCACATATTCGCCACCTCCTGATCCTCGGTTTCCCGCTTCCTGGAGTTTTTTTCCGAATCTTGCCAAGTACCTATTCTTCGCACTGCCTCTGCGTCAGCTGTGGCAAATCCTGGAGAATAGCTGTCACCCTTTCCAGTATGGATGGCTCTGACCGCTGGGGTCCCTTGGCCTCTTTCCCTGATCCGCTTGAACGGCTGCTGGTGTCCTTTGGTAATTCCTCCAACGGATCACGTTGCCGTTTCGGTCTCGGGATGGGCTCTCTCTGTCCCCTGCGTTTGCGTGGGCGATCAACTTCCACTGGTAGTTCACTAGTGGTGACCGTCTGCGCCGTTGCATTCTCCATCTCCTCCTCCTCAGGCAACGGCGGTTCTGCCTCCCAGACAACCTCCGGTTCCTGGGAAGTGGCCTTTTCCTGCGATCTCGTGACCGCTCTTGTCACCTCAAAGGCTTTTGATGCTGCGAGGTAATCCTCAAACACCATGCAGGCCAATCCTTCTAGTTCCGCGACCTCTGGTACCGGTTTTCCCAGTAAGCCTTGAACAGCTAGTTCAACTAATACTGCTCGTAGCATTGGAGGAGACGTGGAATCTGCGATGACGTTTGCCGCTGCGCTTTTGCTGACCGTCTGCGGGATCACGTAGTGTTCCTGCCCTGTGGTGATTTTGGCGTAGTCGTTGAAGTGCAACCCTTCGGCTTCTTCAAGGCGTGCCGCATCCGCTAGGTGTGCGATATACCCTTCGGTTGGCTTTTCCCCCATGATGTGAGCACGGTTGAAAGAGATGATGGGTTCATTGAAGGAGTAAATCGCTCGCTCTCCGTTACCTCTCTTCAGGAAGTATGCGCCTCTTCGTCCCATAAATTCCCCTAATTCCTGAACTGGTTGCTTTACCTTCTCCAACCTCCGCTTCCAAACGGCTAACTTCCCTTTTGTGGCAAGGCCTTCCTTGATTCCTACCACGAATGTCCGTTTCCTCCTCCACGGAATCCCTACTTGGCTCGCTAGTATCTCCGCTTTGTCCACGATGTATGACTCTCGTTCCAAAGCGGGGCGAATCTCGTCGTTCCATTCCGTCATTCGCAGAAGGTTGCCCAAACATTCGAGTATGAAAACTCGCGCGTCTGAAGCGATGGAAACTTGGGCTAGGCTACTCGCTCCGGATATTCCCTCCTTCTCTCGTATCTCTTCAAACCTCGTGCAGGCGTCACCGACCAACACGTCTGGTTTCACGTCTCTCATCATGGTTAGGCATTCCTGCGACCCTGTTGTCACCCTAAGTAGCTTCGCACCGTTGTCCAGTCCGTTTGCTCTGATGCATTCCAGTGCTCTCCAGTCCTGGTCTACTGCTCCTCTGACCGTCAGCAATCCCTCTAATGCAAGGATGCTGCCTCCCCCCCCACAGTCGAGCATGACCACCACTGGAAGCTCCGGTGCGATGACAAGCTTGGCCTGTTGAGTATCTGCCTCTGATGGGTCTGCGGGTGTGAGTGCGACGGCTGCAAGTACTGTAAGACTTTGAGTACTAGATCCGTCCACATCTTCTACTCCTAAGGTTTCGAGGTGTACGCCGTCGAGCACTGGCCACTGTGGCCCTTTGTAAACGTTTGGCAACGACTCGTCTCCTGGAAAAGAGTCGTCGAAATCTTCGATCACGATGCTCTTGTTCCGTAACCGTGACATGGCGTCTAGGAGCTGATGTTGTGTCCCCGGCCTCCACTTCAAGGTTATGTCGTGCTCCATCAACCTCAGAGCCCAGCGGTGGTATTTAGGTGTGAGAGATTGGCTTTTCAAGAGCCCAGTCAACGCCGAACAGTCCGTGATGAGCGTGAACGGTCGCCCCCAAAGATAGGGTTGGAATTTTCTCACTGCCCACATGACCGCCATGCATTCACGGTCTGTTGCTGACCTTTTAGAGTCTCCTCTCGGCCACCTTTTGCTGCCGTACGCGATCACCTTTTCCGCTCCTTCGATGCATTGTGTTAGCACCGCCCCTGCTCCTATCTCAAGGGCATCGGTGGACAGCGAGAACGGTTCCGTCCACACCGGCAGGGCTAGGATTACAGGTGACGTCAAAGCCTCGATAAGCGCATTTAAAGCTTTGTTCTGCTCTTCTCCCCTAGGGATTTCCTCTTTCTTCGCTCTCTTGGTTCTGAACCTTGGATATCTCAGCAAGTCGGAAATGGGCGCCACCACTGTGCTATACTGGGGTCCGAATTGCCGTAAGTACCTTGTCATGCCCAGCAACACTCGCACTTCCTCCACCGTGTTCGGCCTTGACAGCTGCGTGATAGCATCGATCTTGCTTGGGGCCGGCCTGGTACCAAGTCTATCCACGATCATGCCGACGAACTCTATGACCGACTGACAAATGCGATTTCTGAAGATTTACGGTTAACCGTCCTTGCCGTAGACACTCTAACGTTTCTCGCGGCAGTCCCCATTGGTCAAGGGTTTTCGACGGGATGGCGATGTCGTCCAACCAGTTCTTAATTCCCCTATCCTTGACGGTTAACAGTCGCCCTCCAACGTAGTTGGCAAACGCCGAAGGCACTGTCTTCAACCCGAAGCCGCAGCGAACGTATTTGTACAGCTTCTCGTCAGCGTCTCGAAATGCCGTCAGATGTCGATCGTCCTCATGGATCTCGAGCCGTAAGAATCCTGAAGCTAAATCGATGCTGGAGAAATACTTCGACCCTTCCATCTCATCCATAATATGCTGCAAGTCTCCGAGTCCACCACTCTGTGGTTTGAGAAGCGCATTGATACCTCGAAAATCCTGCACAACCCGTACTGTCCCATCTTTCTTGCGAACCGTCGAACAATTTGCGGCCCACTCGGAAGTTGATTCCCGAATGGATCCATTCTTCAGGAGCTTCACCACCTCAGTCTGAATCATCTCGCGCTGTTCCGGGCTGTAGTGTCGAATGGGCGCCACGTATGGCTTGACGTTGGAATCTTTGAGCTCCAGTCGCATGGGCACTCCTTTGCACGCTGGTACGCTCTCAGGGTTGACCGCGAACACGTCGATGTACTCGTTGAGAATGCCCATCAATGTGTCCTTTTCGCTCGGACTGAGCTGTCCGAAGTTGGCCTCTCCCAGGTCTACCTTGGGGGCTTCGCTCGGAATCTCTGCGATTTCACCCCCTTTGTTGCATTGCTCCGGTGGTCTCCCTTTGTCTTTCTTTTTGATCCCGTCGTCCTGTTTGGGGCTTGTCGGTTCCTCCGACACCGGGTTCATGAGTGACTTCATGCGTTCCCGGTCGTGATTCTTAACAGCGTAAACCGTGGCAATCACCAGCCCCCCCTGGATCTTCATATTATCCTGGGTAACATTCGACAACTTACATTGAAGTGGTATACCCGGGAACCACCACTGTGCCCCCCTTGGCACTCCTAGATCCACTCCTAGTTTAAGATCATAGCGGTTAGCTGGTTCTACCACTACGAGCTGCTGTACTTGAGGTTGAGGGCCTTTGACAAAAGCGTCTACCTGGATACTGGTACCACCTGGAACCTCTACGTCTTTCGTAATGCGTAGTTTCCAGTGCAGAGTGCCTTCGTCCTCCCAAACAGAGTTTCCTAACTCCATAATCCCCACCGGGGTCTTCGGTTCCGCCAATTCTTCCGGTTCTTGCTCGTCCATTGACGGTTTCACCGCAAAATAGCGGTCCCATTCGGCACACATCGCTCCTGCCGCGGCCTCTCCGACCTCCTTCGGGGCGAATGGTACCCACGATGAGGATGGTGTCGGCCGGAAACCCTCCTCACCATCGAAACTGATGATACTTCGATTGTTCTTCATGAACGCGGCTCCAAGCACGGGGCGAATGGTATCGCATACGGAAGTCCTTTCACCACCCTGAACTTCACCCGGAAGATTTGATCGACCGGTGCAAAGACTAGTGGCAGCAAGCACGAGCCTACCACTTCCATCGGGGGTACGGCGCTGTCCTTTGGGTTTGCTGCGCTGAGTGGCCCTTTCCCGTTGGATTTATCAGCGACTTTCCCCAACCATCCCGTTCTTCGATGGATTCGATGAACTGCCGTCACACGTAGTTTCCTCCGCCCGCCCCAGTATCCACCAGCACCGCGATCGGAAGTCGCCGGCTCGAGCCCGTTGCATGCCACAGCGTTGCATGAACCCAAACCTGTGACGTCTTAGTTTGCAGTGCTCCCATTTCCGATTGGTGAGAAGAACTTTCTTTGACGTCAGTCACCTTCTCCCTATCTACTGGCTTCTCCGGGCATGTTGGACTTCCCGGGGCGTGTCCTCATTTCGCCGTATCGTCTGTGTCGTCTGTCGGCGTTGGCGGTCCTTTTCCAGCGAGATCATATACAACAATCATGTCGTACGACGTCTGTTTTGTGGCCTGTTCCGCATCTCTGCACCGTGTTCCTATAGAAGCCGCAGGCGATATCTCCCTCTTCGTGAGAGAAGCGACATCCTGTTTCGTGGAAAGGACAGTCCTGGCCTCGCGCGTGGAAGAAACAAAATGTTGCGACTCCTTAGCGCTTCTTCAATTTCTTCTTTTGCGGCAGTGTTGGGCGGTAGAGGAAGAGGGTCCTTCGTTGTTCTCCGTTTGTCACCCTCTTTCTGCCACCGCCTTGGTGCTGAGGTGGTCGTCTGGGGTGGCTTGGCTCCTTGCCGTCTCGACGACGTGCTGGTGGGGACGAAAGGAGTTCCTCCCTTCCCCGGCAACGATGCTGGGTGGGTAGAATACGCGGCCAATCATTGCTTAAGCTCATCTCTCACCTTGCTGTCGGCGACGTCCTCCTCATCCGACGGTTCCGATGCGAGTGCGGCAATGTCGAGCTTCGGTCGCTGTTCTCTCACCTCGTAACTTGACAAGGACCCATCACGTTTTCGGGAATTCTGCTTGTCTCTCCAGCTCGCTCCGCGCGTTTCAGGCCCTTGCGAGTTTTGGTTGTGTCCACCACGCATGTGCCCGACCCCGAAGATGTCCCGCATGCGGCTCTCATTCCTCGAGTACCGTCCGCCTGACGCGCCGCCAAACGCAGAAACCGAGGCTTGCGTGCCCCTGGCTTTCAACTTGGCAGGTACCTTCGGGTCGCTGAAGTTGCTGCTTCGCATGTTAATTTTCTCAACAAATTTGTTGAAAATATCACACGCCTTTCTTCCCCTCAGCTCCATCGTGTGGTCGAGAAGCTGTCCCGTATTGACCGGGTAGGCTCTGAGGCTCTCCCACTGTGTTTGTACGTCGTAGAGAGGCGCCTCGAACTTGTCGGTGTCGTGTGGGGCCACCATTCCGACGATTCGCCGACAAATCCCCATAGCATCCGTTTCCGACAGGACCTTCCAAAAGTAATCCTCCTCTACCAAGAATGGTCGATTCGGGTCCACCATCGCTGCTCGCTTGTGTAGCAGAACCACTCGCGCTGCCACGGCCCAACCCTCCCCCGATTCCACCTCCAGTCGTTCTAAGGTGTGCTGGGCTGCGACCTTCGATGTTTCTGAGATAGTCGTTTCCCTCAGAAAGACCCGCATCCACTCTGTGATGGTGAGATCCTTGGCCATCTTCACAACTTCGCGCCCATCGATCGTAGGTACGCGCGTACTGTGGTTGTTCGCAAAGGCCATGTTGACCATAGACGAGTCTGGTAGTAAACGCATAAAAACCGCCACGCGCTAGTCTCACAGTCCATCTCTCCGTGGGGATGCTGGAGCCGTACCATTCAGCTGGTCCTTGGGCATGGTCCAGTTTGGGTGTCTTGCGAATACGTTTGTTAACTCGTCAAGAAAGAACACTGGATCGTTCTTCCTTGAGAGTCTCTTCACCGCTCCCGGCTGTAGCACCGACTCATAAGCGCTTTTCCGACCTTCCACCCCCATTTCCTTGACTCAGCGGTCGACCATGCGTTGGGCTTCTTGAGAAAATCCTCCTGTGATGTCGTATAACGGGTTAAGTTGTCCGATCTGTAATCCACTTCCTAGTGGGAAGGGAGGTTGTCCTCCCTGGGGTCCCCACCCCGGCATCATGGGTTGACCACCCCACGGTACCTGCCATCCCTGAGCTCCCGCTGGTCCGATGAACCCTGGTTGCTATTGCCCAGCAAACCCTGGCTGCTGTTGACTAGCAAACCCTGGCTGCTGTTTGCCAGCGAACCCTGGCTGCTGTTGACCAGCAAACCCTGGCTGCTGTTGGCCAGCAAACCCTGGCTGTTGTTGGCCAGCGAACCCTGGCTGTTGTTGGCCAGCAAAGCTGAAGCCCCATGTAACGAACGGATAAAGAGCTATTTTAGACACGCGTACCCAAGTCTCCAACCCCTTGTCCCAACTCTCTCACCGCTTCTAGTTCGTTTCCTTCGCGTCTACCTTCAGGCTGATTCCTCCCGTCTGCTTGTAGCAAAAGCTGCCTGCAAACACCAGTCTTGTCTCACGCAGTCCTCTTCCAAGCGCTCGTACAATGTAACAGATCTCCGGATGAAACCTCCAATAATGCCTCATGGTAACGATCGCTGTACTCAAGCTTGGTTCGCAGTCACTCACGCACGTGTCAGATCAAGTTCAGGTTCCTTTTTCCCTCGTTTGGTTTTGTGTGGTTTTGGACTGAGGCCGTGAGCGGCACGCTTTCTAGACTGATCGGCGTTATACAGACCAGGCAGCATTCCGCCACGGGGTTTCATGCGACGTCATGTCAATCCGCCGCAACAAAAGCGCCTGAGATTGAACAGGCCACGACCTGCACAGAGGCGCATGTGGTCTAGTTTGAGTATTCGTGACTTGAGTATTGTCCCTCTGACGCGTGCGTTAAAAGTTGTCTGATCACGCGGACTTACGCCATGCTTACATGAAGCACATGTATCACCCATGTTATGCATATTCGTCAGGAATAACGCGGTACTATGGTTTGATTTCGCGAGTTGATTATTATGTCTGTTTGAGTCGGCACCGCCGTATTGGACAATATCGTTTGAATCTGGCAGACACCAATAAGATGGCGAGGTTCTCGCGTTTAGTGTGGATTTATTATCCCGGGGTTTGGTACGACGTGCGTTGCGGTTTTCGAGGATAACGAGAGGGCGAAGAACCTGGCACAAAACCCAGTGTGCACGTCGAACTCGAAGCACATCGACGTTGGACCCCCCTTTTTGCGGGAGCATATTTGTTTTGGGAGATATTTGGTTACTTGAGTTCGAGTTTTTGAGCGTTGCAACATCCCGCCGCTACGTGTGCTACACATTTCGTCGAGCACGGAGGAGGGGGATGCTTGTCGCCGTGCAGTGTGCAGCGTACGATTAAATCGAGTTTCTGCGGCTGTTTGCGTTTTCGTATAATGTGGAGTTGTTTTCCCTGGTTCAGCTAGACCCCGTGCTAAGTACTAGTATCTCGAGGAAATCGGGAATAATCGGAGTTTATTTAAGTCAATTTTCGATAATTGCGCCGTTTTTACCTGGTCATCTCCGAAAATAAAATTATTGTCATTTTCACCTGGCAATGATTTTGAGGGTAGTTGTTGTTTGCAGCATGATACTGTTGTTATTTGGTTTGAAAGACTTGGAGGTCTGATTGAATTGAGAACTGGAATTTTACTTTTGAGTTTGTTGAGGTTTTGAGTTTGATATGAGTTCATTACGATATGACGATGTATCAACCCTGCGATGTCGTGCCTTGTCATGCACAAAGCAGGGGGGATATTAGTGCGTTCGTCGCGTATAATGAGGAGAGGGGATGTTGGTTGTCCTCATGAACATGACAGTTATGATCCATCTTATAAAAGGGAGTTCCATATGTTGGTAAGGGATTCATGTATAAGAAATTAGAGAAATATTTGGCCGGATGTTTCCCGGCATGATTTGCCATGAGCTGTTACTCGTAGTTTTGCTCCGTATGAGACCGAGCCAGGCTCGACGGCTGGATAATATAAGAGGGAGTTCAGTCTCACTGTCTTGAGTCATCACCACGCCTTCCCGCGCCAGCTACGTGTACAACTTTAGAGATCTATCAACATCAATCCATGGTTCTCTCAACCCAGCCCAGTAGTGAGACCCAACTGAGCCAAATCGCTTAGTTCACATCTTGCAAATTAAGCCTAGGCTTTTCTAACATTTGTAGATTTCTGGGATTTGGGGGTGGCAACGTTTTGGTAATTTACCCAGGGTTAGCCCTGCGTAATCAGTCTATGGTTTTCTCAACCCAGCCCAGTAGTGAGACCCAGCTGAGCCTAATCGTTTAGTTTATATCGTGCAAATTAGGCCCGTGGCTTTTCTAACCTTTGGAGATTTCGGGGATTTGGGGGTGGCAACGTTTTGATAAACTACCCGGCGTCAGCCCTGCGTAATCAGTCTATGGTTTTCTCAACCCAGCCCAGTAGTGAGACCCGGCTGAACCACATCGTTTAGTTTATATCCTGAAAGGAGGGGTCACGCCCACCTGTTACCGCTTGTGCGGGGTAGGATTCGCTTCACCACTTAGTAGATTCGGGAAGGCTCGATAATTTCGAGAATGTCGACGAGTTCGATATGTCTGAACCCGAGGGCGACTGGATTTTTCGCGAGCTCATTGGAATTTGATGTTTCTTGACTTTTGAAAGCGGACGAGGATTCTGCATATACTAGCTGGATTTTGGTGCTTATAGGAGTGCATGGTATTTTGGGAGGCAAGTAACCTGTTTCTTGACTTTTGAAATAATACTTTTTCACGGTTGCGTTGCTTAATATTACATTATTTTGCTCTGGATTTGAGCATTTGGAATATGAATGGATTTCTGGTATATACCCAGCCGGGAGGCATTTGTCTAATTCGAAAGTGAGTTTTGAGACTGCTGTCCGATCACACTTGTTGGCAGCCCTATTCTATGGAGCTGATAACTGTTTTACAAGGAAGGCTGAGTGCTGATTACAGGGCCGATGTTTTAGTTGTCGGATTTTGGAATTTGGATTTCAGATTTGAGTTTTCGGTTTAGGGGTTCCAAATTTGAGTTTTTCGTTTTTGGACGTAAGGCCATTTCTTATACAGTCGGATTTGTCAGTCGAAAACGGCCGTTTTCGACTGAAGCCCAAATCAGGCTTTCTTACACAGTCGGAAAAGGGCTTTTTCGACTCAATTTTTTTCGACTGAGTTTTCCGACTGGGGCATCCAGTCGAAAAACTCGACTTTTTCGACTGGATCTGTAGGTCGAAAAACTCAGTCGAAAAAGTTTTACACCTGTTTTTTGAACCCATCGCATCGCTCATCTCACCACAAAACAACACACCCACACGCCCACACACCCATAACAGGTACCTGGTACCTCACAGCAGTATCATACAACAGCGCCGATGCTGTCTTGGCGATCACTGCTGTTGCTTCTCGCCACAAGTCAGCGTGGCGCACCCCTAGCTTCGCTCGCCAGCAGCATGCATCACACAACAGCAGTAGCGCGCGTTATCGATGCCATTTTGCCAACAACGGCTACGCCTGCTGTAGCTTTGGCGGCTCTCGGCTGAGTGCAACGCCACGAACGTAGCTTTGGCGGCATTAGGCTAAGCCCAACGCCACCAACCCGCTTGGACGAAGGTTCGTCGCGCGTGAAGCACGCGTTACTCGCAAGGAACGCGCGAAGCACAGAGCTGGCAATCGAGTTTCGAGCGCCATACGGCAGTAGTACTCCCTTACACCAACCGCCTCTAGGAAGAGCACAAAAACTATCAAATCGACCCGAGTGACGATAAGAAGAAGGACCAGAAGAATCCAGTCGAAAAAAAGTCCAGTCGAAAAGGACCTTTTTCGACTGGCGAAATCCGACTGTGTCAGAAATGGCCTAAGATTTTACAACTTGGATCTTGCGTTCACGAACATTGATGTTGGATACTATCCCTGTACTGTATTGTGCCTCTAAATTTCATGGAGTGCTTTTCAAGGACTATGGTGCTACAATCTCTTTCTTGTCACAGTAGTACTGGGAGGATATTGATTGACCGTATTTTTCATTGAATCGTTTTACCCTGATGATATGATAATATAGCATCGTGTCTCACAATTTACGAAGCAGGGACGCTGTTGATTGTATGCTTGGATATGATACTGCTATGATGACGGTTGAGTATAGTAGGGGTTTCCAGTGATAGGTTGGTTACATTGTAATGGGATATCGGGATGACGGAATATGTCCCGAGCTGTTTAGCTGACTCTACTCTCCTCCTCTCCTTTTTCTTGTTCTTCTTCTGCCGAGTGAGTCCTCTTCTCTCCACGTTGCGCCTCGGCATGGAGCCGTGATAATATAGTATATTCATGATGTATTTAACTACCTGCTGCTGGCCCACTGCCCCACGGCTGATTGTGCAATGGTTAAGCCCTCCATGCTTCGTAGGGATTGATAAACAGCAGGGAGGTCGTATGCTTCACCCAAGGACACAACGCACATACCGATAACTGGGATCAATAATACGCCGTTTTGCGGTGGTATTCAGTGTCACACCCATCGGAGAGATCGCATCGGGGTGCCTGTATGCAGCACTTTTGCCCCAGGTAGGCCGGGTGTGTATTACCATTCGGCATCGCACCCATCGGAGAGATGGCCCCGGAGGTCCCTTGAAAAGCCTAGGATCAAACAATTTAATTGTATTTCCGCACCGATATCGGGGAGATCGCACCCATCGGAGAGCTTGCACCGGGGTTGCCGCAAAAAGATAAGGGATCATACTTTAAAATGTGATCGCACCCGGTGCCATCCTTCGCACGATTACGGAATTAGTAGAATGCGTCTGGCTATATTGTTGTCGACCCAAGGGTTTACAGTACCCGCCCATGGATGAGTCGCCCACAGGTTTCGGATGATGGCCCCTGGCTGACCCATGAGTTTATAGTGTTGGCCCATGGATTGTCCATGGTGTTATAAATATGGTCCATAAGTCACCCAAAGATTTTGATGGTACCCACGCTTCGATTATCCATGAGACTCTAACGGTGCCTGCGGCTCTATAGAAATACGGTTCACGGATATCCCATGGGTCGTCCATGGGTCTCTAATGGGTCGCACGCGGGTCTCCCATGGGTCGCCGATGGACTCATGTTTCTGCCAATACTTCTACCCCATGGCTCGCCCATGGGTAAACTGTGGGCTCATAGTACGAATCTATGGGTCATCCATGGGTCGCCCATGGGTTTAGAGTACTGGCCCGTGGGTCACCCATGGATCACTCATGGGTCTCCCATACACGGGCGTATAGTTCTAGCCACATGGGCCTCCCATCTGGATGTCTCACGGGTTCGCAGTGCTGGCCGACATCCCCATAGATAGGTCGTCTACGAGTTTCCCATGGGTTCACAGTGCTGGCCCAACAATATCTCGTCCAAGCGTTTCCCATAAATAGGTTAAAAGCGCTGAACCCTATCAGGTAATCCGCATGGGTTTGGTGGGTCGCCCAGGGAACACCCAGGCGTATCTATTCCATGGGGCACCCATGAGTATCTCATTTACTAACCGCCAATATTGCTGACCCATGGGTCGTCCATGGGTTCTTTGTTTTGCCCGTGGGTCGCTCATGAGTCACCTATGTATGGGTCCGTTGTGTAGTATTACTAGAGTAACCCACATACATGGTATATGTCGAACATGGGTCGCCCATGGATGGATGTAGAGAGCTGGTCCATGGGTCACCCATGGGTCACGCATGGGTCTCCTGTGGCTATGGTTCAGGTCCATGGGTCACCCATGGATTCACAGTTCTGACCATGCGTGTAACCATGAATGAATCGCCCATGGGGTTTTGAGTGCCGGTCCATGAGTCGGTCACCCATCCATGGGTCACCCATGGATTGCCTATTATGGGTCTCCCATGGGCCGTCTACGGGTCTCCCGTGGATTTCTATAGTAGCGTTGATCCATGGGTCATCCATGCGTCAGCCATGGGTCATCCATGGTCCGCATAGGTCTCCCGTGGGCTTACAGAGTGCTGGTCGATTGGTCATCCATGGGTTCGTAGTTCCGACTATAATATGGGTTAATCATGGATCATCCGAGGGTTTGGAGTTTGGAGTGCCGTGGATATTGCTTCATCGTCCAGGGTTCGACCTCGAGTGTTGAGCGTTGAGTATTGAGTGTCGAGTGTCGAGCGCTGAGCGGTGAGTGGTGACTGTTGGGTATTGAGCGTTGGTTGTTGCGTGTTGCGTGTTGAGCTTTGGATGATAAGTGTTGAGTTTCCAGCCTTGAGGTGCTGAGTGCTGAGTGCTGAGTAAACATCAAACACGCACATGCGGCGGAATTGGCTGATGACCGGTCCCCTCGCGTCGTTTGGTTGAATTTTGTGTTTTCCGTTTCATTTTTTTTTTTGCGTTTGCGTCGCACTCTGCAGCTGCAAGCAGCACACTTCGCTTCTGTCCATTCCTCCTTCACCTTGCGACTGAACTGCACCGACTGCCTAGTACGCGTGCCGCCTACCACCGCTCATCACGCGGCACTACAGTAGTCTCCTTCCCAGCCAGGACTTGCCTTGTCCCCCACGAGTATCTTCGTGTACTATTGTTGATAGACGATTGTAGGAGCTGGGGCCCACTTCGTGGAATCCCGATAAGCTCCCATCACCAACAACACCCGCGTGTGGAGGCAAACCTCCGGCACCACGCCCTACAACCCCTTCGTCTCGCTGGAGAACCACAACCAGCCAGTGCAAGCCGCCGTGGCTAAACTCACGGGGTCGTCGACGTCGGATGACCGCGATCTTAGCTCGTGGTACGAGTTTCTGCAGCAGTGCCTTAGGCAACCGGGCATATTTCGGGACCGGGAAGCGACCATGGCCGACAGCATCGGTCATTTCGTATCACACATACTCACCCACGCCAACAACAGCGCGGTGAGCTGTAGAGGACTTACGCGGGGGCATTTGGCGGAGTTTGGCTCTCTACTATCACAGGCACTGCAGTAGTCTATTAATCTGGCGTAGCGTCGTACTGGTAGCCTCCTTGTACATATATTTTGACAGGCCTAACTCTTTCGGCGACAAAACAAATCATCTAGTCTAGTCTATTAGACGAATACTACTTTGTACTGACTGGTATTCCACATATCTGGAATCTCAACAATCCTCAAATCCGCCATCTGGACGGTGCGACCCCGCAGATTGGCATATACTCAGCAGTCGGCGGGTTCGTTCATCGCCAAGCGATGGTGATAGCCGGCATTCTGCGGTACGCGGCGGAGCAGGGGAGCGCCATGTCGGTGAGTTACAGATAGCCGACCCCCTCCGACCAGTTTTTCGCAGCAGCCCGTCACGCATACGTACAGACTAGTGAAACATGATATACCCGACATGTTAGCACACCTCAGAACTTCCTTGCCTGCCAAGCCTTACGTCTGCAGAGTTTACTGCTGTCGCCTATACTGTTCTGGTGCGTACAGATGGCGATGGAATCGTAGCGCCATTCGACAATTTTATTCTCGAAAGCATCAGCTTCTAAGGTTTACCCTCATGTGCGCACAATGTCGTCGCGTCTTTATGCTACAAGCAGTTCGTCGTCAACCAGTACAGGTTCAATGACCGCCCACACTCAACATTGCTCTGTTCCACCCCCCTCTGTAGCACCGACCGCAAACAACCCACTTGATGTTTTCTTGGCGATTTTCAGGCGAGAGTGGCGAAGGTCTGGCAGGAATTTTGGAGAGGCCAGGCATCGATGGTGGTGTCGACCTCACCATTGAGCACCGAACGCGAAAGCGATGGCATGGGAAATATTGCTAGCGACATCAGCAGCAACAACAGCAGCAATGCGGCGGGAAAAACTGATAGCGACACCAGCAGAAACGACAACAGCAGCGACACCAGCAGTGTGGTAAGAGGAATAGGCTGCGCGCCGTTTCTGCGTTCAAATTACCGATGGAAATGTTCAGTAGCTCGAGACCCGCATGTTGCAGAATTGCGTGCTGGATACGTAGCACACAATTGCTGTTGGTTCGTATTTTCTTTTCGTCTGTTTAGTGTGGTAGCTCGTAATATAGTCTAGTCTAGCAAATAACCGTTCCAATATTCGATAGGTCAACGATGGGTAATATTTCAGATATTGAACCCACCGCGCTACACCAGTAACTGTAGCTGGCGCAGCAACTTCGAAGCGAACCACAAGCATCTAGCCAACGCTTCTCTAGTACTGACATATGTCGAGGGAAGATTAGATCTACCCGTGCTGCACGCCCGTCTTCCAACAACGTGGTTTCTCCGTTCCGGTCAACACGCAGGAAGCGTTTTTTGCTGGAAAGAGAAGGCGCAAGGCAAAGCGCCAGTCAAGCAGCGTGAAAAAGTCACTCCAACGCCTTCACGAGGAGGCCTCGAAGAAGGCCACGGTGACTGCCACCCCCTTCTCAGCGACGGCTCAACCGGCTGCACCTGCGACTTCGACAGTTGTGCCCGGGGTCGCCGCAGGCGCTGCACGCCCAACGTGGCAGACGCTGGAAGATGTCACGACCGACTGGGAGGGTGTCCAGGGCAAAGAGGAGGAGTTCAATTGGTACAGGGTAAACCGACCAGGCCACTAGCTGAGCTGTTGGAGATGAGGGTGGTCTCAGGGTACCGATGGCGGTGGTGTCACAAGCCATTTCTTCCTTTGTTTGTTTGGGTTGTCCAAGGAGTAGGGGCAAGGGTGGAGCTGCTGCATCATTCTTCGGGTGCTGTAGTAGGGTGCTGTAGTAGGAAAAAGGAAGGAGGTGCAGTGTGGTGTACAGGTCGGTGGTGGTCGGTGGTGGTCGACGGTATCGATATGATACTGACATGGGCTTGTTTCTCAAGTTCGCTTGAGCCATCACCGACCGAGTCTGCCCCCATCGACGAGAAAAGTCCGTTGCAAGACTGTGAATACCAGGGATAAGACTTTAGTCTAGTGCGCGGATGAAGCTGGAAAATGTTTGGAGGGAAGTTATGTTGCGCGGTAAGGAATGGTGGTTTCGGCCGCTGCAGTTTCATTCCTTCGGGTCTCGCGATAGCGAAACGTTCGCAACACCATAGAAGATATTGTATGCAGTACCTAGACGTAACATTTTCGTAACGTATATTTCCTGCTGATCGTTTCCTTGAAGTGGGTGCTTATAGTAGACCGGTCAATGGGAGGACTTGTCGTCTAAGGCTGCGCGCATTTCCTTGAAATAATTGAGCTTTGCTCTGAAATCGAAGAGAGCTAAGAGATTGATATATATAATCTAATCGCTCATCTTCGCTCTGCGTGAGCCTGGCCTGAGCAAACACACGAATGTCTCGTCCTGGCAGATAACGGCATGGGACGTCATCGATAGAGCCCACCGTTTCCATCTGACAAAACATCAACGCAAACTCGCTTCTAGTGCTTGGAAAATCCATACCAATATGCTCGACGCAATGTTTCTCCCAAGCTGCCATCGCGGGGAGCGCGCAAGACTAAGCCCGCTTCGAAGCGCCGCTATTGCACCGACACCGCCCGTCACGAGGTCAAAAGCAACAAACACGGCCTCAGCAAAAATACGACGATTGTCACCAACCCGTTCCGTTTCCCGATTGCACTGCATCTCCTTTCCCCCGTATCCTTTCCCACGTATGCTGTCTTTTGACTGGGTGGAATCAAAGTTGAACGTGTGAGCACCCCACGGTCGCAGCATGGTGACAGCCCCCGTATCCGAGGGTTTGCAACGCAAGTAAGCGCTTTAATGATGCGAGCTGCACTAGAAACCGATTTTTTGTGATCCCTCTCTCCTTCTTCGCAGCATGGTGACAGCCCCCGTATCCGAGGGTTTGCAACGCAAGTAAGCGCTTTAATGGTGCAAGCTGCACTAAAAACCGATTTTTTGTGATCCCTCTCTCCTCCTTCCGCCCTCTCATCGACACAACTTCCTCGTTCACGACGTCTACGCTTGCAAACACACAAACGCACAGTAAGTACCACCCATTCTACCCATCCTCGAGTCGGCGTCTCTTGTCACAATGCAAACGAAGTCAAATCGTTTTCGGAGGATCACCTCCGACTCTGGCAGCGCGATTCACCCTGCGTCAGAGATAAGAGAGACAACGGCGAGACGACCATGATGAGTACGATGAAAAGGCGAAGGCAATTTCGAGGAGAGCTTTTTCGCTGGGGGCGTTGTTTGCCCTACAACGCCAACCCTCCAAACAACGCGTTTCTGCTCTACTGTAGTGATACCGAGTGGGAAGGCATCGATCTTCAAAAACAGCCGTCAATCGTCAAGCCCCTTCACTACGATAATAATCACAGGCAACCACCCCCTACACGGTAAGGTAAGGGAAACTATATATGACTTGTCTATACCGCTGGCTAAACCCGTCGGTGTTTGCAGCACCAAGACCTCGCAGACGGATCACCGTACGAGAGTACACGCAGGAGTGCTATAGCGAGTAAAAGAAACAACCAACCCCTCTATGTGCTATCTCATTCACTCCCCAGTGCTCTGTTTGGCTGGGACGACCTCCAGCTTCACAACCAGTTTCTGAAAGCTCCTTTTCACGCTTCGCGGGGTCTACCGCCGTCCCCTATCCCCTCTTTTCCCGCCACCACCCCGTCTGCGCCTGTCGGAATCATCTCCGCAAACCGTGGCTTCCGAAACGGCTGCAACAGCGGCCTCCACCTATTTGTTTCAAGAGTTCAGCAATCCAGAAGAGACACAGAACGAAAATACGCGTACTGCACGACTCCTCTCCTTAGCTTGGTCCGTTCAGCTGTTCCTAGCGTTGTAATTGTGGGGCTTTTGTTTTTTGTCTCTCGAGAGGGGCCATCCTCGAAAGGTACTCCTCGTTCGCTCTCGACACATGTGCGCGCTTAATTTCCTTTCGCCTCTCGTTCCAGCCTAGTCCACCCTTCCGCCCGCTATCAAGAGGGCAGCCAGTGAACCCGCTTATCTAGGTGACGGACGAGGAATGAGCATTGATTGCTAAGATACGGACAGCACAGATGGGCAAAAAACGTTTCTGGCTGAATTGTGTCTAAAGTCAGAAATCACTCGACTATCAACAAAATGCCATTTATTGCATGCATTAATTTTCGTTCTGTGCATCTAGGCTATGGGATATTGTTCCCGGGGTTATAGATGTAGTCTAGATTGTTTTCTCCAAAACAGTTCATGGGTGAGAGGTATGTGTAGAGGTCATCAAGCGAGCCTCACAAACAAAACGGTGCATCCCTACCTACCGTACTGCAATAGTCATGCGGAGGATGGCACCCATCGGAGAGATGGCACCCATCGGAGAGATCGAGCCGGGGTGCGCCAAAAAAGCAAGAAAGACACAATCTGGTTGTATTTCCGCACCCCCATCGGAGAGATGGCACCGAGTGCGATCTCTCCGATGTAAATCCAAGATTGAGTGGTACGGCAACGGGCCACGTTTGAGCTGTACGAGGTACCCTATGCAGTAGGTTTCCTTGGCATGCGGTGAGTTATATATCATCAGGGCGCCATTCCTCTCACGTACAATTACTGTACCGACGCAAATCACGCGTTGAAACGAATCAAGTTGTTGTCATTTCATCGGTATGTGTTGGTTGTATGCGTAGGTATGACATGGCTATGATGACGGTTGAGTACAGTAGGGGTTTCCAGTGATAGTTTGGCTACATGGTAGCGGGATATCGGGATGACGGAATATGCCCCGAGCTGTTTAGCCGACTCTACTCTCCTCCTCTCCTCCTCCTTGTTCTTCTTCTGCCGAGTGAGTCTTCTTCTCTCCACTGCATGGAGCCGTGATAATATAATATATTCATGGGGCATTTATCTACCTGCTGCTGACCCACTACCCCACGGCTGATTGTGCAATGGTTAAGCCCTCTACGCTTCGTAGGGAATAGCAAACACGATAATTATCGCGCACCGTACGTGGTAGATTCCTGTTCGAAGCAAAGGGTGTTGCACAAAAAGAGCCCTCCATGTGAAAGGGAGCAAGCTGGATGTCTGATTTGAACCATGCCAAAGGGCGAGGTCAAAATGAGCGGTGTGGACGTGAAAGCGTTCGCAGAGAGATTGGGGAGCTCTCAGGGGGCCATAATGCAAGAGCTGGAAGAGCTGCTTGTAGTAGAGTGTCAGTACAGCTGGCAATGGATGCGGTAAGATAGCCCGCGGAGTCATGGTCTATTGGACCACAGAAATATTGTCTTAAACGGAATAGTGGAGAAGATAACCCGTAGAATCTAGCTAACTTATACCGCAAGAGCGTTCTCGGTAATGGAACGTTCCTCTGGACAAGATAGTTAGAAGTAAGAGCGTTAAGCGCTCATGGAAATATATGGAACGTTCCTTCTCTGAACAAGATTGATAGAAGTAAGCGCGTTAGGCGCTCATGGGAGTATAGAACATCTGGGAGAACGTTCCTTGTGTTTTCCATAAGTAAAGGTCCAGAAGAGAGCACAGCAGCAATGCTGGGGTGAAGCGAACTCCCCTCACCCCCATGCTCTCACTTCTCCTTCTCCTTTCCTGTCTCCTCGAGCTTCTCATAGCTAACGCCAGTAATAAGAAATCTACAAAGAAGAACCGGTGCTGTCCCCAAGCGAAGCTGATGCCCCTGCGTCCCTTCCCTCTCACCTTCCGGCACCACGACTCTTTCACATGCTCGCAAGAAGGGACCAACTCGAGAAAGAAATCGAGGGTGGTTTCCGTTACTGTTTTCGGACCATCGACCAGATTTCGACAGGATGGAACGAGTTGTACCGAATCGAAGGTCAGATTGAGGAAAGAAAACTCATCATTTGCGAGTACTCGCAAGTACTCCTCGAGATCTCCAGCTTCTCTTTACGACTGGAGAAAATGCGAGACATTTTGCAGCCAACTCGGATACAAGAGGGGGAAGCAGGCGTGGCCAGGTGTAAGTCATAGCTCGTAATCTCACTGCTTGGGACTGGGAGCGAGAGCACTGCACAGCAGTAGCCGCAGGAGCAGCAGCAGAACTTCGAGACGGAGGAAAATGGGATGGTAGTCGAGGCGGGCATATATATGGTGGAATTAGAGATGAGGGAGGGAAAACAGGAGAAGCTATTGAAGCTGCCATTGAAGCAGCACCAGCACCTGCAACCTCCGGCGGCACCACTCCCTGTTTGGAAGTCACAGTTCGTAATCCCACTACTTGAGACTGGGAGTGAGAGCACTGCACAGCCGCAGCCGCAGCAGCCGCAGCAGCAGCTTGAGACGGAGGGACAAGGCATGGTGGTTGATGCAGGCAAACTTACGGTGGAGTTTGAGACGGAGGAGAAGGGATGGCTCGACGGTTTGGTTGCGAAACTAAACCTCGGGCCGTATCTGTCGTGCTCCATGGGAGCGACGGCTGCTAAACCCATTGACGTGTGGGCTAGGGCTGGAATCGGCACAAGGTGGCTGGTTGCGATGGAGGACGCCGGGTATGGGAGGCACGGACACCCAGGCGGAGAATCCTTCCCATCGTTTGCACCAGACTAAGGCAACAATCAGGTCATGTCATGTAGGCTTGCTTCCGTCTGTGCTTCGTCTTCATTCTGGAGTAATACAGCAGGCAGTGGAGTATTGCCGTGGGAATACACATCATGTGTACTGTCGAGATATATGACACTGCTAACTAAACAGCAGCAGTACTGTATGTGACTGACGTGGCGATGACATGTTATTCTTCGCGGCTAAGGCGTTGTTTTTCGCATTTTCTGCGGCTCGCATTATTCGCGGTGAAGACTTTGTTTTTCGCGTTTTATCATACCAAAGGGCAGAGTAGCTTGGGCAGAGGGACCGTCAGGGTAAATACTTGTGTCTGTTCCCCAGCCCCTCTTGCCTCAACCACCGGCAACTGTGATTGCTTGTGGTATGATAGCTCTACTGATCAACCGGTTACTGCTGTAGGATGCAGGATGCCTGACGGGTTGAATAATCGATTATGTCAACAGTAGGTAGCGCTTGCTCGTGACAGCCGTACTTTCTGTCTGTCGTATGTTGGGTTGTGTTCTCTACGACAGTTTGGATTGATTCATTTTCAATCAACCATTTTCCCTCACGTACCAAAGAGGGAATTGATTCGTCATCTCCGAAATATAATTTTCTGATTCCAGTTGCGCTGTAGTTTCCTGAAAATACCTGGAACGCGATATATATATACGTCATCCGGTTTTACAGATAAATTGGTGACGGTCGACGTTTGTAGGGGTATGGTTAGTACCAGTCGTACGATAATTAAGGTACGCACGAGAGATGATGCCACGTACGTGGTATTTTAGTTGTTGTTGTTGTTGTTGTTTTTTATCCTCCGGCGGATGGGAAAAAATAAAGCTATAGCTCACCACACTTCCACGTATTTTCATACGCGTCGTGTGTCGATTTAACTCAGTTGCTTTCGCAGCCCAACGCTAGCTGGCGCACCCTTTGGGTCTCATACAACGCTGGCTACTTCGAGAACAGCTGGCTGTCAAACTCAACAGCGATCTAGCATAGGTTGATACACGAAATGAAGAAACCGGTGGTGAGGAAATATAGTATTACTCACGTGTTTTTTAAAGCAATATACATGTGGTGGGAGTTTCGGGGTGTGTTCTTCTCGTTAAGCTGAATATTCCACCCTCTGATCTTGTACCTGTTATGCCTACTGTAGTATGAATATGGTATTGTAGTCTGAAGTGTTTTGCTGGACAATGATTGATGATAGGATTATGTTCAAGCCCCCTTTTGTTATACCACCCCCTCAATTCCCCCCGCCCTTATCATGCGCGAGTGCAGAGTGTTATGGTATGCGGTATCTGTACCAAAAAAAGAATGAGCAGGGAGAATGGGGTAGTGTATGAGGCTTATACAACCCACAGGTGCTCAAGCATTTTATGTACATAGTATTTGAGCATTTCGAGTACATACAGTCGATAGTGGCCAAAATTTCTGCGTTTGTTATAGAGTTTACCTTATACCGTATTATATATACGCGTTTTAGTCAAGGTTCTCAAACAGTTTAAAGGATCGTTATTTCTTCATCGCGGCAGCTTATCTAACAGCAGCATGGACTAACACTGTGATACTACGTGCCGCTCTCCCGGGAAGGAACATGCGGAACAACTTGACCCTCGACAGAACAACCTCGTCGCGTGTAGCAAGGCGTTTGCGCTCTGATTTATCGGTACTCTGAAACAGAAACAAACTCGCGGTTGAATTCGCGCTATACCGGCATCAAACAGGTGCCGAGTCAACTCTGAAAAACAATGACTCATTGCGGCATTTTCGCTGAATGGTGATATATACGCTAGTTCGGGTAGGATAAACCCGCTCGAAAAAGGTCTCTAACTCGACGAGCTAGGTGAGTTTGAACCCGAGGGCTACTGGCCTATTTGCGAACAGGTCGGATGCTTGTGGCTTGCTAACCAGAGACGTCCGGACATTGCGAAAGCAGTGAGAGCGATGGCTAGGTACACGAATTCGCCGAAGACGGTACACTGGAAGACTGCAGTTGGTATTTTTCGCTCTCACCGGGGTTTTGTGATGAGCATTTTGATGATTTTGTGAGAATGTTGGCATATCTCATGACTTAGTACGCTAGGTTCGTCGTTTCTACAGTTTGAAATTGATATTTGAGATTTTTAATTTTCGTTGCAGCATTGGATCTCTGATTGCGGACGATACGGAGTATATTATGAGCTGGAAGTATGAGATTTTTTGGATTTGGGCGTGGTAACGGTTTGGTAAACTACCCGGGCTCATCCCTGCGTAATCAGTTGTTGGTTGTCCTCATGAACATGACGGTTATGATCCATCTTATATCTGGGAGTTCCATGTGTTGGTAAGGGATTCATGTATAGGAATATTTGGCCGGATGTTTCCCGGCATGATTTTCCATGAGCTGTCACTTGTACTTTTGCTCCGTATGAGACCGAGTCAGGCTCGACGGCTGGAAAATATAAGAGGAAGTTCAGTGTCACCGTCTTGAGTCATCACCACGCCTTCCCGCGCCAGCTTTGTGTACACCTTTAGAGATCTATCAACACACTAGTGAGAGCCGGTTGATTTCTATTGGTAAGCGCAGCCAAGGCCAGCCTATAGAGATGGGAAAGAGCCATGTCAGGTCCGGGGGATTCTGGCATCAGTGTAGATTAATCAAGAGAGGACGTAAAGCTGCTCAAGATGCAGATGACGTTGCAGAAAAGCGAAAGAGAGGTCGAACTCGCAGAGGCGGCCCTGCGAGCGTCATATGCTGAAGAGGTGTATGACCTGACTACGTTTTGGTGCTGCCGGGTGTTGGCGATTCATGACGCACTACGACTTCACCGCGAGGAGCACGAGCTTCAAGCTGATGTGATGCGGAAAATGAGCAAAATAGTAGTTTTGTTCGAGACTGTGAGAGAGAAAAGAGAGAGGGAGAGAGAGAGAGAAGAGAAGAGAAGAGAGAGAGAGAGAGAGAGAGAGAGAACCCTGGCTGTTCTTGGCCAGCAAAGCTGAAGCCCCATGTAACGAACGGATAAAGAGCTATTTTAGACACACGTACCTAAGTCTCCAACCCCTTGTCCCAACTCTCTCACCGCTTCTAGTTCGTTTCCTCTGCGTTTACCTTCAGGCTGATTCCTCCCGTCTTCTTGCTGCAACAGCTGCCTGCAAACACCAGTCTTGTCTCACGCAGTCCTCTTCCAAGCGCTCGTACAATGTAACAGATCTCCGGATGAAACCTCCAACAATGCCTCACGGTAACGATTGCTGTACTCAAGCTCGGTTCGCAGTCACTCACGCTCGTGTCAGATCAAGTTCAGATTCCTTTTTCCCTCGTTTGGTTTTGTGTGTTTTTGGACTGAGGCCGTGAGCGGCACGCTTTCTAGACTGATCGGCGTTATACAGACCTAGGCAGCATTCCGCCATGGGGTTTCATGTGACGTCATGTCAATCCGCCGCAACACCCTCCCAGCACGGCTTCTCAGGAATACCGTGCTAACCGGGCTGCGGATACACTGGAGTAAGAGTGAGGGCCTTTTCTCACACTTAGTCGTGTTTCGATTACGGCTTGAATGAGTGGCGTCTACCATTTTTCATGAATAGGCGTCTCTCAAGGGGTAGGGACCCTGGGCCTCGCGCTTTTTCGCATTAGGTCCCAGATCGGTACCGCTGGACTTGCTAGAATTTCTCATCAAGCGCACCAGCTGAAAGCCTCTTATCCACCACTTCCCGGCTTTTTCCATTAACCCGGGTAAGCCGAGGCCTTGATCTTGCTCGCTGGTCGATCTTCGGCCACAACGTCTTCTCCCTTTCTCCGTCGGACTCCACTTCACGTTTCTCGTTTACGGGGAACCGGATTGCGAATTTCCGGTCCTCCTACCTATCAGGATTTCACGTTCGTTGAGCTCCTCCCAATCTCCGTCTGCGTACCGAACCCGCCAGTACGGTGACTTGTAGTCGAAGACCTTTGAAAGGTGACGCTTCTTGTTTCCTTTAGCGTCCGCGAATTCCCTCCAGATCACGGTCCCCACGGGGTGTTGTTTCAACGCTTGTTCGCGGTCGATCCGATCTCTTTCCTTCCGCGTTAGCTTCGAAGTTGGTCTTGCTCGGCACTCCGCTCCGTGATACGTTTCCCACAGCGAATGGAAAACGTCCAGCTGTAAAGGGGTGAAACTGTCTCGTGCCTCCTCTTCGGACAGCCACTGCGACTCTGTGCCATTCACGAATCGTCCCTTGTATCGCCACTCCCAAGCGTTGCCTTGACCCATCACAGCCTTTCTGTCTATTAGGGTATACATAGGCGACGCTACAATCGACGGCTCCGCCAGTCCGAAGTCAACTCCCCATGCCAGGTGAGCAAATTCGTTTTCGAAGTCGTGACGGAGGTCGTCCGGACGTAAGTGGAACATCTTGATATTCGATGCTGACGCCCGTCGTCGGCGAATCCCTCGCCCATTCATCGTGACGATGTAGCTGAGTCCTGGTAAGACAACTTCAGTCACCTCCCAAGGCCCGGTCCAGTGGTCGTGGGCTAGTTTATTATGTATCCCTTCGATTGCCATCACAGACTCCGCCTCCTTTACCAGCACCTTATTTCCGACAACAACACGGGTTCCCACCGAGGTCCGACCGATTTCAGCATTCCGACTCTCACGACTTTTCTGCCTGTCTTCGTGTCTTTTCGATAGGGCCATCCGTACATCCGGTACTTCCTTGTACGCTTGACGTTTGTCGGCCACGTAACTGTGCATCCCGCCTCTGAAATCAACACCATCTATCTCGGGGTGCGTAGCATCAAGTTGCGTGCGTGCATCACGACCGAAGAAAAGACGGAAGGGAGTTGGCTTTCCCGGTAATCGCAGGTCCGGCGTGGTACGATGGATCCACAGGGCCGGTTGTACGTACTCGTCCCATCTGCGAGGCCAGGTCTTGCACAGTTCTCCTAGTGCTTCGTGTAGCTACCCCCCCAGTCTCTCCTCCGTCCCCTGTGCACGTGGATGATCGGCAGGTCCATAGGCGATGGTCACGTTCAACCACTTACATAAGTGTTGCATCACCTCTGCCGTGAACTCGGATCCCGGATCACTGCGAACATACAGCGGTAGCCCAAAAGTAAGCATCACTTCGAGCAGTTTTCTCGCTACTCCGATTGCTTCTTTCGTAGGGAGTGGAAAGGCGAACAAGAACTTGCTGACTTTGTCAACTGCTACCAGTAGAACTTTGTTGCCTGCGTCTGACTTCACCCCCATGTCCTGGATGTCGACTTCGAGTACTTCCCCGGGTCGTAGAAAACTCGACGGTAGCATGGCAACCTGTTGACTCGCTTACCGCTTGCGACGTCTGCACCCACACGAGAGGACGTAGTCTCTAACGTCCTTGATGAGGGTGGGCCAGCAGTACCGATGACTAATCAAGGCTGTAGTTCTTGCCGTCCCCGGATGCCCATAGGTGCTGTGCGCCAGCGCCATAATCCCTGGAACGAGAGATCGGGGAACTGCAAGTCGTGGGATCTTTGCCCGAGGTGCTACCCACAAGAGGCCGTTATCATCCATCACATATTCGCCACCTCCTGATCCTCGGTTTCCCGCTTCCTGGAGTTTTTTTCCGAATCTTGCCAAGTACTATTCTTCGCACTGCCTCTGCGTCAGCTGTGGCAAATCCTGGAGAATAGCTGTCACCCTTTCCAGTATGGATGGCTCTGACCGCTGGGGTCCCTTGGCCTCTTTCCCTGATCCGCTTGAACGGCTGCTGGTGTCCTTTGGTAATTCCTCCAACGGATCACGTTGCCGTTTCGGTCTCGGGATGGGCTCTCTCTGTCCCCTGCGTTTGCGTGGGCGATCAACTTCCACTGGTAGTTCACTAGTGGTGACCGTCTGCGCCGTTGCATTCTCCATCTCCTCCTCCTCAGGCAACGGCGGTTCTGCCTCCCAGACAACCTCCGGTTCCTGGGAAGTGGCCTTTTCCTGCGATCTCGTGACCGCTCTTGTCACCTCAAAGGCTTTTGATGCTGCGAGGTAATCCTCAAACACCATGCAGGCCAATCCTTCTAGTTCCGCGACCTCTGGTACCGGTTTTCCCAGTAAGCCTTGAACAGCTAGTTCAACTAATACTGCTCGTAGCATTGGAGGAGACGTGGAATCTGCGATGACGTTTGCCGCTGCGCTTTTGCTGACCGTCTGCGGGATCACGTAGTGTTCCTGCCCTGTGGTGATTTTGGCGTAGTCGTTGAAGTGCAACCCTTCGGCTTCTTCAAGGCGTGCCGCATCCGCTAGGTGTGCGATATACCCTTCGGTTGGCTTTTCCCCCATGATGTGAGCACGGTTGAAAGAGATGATGGGTTCGTTGAAGGAGTAAATCGCTCGCTCTCCGTTACCTCTCTTCAGGAAGTATGCGCCTCTTCGTCCCATAAATTCCCCTAATTCCTGAACTGGTTGCTTTACCTTCTCCAACCTCCGCTTCCAAACGGCTAACTTCCCTTTTGTGGCAAGGCCTTCCTTGATTCCTCCCACGAATGTCCGTTTCCTCCTCCACGGAATCCCTACTTGGCTCGCTAGTATCTCCGCTTTGTCCACGATGTATGACTCTCGTTCCAAAGCGGGGCGAATCTCGTCGTTCCATTCCGTCATTCGCAGAAGGTTGCCCAAACATTCGAGTATGAAAACTCGCGCGTCTGAAGCGATGGAAACTTGGGCTAGGCTACTCGCTCCGGATATTCCCTCCTTCTCTCGTATCTCTTCAAACCTCGTGCAGGCGTCACCGACCAACACGTCTGGTTTCACGTCTCTCATCATGGTTAGGCATTCCTGCGACCCTGTTGTCACCCTAAGTAGCTTCGCACCGTTGTCCAGTTCGTTTGCTCTGATGCATTCCAGTGCTCTCCAGTCCTGGTCTACTGCTCCTCTGACCGTCAGCAATCCCTCTAATGCAAGGATGCTGCCTCCCCCCCCACAGTCGAGCATGACCACCACTGGAAGCTCCGGTGCGATGACAAGCTTGGCCTGTTGAGTATCTGCCTCTGATGGGTCTGCGGGTGTGAGTGCGACGGCTGCAAGTACTGTAAGACTTTGAGTACTAGATCCGTCCACATCTTCTACTCCTAAGGTTTCGAGGTGTACGCCGTCGAGCACTGGCCACTGTGGCCCTTTGTAAACGTTTGGCAACGACTCGTCTCCTGGAAAAGAGTCGTCGAAATCTTCGATCACGATGCTCTTGTTCCGTAACCGTGACATGGCGTCTAGGAGCTGATGTTGTGTCCCCGGCCTCCACTTCAAGGTTATGTCGTGCTCCATCAACCTCAGAGCCCAGCGGTGGTATTTAGGTGTGAGAGATTGGCTTTTCAAGAGCCCAGTCAACGCCGAACAGTCCGTGATGAGCGTGAACGGTCGCCCCCAAAGATAGGGTTGGAATTTGCTCACTGCCCACATGACCGCCATGCATTCACGGTCTGTTGCTGACCTTTTGGAGTCTCCTCTCGGCCACCTTTTGCTGCCGTACGCGATCACCTTTTCCGCTCCTTCGATGCATTGTGTTAGCACCGCCCCTGCTCCTATCTCACTGGCATCGGTGGACAGCGAGAACGGTTCCGTCCACACCGGCAGGGCTAGGATTACAGGTGACGTCAAAGCCTCGATAAGCGCATTAAAAGCTTTGTTCTGCTCTTCTCCCCACGGGATTTCCTCTTTCTTCGCTCTCTTGGTTCTGAACCTTGGATCTCTCAGCAAGTCGGAAATGGGCGCCACCACTGTGCTATACTGGGGTACGAATTGCCGTAAGTACCTTGTCATGCCCAGCAACACTCGCACTTCCTCCACCGTGTTCGGCCTTGACAGCTGCGTGATAGCATCGATCTTGCTTGGGGCCGGCCTGGTACCAAGTCTATCCACGATCATGCCGACGAACTCTATGACCGACTGACAAATGCGATTTCTGAAGATTTACGGTTAACCGTCCTTGCCGTAGACACTCTAACGTTTCTCGCAGCAGTCCCCATTGGTCTTCAAAGGTTTTCGACGGGATGGCGATGTCGTCCAACCAGTTCTTAATTCCCCTATCCTTGACGGTTAACAGTCGCCCTCCAACGTAGTTGGCAAACGCCGAGGGCACTGTCTTCAACCCGAAGCCGCAGCGAACGTATTTGTACAGCTTCTCGTCAGCGTCTCGAAATGCCGTCAGATGTCGATCGTCCTCATGGATCTCGAGCCGTAAGAATCCTGAAGCTAAATCGATGCTGGAGAAATACTTCGACCCTTCCATCTCATCCATAATATGCTGCAAGTCTCCGAGTCCACCACTCTGTGGTTTGAGAAGCGCATTGATACCTCGAAAATCCTGCACAACCCGTACTGTCCCATCTTTCTTGCGAACCGTCGAACAATTTGCGGCCCACTCGGAAGTTGATTCCCGAATGGATCCATTCTTCAGGAGCTTCACCACCTCAGTCTGAATCATCTCGCGCTGTTCCGGGCTGTAGTGTCGAATGGGCGCCACGTATGGCTTGACGTTGGAATCTTTGAGCTCCAGTCGCATGGGCACTCCTTTGCACGCTGGTACGCTCTCAGGGTTGACCGCGAACACGTCGATGTACTCGTTGAGAATGCCCATCAATGTGTCCTTTTCGCTCGGACTGAGCTGTCCGAAGTTGGCCTCTCCCAGGTCTACCTTGGGGGCTTCGCTCGGAATCTCTGCGATTTCACCCCCTTTGTTGCATTGCTCCGGTGGTCTCCCTTTGTCTTTCTTTTTGATCCCGTCGTCCTGTTTGGGGCTTGTCGGTTCCTCCGACACCGGGTTCATGAGTGACTTCATGCGTTCCCGGTCGTGATTCTTAACAGCGTAAACCGTGGCAATCACCAGCCCCCCCTGGATCTTCATATTATCCTGGGTAACATTCGACAACTTACATTGAAGTGGTATACCCGGGAACCACCACTGTGCCCCCCTTGGCACTCCTAGATCCACTCCTAGTTTAAGATCATAGCGGTTAGCTGGTTCTACCACTACGAGCTGCTGTACTTGAGGTTGAGGGCCTTTGACAAAAGCGTCTACCTGGATACTGGTACCACCTGGAACCTCTACGTCTTTCGTAATGCGTAGTTTCCAGTGCAGAGTGCCTTCGTCCTCCCAAACAGAGTTTCCTAACTCCATAATCCCCACCGGGGTCTTCGGTTCCGCCAATTCTTCCGGTTCTTGCTCGTCCATTGACGGTTTCACCGCGAAATAGCGGTCCCATTCGGCACACATCGCTCCTGCCGCGGCCTCTCCGACCTCCTTCGGGGCGAATGGTACCCACGATGAGGATGGTGTCGGCCGGAAACCCTCCTCACCATCGAAACTGATGATACTTCGATTGTTCTTCATGAACGCGGCTCCAAGCACGGGGCGAATGGTATCGCATACGGAAGTCCTTTCACCACCCTGAACTTCACCCGGAAGATTTGATCGACCGGTGCAAAGACTAGTGGCAGCAAGCACGAGCCTACCACTTCCATCGGGGGTACGGCGCTGTCCTTTGGGTTTGCTGCGCTGAGTGGCCCTTTCCCGTTGGATTTATCAGCGACTTTCCCCAACCATCCCGTTCTTCGATGGATTCGATGAACTGCCGTCACACGTAGTTTCCTCCGCCCGCCCCAGTATCCACCAGCACCGCGATCGGAAGTCGCCGGCTCGAGCCCGTTGCATGCCACAGCGTTGCATGAACCCAAACCTGTGACGTCTTAGTTTGCAGTGCTCCCATTTCCGATTGGTGAGAAGAACTTTCTTTGACGTCAGTCACCTTCTCCCTATCTACTGGCTTCTCCGGGCATGTTGGACTTCCCGGGGCGTGTCCTCATTTCGCCGTATCGTCTGTGTCGTCTGTCGGCGTTGGCGGTCCTTTTCCAGCGAGATCATATACAACAATCATGTCGTACGACGTCTGTTTTGTGGCCTGTTCCGCATCTCTGCACCGTGTTCCTATAGAAGCCGCAGGCGATATCTCCCTCTTCGTGAGAGAAGCGACATCCTGTTTCGTGGAAAGGACAGTCCTGGCCTCGCGCGTGGAAGAAACAAAATGTTGCGACTCCTTAGCGCTTCTTCAATTTCTTCTTTTGCGGCAGTGTTGGGCGGTAGAGGAAGAGGGTCCTTCGTTGTTCTCCGTTTGTCACCCTCTTTCTGCCACCGCCTTGGTGCTGAGGTGGTCGTCTGGGGTGGCTTGGCTCCTTGCCGTCTCGACGACGTGCTGGTGGGGACGAAAGGAGTTCCTCCCTTCCCCGGCAACGATGCTGGGTGGGTAGAATACGCGGCCAATCATTGCTTAAGCTCATCTCTCACCTTGCTGTCGGCGACGTCCTCCTCATCCGACGGTTCCGATGCGAGTGCGGCAATGTCGAGCTTCGGTCGCTGTTCTCTCACCTCGTAACTTGACAAGGACCCATCACGTTTTCGGGAATTCTGCTTGTCTCTCCAGCTCGCTCCGCGCGTTTCAGGCCCTTGCGAGTTTTGGTTGTGTCCACCACGCATGTGCCCGACCCCGAAGATGTCCCGCATGCGGCTCTCATTCCTCGAGTACCGTCCGCCTGACGCGCCGCCAAACGCAGAAACCGAGGCTTGCGTGCCCCTGGCTTTCAACTTGGCAGGTACCTTCGGGTCGCTGAAGTTGCTGCTTCGCATGTTAATTTTCTCAACAAATTTGTTGAAAATATCACACGCCTTTCTTCCCCTCAGCTCCATCGTGTGGTCGAGAAGCTGTCCCGTATTGACCGGGTAGGCTCTGAGGCTCTCCCACTGTGTTTGTACGTCGTAGAGAGGCGCCTCGAACTTGTCGGTGTCGTGTGGGGCCACCATTCCGACGATTCGCCGACAAATCCCCATAGCATCCGTTTCCGACAGGACCTTCCAAAAGTAATCCTCCTCTACCAAGAATGGTCGATTCGGGTCCACCATCGCTGCTCGCTTGTGTAGCAGAACCACTCGCGCTGCCACGGCCCAACCCTCCCCCGATTCCACCTCCAGTCGTTCTAAGGTGTGCTGGGCTGCGACCTTCGATGTTTCTGAGATAGTCGTTTCCCTCAGAAAGACCCGCATCCACTCTGTGATGGTGAGATCCTTGGCCATCTTCACAACTTCGCGCCCATCGATCGTAGGTACGCGCGTACTGTGGTTGTTCGCAAAGGCCATGTTGACCATAGACCGAGTCTGGTAGTAAACGCATAAAAACCGCCACGCGCTAGTCTCACAGTCCATCTCTCCGTGGGGATGCTGGAGCCGTACCATTCAGCTGGTCCTTGGGCATGGTCCAGTTTGGGTGTCTTGCGAATACGTTTGTTAACTCGTCAAGAAAGAACACTGGATCGTTCTTCATTGAGAGTCTCTTCACCGCTCCCGGCTGTAGCACCGACTCATAAGCGCTTTTCCGACCTTCCACCTCCATTTCCTTGACTCGGCGGTCGACCATGCGTTGGGCTTCTTGAGAAAATCCTCCTGTGATGTCGTATAACGGGTTAAGTTGTCCGATCTGTAATCCACTTCCTAGTGGGAAGGGAGGTTGTCCTCCCTGGGGTCCCCACCCCGGCATCATGGGTTGACCACCCCACGGTACCTGCCATCCCTGAGCTCCCGCTGGTCCGATGAACCCTGGTTGCTATTGCCCAGCAAACCCTGGCTGCTGTTGACTAGCAAACCCTGGCTGCTGTTTGCCAGCGAACCCTGGCTGCTGTTGACCAGCAAACCCTGGCTGCTGTTGGCCAGCAAACCCTGGCTGTTGTTGGCCAGCGAACCCTGGCTGTTGTTGGCCAGCAAAGCTGAAGCCCCATGTAACGAACGGATAAAGAGCTATTTTAGACACGCGTACCCAAGTCTCCAACCCCTTGTCCCAACTCTCTCACCGCTTCTAGTTCGTTTCCTTCGCGTCTACCTTCAGGCTGATTCCTCCCGTCTGCTTGTAGCAACAGCTGCCTGCAAACACCAGTCTTGTCTCACGCAGTCCTCTTCCAAGCGCTCGTACAATGTAACAGATCTCCGGGTGAAACTCCAATAATGCCTCATGGTAACGATCGCTGTACTCAAGCTTGGTTCGCAGTCACTCACGCACGTGTCAGATCAAGTTCAGGTTCCTTTTTCCCTCGTTTGGTTTTGTGTGTTTTTGGACTGAGGCCGTGAGCGGCACGCTTTCTACGTTATACAGACCAGGCAGCATTCCGCCACGGGGTTTCATGTGACGTCATGTCAATCCGCCGCAACAAAAGCGCCTGAGATTGAACAGGCCACGACCTGCACAGAGGCGCATGTGGTCTAGGATGAGTATTCGTGACTTGAGTACTGTCCCTCTGACGCGTGCGTTATACGTTGTCTGATCGCGCGGACTTACGCCATGCTTACGTGAAGTACGTGTATCACCCATGTTATGCATATTCGTCAGGAATAACGCGGTACTATGGTTTGATTTCGCGAATTGATTATTATGTCTGTTTGAGTCGGCACCGCCGTATTGGACAATGTCGTTTGAATCTGGCAGACACCAATAAGATGGCGAGGTTCTCGCGGTAAGTGTGGATTTATTATCCCGGGGTTTGGTACGACGTGCGTTGCGGTTTTCGAGGATAACGAGAGGGCGAAGAACCTGGCACAAAACCCAGTGTGCACGTCGAACTCGAAGCACATCGACGTTGAACCCCCCTTTTTGCGGGAGCATATTTGTTTTGGGAGATATTTGGTTACTCGAGTTCGAGTTTTTGAGCATTGCAACATGCCGCCGCTACGTGTGCTACACATTTCGTCGAGCACGGAGGAGGGGGATGCTTGTCGCCGTGCAGTGTGCAGCGTACGATTAAATCGAGTTTCTGCGGCTGTTTGCGTTTTCGTATAATGTGGAGTTGTTTTCCCTGGTTCAGCTAGACCCCGTGCTAAGTACTAGTATCTCGAGGAAATCGGGAATAATCGAAGTTTATTTAAGTCAATTTTCGATAATTGCGCCGTTTTTACCTGGTTATCTCCGAGAATAAAATTATTGTCATTTTCACCTGGCAATGATTTTTGAGGGTAGTTGTTGTTTGCAGCATGATACTGTTGTTATTTGGTTTGAAAGACTTGGAGGTCTGATTGAATTGAGAACTGGAATTTTACTTTTGAGTTTGTTGAGGTTTTGAGTTTGATATGAGTTCATTACGATATGACGATGTATCAACCCTGCGATGTCGTGCCTTGTCATGCACAAAGCAGGGGGGATATTAGTGCGTTCGTCGCGTATAATGAGGAGAGGGGATGTTGGTTGTCCTCATGAACATGACAGTTATGATCCATCTTATAAAAGGGAGTTCCATATGTTGGTAAGGGATTCATGTATAAGAAATTAGAGGAATATTTGGCCGGATGTTTCCCGGCATGATTTGCCATGAGCTGTTACTCGTAGTTTTGCTCCGTATGAGACCGAGCCAGGCTCGACGGCTGGATAATATGAGAGGGGGTTCAGTGTCACTGTCTTGAGTCATCACCACGCCTTCCCGCGCCAGCTACGTGTACAACTTTAGAGATCTATCAACATCAATCCATGGTTCTCTCAACCCAGCCCAGTAGTGAGACCCAACTGAGCCAAATCGCTTAGTTCACATCTTGCAAATTAAGCCTAGGCTTTTCTAACATTTGTAGATTTCTGGGATTTGGGGGTGGCAACGTTTTGGTAATTTACCCAGGGTTAGCCCTGCGTAATCAGTCTATGGTTTTCTCAACCCAGCCCAGTAGTGAGACCCAGCTGAGCCTAATCGTTTAGTTTATATCGTGCAAATTAGGCCCGTGGCTTTTCTAACCTTTGGAGATTTCGGGGATTTGGGGGTGGCAACGTTTTGATAAACTACCCGGCGTCAGCCCTGCGTAATCAGTCTATGGTTTTCTCAACCCAGCCCAGTAGTGAGACCCGGCTGAACCACATCGTTTAGTTTATATCCTGAAAGGAGGGGTCACGCCCACCTGTTACCGCTTGTGCGGGGTAGGATTCGCTTCACCACTTAGTAGATTCGGGAAGGCTCGATAATTTCGAGAATGTCTCAAGCTCGACGAGTTCGATATGTCTGAACCCGAGGGCGACTGGATTTTTCGCGAGCTCATTGGAATTTGATGTTTCTTGACTTTTGAAAGCGGACGAGGATTCTGCATATACTAGCTGGATTTTGGTGCTTATAGGAGTGCATGGTATTTTGGGAGGCAAGTAACCTGTTTCTTGACTTTTGAAATAATACTTTTTCACGGTTGCGTTGCTTAATATTACATTATTTTGCTCTGGATTTGAGCATTTGGAATATGAATGGATTTCTGGTATATACCCAGCCGGGAGGCATTTGTCTAATTCGAAAGTGAGTTTTGAGACTGCTGTCCGATCACACTTGTTGGCAGCCCTATTCTATGGAGCTGATAACTGTTTTACAAGGAAGGCTGAGTGCTGATTACAGGGCCGATGTTTTAGTTGTCGGATTTTGGAATTTGGATTTCAGATTTGAGTTTTCGGTTTAGGGGTTCCAAATTTGAGTTCTTCGTTTTTGGACGTAAGGCCATTTCTTATACAGTCGGATTTGTCAGTCGAAAACGGCCGTTTTCGACTGAAGCCCAAATCAGGCTTTCTTACACAGTCGGAAAAGGGCTTTTTCGACTCAATTTTTTTCGACTGATTTTTCCGACTGGGGCATCCAGTCGAAAAACTCGACTTTTTCGACTGGATCTGTAGGTCGAAAAACTCAGTCGAAAAAGTTTTACACCTGTTTTTTGAACCCATCGCATCGCTCATCTCACCACAAAACAACACACCCACACGCCCACACACCCATAACAGGTACCTGGTACCTCACAGCAGTATCATACAACAGCGCCGATGCTGTCTTGGCGATCACTGCTGTTGCTTCTCGCCACAAGTCAGCGTGGCGCACACCTAGCTTCGCTCGCCAGCAGCATGCATCACACAACAGCAGTAGCGCGCGTTATCGATGCCATTTTGCCAACAACGGCTACGCCTGCTGTAGCTTTGGCGGCTCTCGGCTGAGTGCAACGCCACGAACGTAGCTTTGGCGGCATTAGGCTAAGCCCAACGCCACCAACCCGCTTGGACGAAGGTTCGTCGCGCGTGAAGCACGCGTTACTCGCAAGGAACGCGCGAAGCACAGAGCCGCCAATCGAGTTTCGAGCGCCATACGGCAGTAGTACTCCCTTACACCAACCGCCACTAGGAAGAGCACAAAAACTATCAAATCGACCCGAGTGACGATAAGAAGAAGGACCAGAAGAATCCAGTCGAAAAAAAGTCCAGTCGAAAAGGACCTTTTTCGACTGGCGGAATCCGACTGTGTCAGAAATGGCCTAAGATTTTACAACTTGGATCTTGCGTTCACGAACCTTGATGTTGGATACTATCCCTGTACTGTATTGTGCCTCTAGATGTCATGGAGTGCTTTTCAAGGACTATGGTGCTACAATCTCTTTCTTGTCACAGTAGTACTGGGAGGATATTGATTGACCGTATTTTTCATTGAATCGTTTTACCCTGATGATATGATAATATAGCATCGTGTCTCACAATTTACGAAGCAGGGACGCTGTTGATTGTATGCTTGGATATGATACAGCTATGATGACGGTTGAGTATAGTAGGGGTTTCCAGTGATAGGTTGGTTACATTGTAATGGGATATCAGGATGACGGAATATGTCCCGGGCTGTTTAGCTGACTCTACTCTCCTCCTCTCCTCCTTCTTGTTCTTTTTCTGCCGAGTGAGTCCTCTTCTCTCCACGTTGCGCCTCGGCATGGAGCCGTGATAATATAGTATATTCATGATGTATTTAACTACCTGCTGCTGGCCCACTGCCCCACGGCTGATTGTGCAATGGTTAAGCCCTCCATGCTTCGTAGGGATTGATAAACAGTAGGGAGGTCGTATGCTTCACCCAAGGACACAACGCACATACCGATAACTGGGATCAATAATACGCCGTTTTGCGGTGGTATTCAGTGTCACACCCATCGGAGAGATCGCACCGGGGTGCCTGTATGCAGCACTTTTGCCCCAGGTAGGCCGGGTGTGTATTACCATTCGGCATCGCACCCATCGGAGAGATGGCCCCGGAGATCCCTTGAAAAGCCTAGGATCAAATAGTTTAATTGTATTTCCGCACCGATATCGGGGAGATCGCACCCATCGGAAAGCTTGCACCGGGGTTGCCGCAAAAAGATAAGGGATCATACTTTAAAATGTGATCGCACCCGGTGCCACCCATGGATGACTCGAGCGACGATTACCCGTGCTGCACGCCCGTCTTCCAACAACGTGGTTTCTCCGTTCCTGTCAACGCGCAGGAAGCGTTTTTTGCTGGAAAGAGGAGGCGCAAGGCAAAGCGCCCGGCCAACAGCGTGAAAAAGTCACTCCAACGCCTTCACGAGGAGGCCTCGAAGAAGGCCACGATGACTGCCACCCCCTCCTCGGCGACGGCTCAACCGGCTGCACCTGCGACTTTGACAGTTGTGCCCGGGGTCACCGCAGGCGCTGCACGCCCAACGTGGCAGACGCCGGAAGATGTCACGACCGACTGGGAGGGTGTCCAGGGCAAAGAGGAGGAGTTCCATTGGTACAGGGTAAACCGACCAGGCCACTAGCTGAGCTGTTGGAGATGAGAGTGGCGTCAGGGTACCGGTGGCGGTGGTGTTACAAACCATTTCTTCCCTTGTTTGTTTGAGTTGTCCAAGGAGTAGGGGCAAGGGTGGAGCTGCTGCAGCATTCTTCGGGTGCTGTAGTAGGTTGCTGTAATAGGAAAGGAAGGAAGTGCAGTGTGGTATACAGGTCGGTGGTGGTCGGCGGTATCGATATGATACTGACATGGGCTCTATTTGTAATTCGCTTGAGCCATCACCGACCGAGCCTGCCCCCACCAGACAGAGGGAAGGGTCCGTTGCAAGACTGTGAATAGCAGGGACAAGAGTTTAGTGCGCGGATGAAGTTGGAAAATGTTTGGAGGGAAGCTATGTTGCGCGGTAAGGAAGGGTGGTTTCGGCCGCTGCAGTTTCATTCCTTCGCGTCTTGCGATAGCGAAACGTTTGCAACACCATATAATATGTTGTATGCAGTATCTTGACATAACACTTTCGCACAGTATATTTCCTGCTGATCGTTTTCTTGAAATGGATGCGTATAGTAGACCGGACAATGGGAGGACTTGTCGACTAAGGCTGTGCGCTTTTTCTTCAAATGATTTGAGCTTTGCTCTGGAATCGAAGAGAACTAAGAGATTGACATAAAAAATCAAATCAAACAACTTCGCTCTGCGTAAGCCTGGCCTGAGCAAACACACAATGTCTCGTCTGGGCAGATAATGGCATGGGGCATCATCGATAGAGCCCACCGTTTCCATCGGACAAAACATCAACGCAAACTCGTTTCTAGTGCTTGAAAAATCCATACCAATATGCTCGACGCAATGTCTCGCCCAAACTTCCATCCCGGGGAGCGCACAAGACTAAGCCCGCTTTGAAGCGCCGCCATTGCACCGACACCGCCCGTCACGAGGTCAAAATCAACAAACACGGCCTCAGCAAAAATGCGACGACTGCCACCAACCCGTACCCGTTCCTCGATTGCACGGCATCTCCTTTCCCTTTATGCTGTCTTTTGACTGGATGGAATCAAAGTTGAACGTGTAAGCACCCCACGGTCGCAGCATGGTGACACCCCCCGTATCCGAGGGTTTGCAACGCAAGTAAGCGCTTTAATGATGCAAGCTGCACTAAAAACCGATGTTTGTGTTATCCCTCTCTCTTCCTTCCGCCCTCTCATCGACACAACTTCCTCGTCCACGACGTCTACGCTTGCAAAGACACAAACGCACAGTAAGTACCGCCCGTTCTACCCATCCTCGAATCGGCGTCTCTTGTCACAATGCAAACGAAGTCAAACCGTTTTCGGGGAATCATATCCGACTCTGGCAGCGCGATTCATCCTGTGTCAGAGATAAGGGAGACAACAGCGAGACCACCGTGGTGGGTCCTACAAAAAAAGGCGAACGCAATTCCGCGGAGTGTTTTCGCAGGGTTCGTTCGTTTGCCCTACAACGCCAACCCTCCAAACAACGCATATCTACTCTACTGTAGCGATACCGAGTGGGAAGGCATTGGCCTTCACACCAGCCGTCAATCGTCAAGCCCCTCCACTACGATAATAATCACAGGCAACCACCCCCTACACGGTAAGGTAAGGGAAACTATATATGACTTGTCTATACCGCTGGCTAAACCCGTCGGTGTTTGCAGCACCAAGACCTCGCAGACGGATCACCGTACGAGAGTACACGCAGGAGTGCTATAGCGAGTAAAAGAAACAACCAACCCCTCTATGTGCTATCTCATTCACTCCCCAGTGCTCTGTTTGGCTGGGACGACCTCCAGCTTCATAACCAGTCTCTGAAAGCCCCTTCTCGCGCTTCGCGGGGTCTACCGCCGCCCCCTATTGCCTCTTTTCCCGCCACCACCCCGTCTGCGCCTGTCGGAATCATCTCCGCAAACCGCGGCTTCCGAAACGGCTGCAACAGCGGCCTCCACCTATTTGTTTCAACAGTTCAGCAATCCAGAAGAGACACAGAACGAAAATACGCATACTGCACGACTCCTCTCCTTAGCTTGGTCCGTTCAGCTGTTCCTAGCGTTATAATTAGAGAGCTTTCGTTCATTGTCTCTCGAGAGGGGCCATCCTCGAAAGGCACCCCTCGTTCGCCCTCGACACATGTGCGTGTTTAATTCCTTTCGCCTCTCGTCCCAGCCTAGTTCACCCCTCCGCCCGCTCTCAAGAGGGCAGAAAGTGAACCCGCTTATCTAGTTGACCGACGACTAATGAGCATTGATTGCTAAGATACAGACGGCATGGATGGGCGAAAAACGTTTCTGACTGAATTGTCTCCTAAAGTCAGAAGTCACTCGACCATCAACAAAATGCCATTTATGTTATACATTATTTTTCGTTCTATGCATCTAGGCCATGGGATATTGTTCCCGGGGTTATAGGTGTAGATTGTTTTCTCCAAAGCAGTTTATGGGTGAGAGGTATGTGTGGAGGTCATCAAGCGAGCCTCACAAACAAAACGGTGCATCCCTACCTACCGTACTGCAATAGTCATGCGGAGGATGGCACCCATCGGAGAGATGGCACCCATCGGAGAGATCGCACCGGGGCGCGCAAAAAAAGCAAGACATGATTTATTCGTATTTCCGCACCCCCATCGGAGAAATGGCACCGAGTGCGATCTCTCCGATGTAAATCCAAGATTGAGTGGTACGGCAACGGGCCACTTTTGAGCTGTACGACGGTACCCTATGCAGTAGGTTTCTTTAGCATGCGGTGAGTTATATATCATCAAGGCGCCATTCTTCTCACGTACACAAATTGTACCGACGCAATTCACGCGTTGAAATGAGTCAAGTTGTTCTTAATTTAGTCGGTACTAGTGGTACTCCCGAAATATGCCAGTTGCCGGCCGGTATGGCGGACAAAAACAAATTGGTGCTGTATCCTCTGTATTAAGTACTAAAAGAACAAAATAATAACAGGGCAGTACGACAATGCCGCCGTACGTACGGTAGTAAAGGTATCATCCTCTGTAAGTTTTGCAAAACAAAAAAGATAACACGGCAGCAGTAGTACGTACGGTAGTAAAGGACAGAGGAGTGCAGCATTTTTTATTATTATTATTTTTTGTATCCTCCGGCGGAAGGAGTGCAGCAGTGGGGACGGTGGTACTCCCAAGCACCAGTGGTGAGTGGGAGGCCGGTATTAAATTGTAGAAACAAAAAAAAGGGTTCATCTCCCACAGGACGCAAAAAGACTCCCACGTACAGAACGGCCCACCCACCCACCACGGACGACGCAGTGCACTCTCCACCCACCCACCGACCAAACCTTTACTACATACAGCAGAACAACAGTGCAGCAGTCCGTACATCAGAACACCCGTGCAGCAGTACGTACAGCAGTATACACCTGGTACGCGGGGTCGCTTTTTTGGGGGGGGTGTTTTAACCAAGATATTTTTCAAAGATCCAAAACGTCACGACCACCTTCACGACCATCCTTAGCGTATTAATTAATAAGGATGTGTTGATTGGATATGACACGGCTATGATGACGGTTGAGTGTAGTAGGGGTTTCCAGTGATAGTTTGGCTACATGGTAGCGGAATATCGGGATGACGGAATATGTCCCGCGGGCTGTTTAGCCGACTCTACTCTCCTTCTCTCCTCCTCCTTGTTCTTTTTTTACCGAGTGAGTCTTCTTCTCCCCACGTTGCGCCGCGGCATGGAGCCGCGACAGTAAACATTACAAGCCAGATGGTATAAAGGGATGTCTTATTGCTTCATCGTCAGGTTTGTCCCCTTTGAGAATTTATAGTTTCCGCGCACATATTGAAATGTCTCGCCCCCCGCCCCCCCCCCCCCCCCCCTCCCCTCCCCCTCCACTGACCTCTTTTTCATAACAAACCCCAACCCTTCCCCCCCCCGCCCCTCCGTCCCCCGATCCCCCCCCCCCTTCCGCCTAGTCTGTCCAAACGCCCCACTCACAATCAAAATCGGCCTGAGTAATAAACACCTATACGCAGTTGATATCACGTCATTATCTTTCTGACCATCCATGACGTAGTTTTCAATTATATCCCCCCCCCCCCCCTTCCAACGCCCCCTCTTTTCCGACCACCTACACGATCGCCTCGACCTAGCACCACGCGCATAACAAGCTGCTACATATCATTGATCTCACAGCCGAAGTGTATTTGAATATTATTTGTGACTCAAACCTCCTAAAAATCCCCCCCCCCCCCCCTCTTGCTCTCCCTTACTCAAACGCCCCACCAAATATCGAAATCCGCCACATTAATAAACACTTCACGCACAAGATATCACCTCATTATCTTTTGAGAGCCACCCATGCCGCTGTGTCCCCCCCCCCCCCCCCCCCCTTCCCCCCCCCCCCCCCCCCCCCCCCGCTCCAACGCCCCCTCTTTCCCGACCACCTGCACGATCGCCTAGACCTTGCACCACGCGTATAACAAGATGATACATATCTTTGATCTCACAGCCGAAGTGTATTTGAATATTATTTGTGACCTAAACCTCCTGAAAATCCCCCCCCCCTTCCCCCCCCCCTCTTGCTCTCCCTTACTCAAACGCCCCACCAAATATCGAAATCCACCACATTAATAAACACTTCACGCACAGGATATCACCTCATTATCTTTCAAGAGCCATCCATGCCGCTGTGTCCCCCCCCCCCCCCCGCCTCGAACGCCCCCTTCTTCCCCATCACCCGCACCTTCGCCTAGACCTAGCACCACACGTGAAACAAACCCCTCACCTAAAGCCGTCCCCCCCCCCCCCCGCCCCCCCCCCCCCCCCGCCCCCACCTCCCACCCTCCCCCCCCAACCCATCCCAACCCCACCCCCTCGAACACTCCACCCTCTCTTTACTCACTGATTGTACGAATTACCCCAGGATATACATGATAAACTGATGTATTATTTCCAAAAATGTCACATTTATCCCCTCAAAATAATGTATAGTTTCCAGGCACATATTGAGCTGCCTCCCCCCCCCCCCCCCCTCCCTCCCGCCCCCAATAATATACTGGTGCCAAAACCGTCAGATTTATCCCCTCGAAAGGATTTAAAGCTTACATGCACAAATTGCCCCTTTCCCCCCCCCCCCCCGCCCCCCTCCAAACCCGCTCGCTTTTGATCAAAACCAGGCCCCCCTTTCCCTTCACAGCTGTCAGATTTTGTCCCCCTCAGAAACGGGTTTTATAGTTTCCGCGCACAGACTGACTAAAATCATCCTGTTGACCCTGATAGCTACACTGTAGTTGTAAGGGGAGTCGCCGACCTATATCCTTAATGAGGACACACAACTCGTAATGCGCGCGATCGGAGTATCACACACAGCTTGCAAAGATGAGTTTCGACGAAATCTTCGATCTCACAGCTGGAGTGTATTTTAATTTTTATAATATAATATATCCATGGTGCATTTATCTACCTGCTGCTGATCCACTACCCCACGGCTGATTGTGCAATGGGTAAGCCCTCTACGCTTCGTAGGGAAAAACAAACACGATAATTATCGCGCACCGTACGCGGTAGATTCCTGTTCGAAGCAAAGGGTGTTGCACAAAAAGAGCCCTCTTTGTTAAAGGAAGCAAGCTGGGTGTCTGATTTGAACCATGCCTAAGGGCGAGGTCAAACTGGGCGTTGTGGACGTGAAAGTGTTGGCAGAGAGAGCGGGGAGCTCTCACCGGGCCAAGATGCGAGAGCTGGAAGAGCTGCTCGCAAGAAGGGACCAACTTGAGAAAAAAATCGAGGGTGATTTCCGTTACTGTTTCCAGACCATCGACCAGTTTTTGACAGAAGTGAACGAGTTCTACCGAATCGAAAGTCAGATTGATGAAAGCAAACTCATCATTTGCAAGTACTCGCAACTACTCCTCGAGATCTCCAGCTTCTCTTTACGATCATAGGAGAAAATGCGAGACATTTCGCAGCCGACTCAGGTACAAGAGGGGGGAGCGGGGGTGGCCAGGTGTAAGTCACAGCTCGTAATCTCACTGCTTGAGACGGGGAGCGAGAGCACTGCACAGCAGTAGCTGCAGGAGCAGCAGCAGCAGCAGTTCGAGACGGAGGAAAATATGACGGTGGTTAAGGCGGGCAGAGATATGGTGGAATTGGAGACGAGGGAGGAAGAACAAGAGGAGCTATTGAAGCTACCACCGAAGCAGCAGCAGCACCTGCAACCTCCGGCGGCACCACCCCATGTTTGGAAGTCACAGCTCGTAATCCCACTACTTGAGACTGGGAGCGAGAGCACTGCACAGCCGCAGCCGCAGCAGCCGCAGCAGCAGCTGGAGACGGAGGGACAAGGCATGGTGGTTGATGCAGGCAAACTTACGGTGGAGTTTGAGACGGGGGAGAAGGGATGGCTCGACGGTTTGGTTGCGAAACTAAACCTCGAGCATTATATGTCGTGCTCCATGGGAGCGACGGCTGCTGAGCCCATTGACGTGTGGGGCAGGGCTGGAATCGGCACAAGGTTGCTGGTTGCGATGGAGGACGCTGGGTATGGGAGGCACGGACACCCAGGCGAAGAACCCTTCCCACCGTTTGCACCAGACTAAGGCAACAATCAGGTCATGTCATGTAAACTGTTTTCTATCTGTGCGTTGTCTTTATTCCGAAGTAACACAGCAGGCAGTGGAGTATTGCTGTGTGAATATATGTCATATGTACCGTCGAGATATATGACACTGCTAACCATACAGCAGCAGTATGTGACTGACGTGGCGATGACATGTTACTCTTTGCGGCTAAGGCGTTGTTTTTCACATTCTTTGTGGTTCGCATTATTTGCGGTTAAGACTTTGTCTTTCGCGTTTTATCATAACAAGCGGTGAGTAGCTTGGGCAGAGGGACCGGCAGGGTAATTACTTGTTTAAAGGATCGTTATTTCTTCATCGCGGCAGCTTATCTAACAGCAGCATGGACTAACACTGTGATACTACGTGCCGCTCTCCCGGGAAGAAACATGCGGAACAACTTGACCCTCGACAGAACAACCTCGTCGCGTGTAGCAAGGCGTTTGCGCTCTGATTTATCGGTACTCTGAAACAGAAATAAACACGCGGTTGAATTCGTGCTATACCCGCGTCAAACAGCTGCCGAGTCAACTCTGAAAAATAATGACTCATTGCGGGATTTTCGGTGAATGGTGATATATGCGCTAGTTCGGGTAGGAGAAACCCGCTCGAGAAAGGTCTCAAACTCGACGAGCTAGGTAAGTCTGAACCCGAGGGCGACTGGTCTATTTGCGAGCAGGTCGGATGCTTGTGGCTTGCTAACCAGAGACGTCCGGACATTGCGAAAGCAGTGAGAGCGGTGGCTAGGTAAACACGAATTCGCCGAGGAACGTACACTGGAAGACTGCAGTTGGTATTTTTTGCTTTCACCGGGATTTTGTGGTGAACATTTGATTTTGTGAGAATGTTGGCATATATCATGATTTAGTATGCTAGGTTCGTTGTTTCTACAGTTTGAAATTGATATTTGAGATTTTTTATTTTTTTTGCAGCATTGGATCCCTGATGGTGGACGGTACGGAATATATTATGAGCTGGAAGTATGAGATTTTTTGGATTTGGGCGTGGGAACGGTTTGGTAAACTACCCAGGGTCAGCCCTGCGTAATCAGTCTATGGGTTTCTCAACCCATCCCAGTAGTGAGACCCAACTGAGCCAAATCGTTTAGTTTATATCTTCCAAATTAGGCCTGTGGCTTTTCTAACATTTGGAGATTTCTGGGATTTGGGGGTGGCAACATTTTGGTAAACTACCCAGGGTCAGCCCTGCGTAATCAGTCTATGGGGTTCTCAACCCAGCCCAGAAGTGAGACCCGGCTGAGCCAAATCGTTTAGTAAATATCGTGCAAATTAGGCCTGTGGCTTTTCTAACATTCGGAGATTTCCTGGATTTATGGGTGGCAACGTTTTGATAAACTACCCGGCGTCAGCCCTGCGTAACTAGTCTATGGTTTTCTCAGCCCAGCCCAGTAGTGAGACCCGGCTGAACCAAATCGTTTAGTTTATATCCTGAAAGGACGGGTCACGCCCACCTGTTACCGCTTGTGCGGAGTAGGATTCGCTACACCACTTAGTAGATTCGGGAAGGCTCGATAATTTCGAAAATGTCTCAAGCTTGACGAGTTCGATATGTCTGAACCCGGCTTTTTCGCGAGCTGATTGGAATTTTGATCTTTCTTGACTTTTGAAATCGGACGAGGATTCTGCATATATATCTTAGCTGGATTTTGGTACGTTTAGGCGTGCATGGTATTTTGGGAGGCAAGTAACCTGATTCTTGACGTTTGAAATAATACTTTTTCACGGTTACGTTGCCTAGAATGACGTTATTTTGCTCTGGATTTGAGCATTTGAGACGTGAATGGAATTTGGGTATATAGATACCCAGCCAGGAGGCATTTGTCTAATTCGAAAGTAAGTTTTAAGACTGCTGTCCGATCACACTTGTTGGTAGCCCTGTTCTATGGAGCTGATAACCGTTTTGCAAGGAAGGCTGAGCGCTCATTCAGGGCCCATGTTTGAGTTTTCGGAATTTGGAATTTGGATTTCAGATTTGAGTTGTCGGTTTATGGATTCCGAATTTGAGGTTTTAGTTTTTGGACTTAAGATTTTACAACTTAGATCTTAGGATCGCGAAGATTGATGTTGGATACTATCCCTGTATTGTGTCTCTAGATTTATGGAGTGCTTTTCAAGGGCTATGGTGCCACAGTCTTCCTTTCTTGTCACAGTATTACCGGGAGGATATTGGTTGACCGTGTTTTTCATTGAATCGTTTTACCCTGATGATATGATAGTATAGCATCATGCCGCATCATGTACGAAGCAGGGACGTTGTTGGTTGTATGCTCGGATATGATACGGCTATGATGACGGTTGAGAATACTGTAGAGGTTTCCAGTGATAGGTTGGCTACATTGTAGTGAGATATCGGGATGACGGAATAAGCCCCGGGCTGTTTAGCCGACTCTTCTCCTCCTCCTTGTTCTTCTTCTGCCGAGTGAGTCTTCTCTTCACGATGCGCCGCGGCATGGAGCCGTGATAATACATGTTTTTCATGATGCATTTATCTACCTGCTGCTGGCCCACTGCCCCACGGCTGATTGTGCAATGGTTAAGCCCTCTACGCTTCGTAGAGATTAACAAACAGTATGGAAGTTGCATGCTCTCAACCAAGGACACAACACACATGCCGATAACTTTTAACGTGGATCAATAATAAGCCGTTGTGGTGGCATTCAGTATCACACCCATCGGAGAGATCGCACCGGGGTGCCTGTATGCAGCACTTTTGCCCCAGTAAGGCCGGGTGTGTATTACCATTCGGCATCGCACCCATCGGAGAGATGGCCCCGGAGGTCCCTTGAAAAACCTAGGATCAAACAATTTAATTGTATTTCCGCATCGATATCGGGGAGATCGCACCCATCGGAGAGCTTGCACCGGGGTTGCCGCACAAAGAGAAGGAAGCATATTTTAAAAAGTGATCGCACCCGGTGCCACCCTTTGCACGATTACGGAATTATTCTAGTAGAATGCGTTGGCTATGTTGTCGTCGACCCAAGGGTTTACAGTACCCGCCCATGGACGAGTCACCCACGGGTTTCGGATGATGGCCCCTGGCTGACCCATGAGTTTATAGTGTTGGTCCATGGATCGTCCATGGTATTTTAGTTATTTTATGATCCATGAGTCACACAAAGATTTTGGTGGTGCCCACCCTTTGGTCATCCATGAGACTCCAACGATGTCTGCGGCTCTATAGAAATACGGTTTACGGATGGCTCATGGGTCGTCCATGGGTCTTCCATGGATCTCCAATGGGTCGAACGCGGGTCTCCCATGGGTCGCCGATGTATTCATAGCTCTGCCAAAATACTTCTGCCCCATGGCTCGCCCATGGGTAAACTGTGGGCTCATAGTGGGTCATCCATGGGTCGCACATACTTCAAAGTATGGGTTTAGAGTACTGGCCCATGGGTCACCCATGGATCACTCATGGGTCTCCCATACACGGGCGTATAGTTCTAGCCGCAGGGCCTTCCATCTGGATTTCTCATGGGTTCACAGTGCTGGCCGACATCCCCATAGATAGGTCGTCCACGCGTTTCCTATGTATGGGTTTAGAGCGCTGTACGCTACTAGGTAATCCGCATGGGTTTGGTGGGTCGCCCGGAGAACGCCCGTGCTTATCTATCCCATGGGGCACCCGTGAGTATCTAATTTACTAACCGCCAATAATGCTGACCCATGAGTCGGCCATGGTTTTTTGTTTTGCCCGTGGGTCGCTCATGAGTCACCTATGTATGGGTCTGTGTAGTACTACTAGAGTAACCCACATGGTATGTGTCGAACATGGGTCGCCCATGGATGGATGTAGAGAGCTGGTCCATCGGTCACGCATGGGCCTCCTATGGCTACGGTTCAGGTCCATGGGTCACACATGGATTTACAGTTCTGACCATGCGTGTAACCATGAATGAATCGCCCACGGGGTTTTGAGTGCCGGTCCATGAGTCGGTCACCCATCCATGGGTCACACGTGGGTTGCCTAATATGGGTCTCCCATGAGGTGCCTACGGATCTTCCGTGGATTTCTATAGTAGCGTTGATCCATAGATTATCCATGAGTCAGCCATGGGTCATCCATGATCCGCATAGGTCTCCCGTGGGCTTACAGAGTGCTGGCCCACTGGTCATCCATGGGTTCGTAGTTCCGACTATGGGTTAATCACAGATCACCCGAGGGTTTGGAGTTTGGAGTGCCGTGGCCATTGCTTCATCGTCCAGGGTTCGACCTTGAGTGTTGAGCGTAGAGTATTGAGTGTTGAGTGTTGATCGCTGAGCGGTGAGTGGTGACTGTTGGGTATTGAGCGTTGATTGTTGAGTGTTGCGTGTTGGGTGTTGAATGATGAGTGTTGAGTTTCCAGCCTTGAGGTGCTGAGTGCTGAGTGCTGAGTGCTGAGTAAACATCGAACACGCACATGCGGCGGAATTGGCTGATGACCGGTCCCCTCGCGTCGTTTGGTTGAATTTCGTGTTTTCCGTTTCATATTCGTTTTCGCGTTTTGCGTCGCACTCTGTAGCTGCAAGCAGCACACTTCGCTTCTGTCCATTCCTCCTCCACCTTGCGACTGAACTGCACCGACAGCCTAGTACGCGTGCCGCCTACCACCGCTCATCACGCGGCACTACAGTAGTCTCCATCCTAGCCAGGACTTGCCTTGTCCCACGAGTATCTTCGTGTACTATTATTGTTGATAGACGATTGTAGGAGCTGGGGCCCACTTCGTGGAATCCCGATAAGCTCCCATCACCAACCACACCCGCGTGTGGAGGCAAACCTCCGGCACCACGCCCTACAACCCCTTCGTCTCGCTGGGGAGCCACAACCAGCCGTTGCAAGCTGGCCGTGGCTTATCTCACGGGGTCGTCGACGTCGGATGACCGCGATCTTAGCTCGTGGTACGAGTTTCTGCAGCAGTGCCTTAGGCAACGGGGCATATTTCGGGACCGGGAAGCGACCATGGCCAACAGCATCGGTCATTTCGTATCACACATACTCACCCACGCCAACAACAGCGCGGTGAGCTGTAGAGGACTTATGCGGGGATTATTTGGCGGAGTTTGGCTCTCTACTATCACAGGCACTGCAGTAGTCTATTAATCTGGCGTAGCGTCGTACTGGTAGCCTCCTTGTACATATATTTTGACACAGGCCTAGACTAACTCTTTCGGCGACAAAACAAATCATCTAGTCTAGTCTATTAGACGAATACTACTTTGTACTGACTGGTATTCCACATATATCTGGAATCTCAACAATCCTCAAATCCGCCATCTGGACGGTGCGACCCCGCAGATTGGCATATACTCAGCAGTCGGGGGGTTCGTTCATCGCCAAGCGATGGTGATAGCCGGCATTCTGCGGTACGCGGCGGAGCAGGGGAGCGCCATGTCGGTGAGTCAAAGATAGCCGACCCCCTCCGACCAGTTTTTCGCAGCAGCCCGTCACGCATATGTAGTCCATAGACTAGTGAAACATTATATACCCGGCATGTTAGCACACCTCAGAACTTCCTTGCCTGCCAAGCCTTACGTCTGCAGAGTTTACTGCTGTCGCCTATACTGTTCTGGTGTGTACAGATGGCGATGGAATCGTAGCGCGATTCGACAATTCTCGAAAGCATCAGCTTCTAAGGTTTACCCTCATGTGCGCACAATGCGTCGCGTCTTTATGCTACAAGCAGTACGTCGTCAACCAGTACAGGTTCAATGACCGCCCATACTCAACAGTGCTCAGTTCCACCCCCCTCTGTAGCACTGACCGCAAACAACCCACGTGCTGTTTTCTTGGCGATTTTCAGGCGAGAGTGGCGAAGGTCTGGCAGGAATTTTGGAGAGGCCAGGCATCGATGGTGGTGTCGACCTCACCATTGAGCACCGAACGCGAAAGCGATGGCATGGGAAATATTGCTAGCGACATCAGCAGCAACAACAGCAGCAATGCGGCGGAAAAAACTGATAGTGACACCAGCAAAAGCGACAACAGCAGCGACACCAGCAATATGGTAAGAGGAATAGACTGCTTGCTGTTTCTGTGTTCAAATTAACGATGGAAATGTTCAGAAGCTCGAGACCCGCATGTTGCAGAATTGCTGGATACGTAGAACACAATTGCTGTTTGGTATTTTCTTTTCGTCTGTTTAGTGTGGTAGCTCGTAATATAGCAGATAACCGTTCCAATATTCGATAGGTCAACGATGGGTCATGTTTCAGATATTGAACCCACCGCGCTACACCAGTAACTGTAGCTGGTGCAGCAACTTCGACGCGAACCACAAGCATCTAGCCAACGCTTTTCTTGTATAGATAGACCATATCTCGAGCGACGATTACCCGTGCTGCACGCCCGTCTTCCAAAAACGTGGTTTCTCCGTTCCGATCAACGCGCAGGAAGCGTTTTTTGCTGGAAAGAGGAGGCGCAAGGCAAAGCGCCCGTCCAACAGCGTGAAAAAGTCACTCCAACGCCTTCACGAGGAGGCCTCGAAGAAGGCCACAGTGACTGCCACCCCCTTCTCGGCGACGGCTCAACCGGCTGCACCTGCGACTTCGACAGTGGTGTCCGGGGTCGCCACAGGCGCTGCACGCCCAACGTGGCAGACGCTGGAAGATGTCACGACCGACTGGGAGGGTGTCCAGGGCAAAGAGGAGGAGTTCCATTGGTACAGGGTAAACCGACCGGGCCACTAGCTGAGCTGTTGGAGATGAGGGTGGTCTCAGGGTACCGGTGGCGGTGGTGTCACAAACCATTGTTTCCCTTGGTTGTTTGAGTTGTCCAAGGAGTAGGGGCAAGGGTGGAGCTGCTGCAGCATTCTTCGGGTGCTGCAGTAGGTTGCTGTAGTAGGAAAGGAAGGAGGTGCAGTGTGGTGTACAGGTCGGTGGTGGTCGACGGTGTCGATATGATACTGACATGGGCTCCATTTGTAATTCGCTTGAGCCATCACCGACCGAGCCTGCCCCCACCAGCGGGAAGGGTCCGTTGCAAGACTGTGAATAGCAGGGACAAGACTTTAGTGCAGGGATGAGGTTGGAAAATGTTTGGAGGGAAGCTATGTTGCGCGGTAAGGAAGGGTGGTTTCGGCCGCTGCAGATCGTTCATTTCTTCGCGTCTCGCGATAGCGAAACGTTTGCAACACCATAAAAGATATTGTATGCAGTATTTAGACGTTACATTTTCGTACAGCATATTTCCTGCTGATCGTTTTCTTGAAGTGGGTGCTTATAGTAGACCGGTCAATGGGAGGACTTGTCGCCTAAGGCTGTGCGCATTTCCTTCAAATGATTTGAGCTTGGCTCTGGGATCGAAGAGAGCTAAGAGATCAATTATTTACATGACTGTGTTCTTGGGGAAAATCAAGTTGCACATGTTCGCTCTGCATGAGCCTGGCCTGAGCAAACACACGAATTGCGTCAGCTGTGGTATACAGTATATGCGTGTACCACCTTGGGTTGTGGGTTTTTTTCCCTGGGGTATTCCTCAGCTCCAGAGTGACTGGAGGCTGTCCTGTGACACCACGGACTTGATTATGCGAGTTAATGTGAGAACAACAACAACAACAACAACAACATAAACAACAACAACGAATTTCTCTTCTTGGCAGATAATGGCACGGGACATCGTCAATAGAGCCCACCGTTTCCATCTGACAAAACATCAACGCAAACTCGTTTCTAGTGCTTGAAAAATCCACACCAATATAGCCGAGACGCAAGGTTTCGCCAAAAAGCTGCCATCGAGGAGAGCCCGCTAAGACTAAACCCGCTTCGGAGCGCCACCACCGCACCGACATCGCCCGTCACGATATCAAGAGGGATAAAAAACAACCTCAGCAACACTGGGACGACGCCAACCCGTACCGTTCCCTAATTGCGCTGCATCTCCCCCGGTATCCTTCCCCCTGTATGTATGCTGAACAACAACAACAACAACAACGACGACGACGACAACATCAACAACAACAACAACAGCAACAACAACAACAACAACAACAACAACAACAACAACAACAACAGCAACAACAACAACAACAACGAATGGTTTGCCTTCTGACCACGAAAAATCGACGATGCCAAATTTCTGCCACGTTTTCAACATCTTTTACAGCACGTTTGCCCACATTACGCGTAGTATTTCTGAAATCGACCGCGCCGATGTTTTATTCCGATGTCCATCGGGTCCGTATAAGCTGATGTTAAGGAATTAGTGGGGTATAAGTCCCTTTGACCACTTACTTGCAAAAGGTTTACCAATAGCTTACCTAAACCAAGCCTTCTAACACTCTCCCCCCCTGAAACGGCGGGATAGCAGGTCGGCCGGATATACGGGCGGACCTGTCAATTATCCAAGCGGTTTAATTTCCTGGGTAAACCGGGGAGAGTATTTTTCAAGTTTGCCATGGGGAAAATCTGAAAAAGTTTATTACGTACAGTGGATGTGGGATTTGAACCCACCACCCAAAAAACCCATGGTCTGTCGACGACGCCATTTGTTAAGGTATCAGACTATTAATAGTAGTGGGATATTAGTCCGTTTGACCATTTGCAAAAGGTTAACCAATACGTAGCTTTCCCAAACTAAGCCTTATAACACTGACCAAAAAAATATTGAAGTTAGATATTATTGCGGGTGGCGGCATTCGCGGATAGAAAAGACGGGGCGTTTAGGAGCTCGAACCAGAGCCTGAAATTAGCCATAGAGAATAGAAAGGAAAACCCAGAGGGGGAGAAAAACAACGCAAGGAAGTGTGTGATATTACCCTGTCTAGTTCCTCGCGTTACCTGCGTCCGGCTTATTGTCGATCTACTCCGTCTGTCTGTTGCCGGCTTAACTGCGACTTACTCTTAGATCTACCTGTTGTTACTCTGCTCCAACCTTCACTTATCCCGCGCTCGTCTACCCTCTGATCCTCGAATCCTTAACCGCACCCAAGCCCCCATGCCCACGCCATGCCATCGGTGTGGGTCTGCCAACCCCCCAATATCGTCCTTCTAGTGTCTCAGCGACCTTGCAGTGGAAGTTTGTGAAGCGGAGAGCCCTCCGAAATGGTGGTCTGGATGGTCGTCGAGACCATCTGTGACCCAGATGGTTCTCCATTACGCCTTTTCCTCGCCATCGAGATTCCACCCCTTCCCCCAACAATGCTCGCAACCCGCTGGTCGACGAGTATGATCGAGTATTCATGGTACTCCCTATCCCCCGCGAGGCGCCCTCAGCTCTCCCCCTCGAACAACGGGGCTAGTTTTGCGGAGACTCTGGTCGTCGAAGAGGACACTTGTTTCGGTAGAGTGCAGCGTTATTTAACGGCAACTGGCGGACCCGAAGGGTGTAATGGCAACTGGTCCATCGCTGATGATTCATCGCGCCGTGGCGTCGTCTATGATACCTAGGGGTGTGACGTCGTCCATGTGGATGGGCCAAAAATTAGCAACTGAGTTAAATCGACACACGGCGCGTATGGAAATTCGTGGAAGTGTGGTGAGCTAAAGCTTTATTTCTCCCCATCCGCTGGAGCCGGAGGATGCAGAAAAAAAAAAAAAAAAAAAAAAGCTAAAAATTTTCTCACGTCGGGCAGATAATCAGAACCCCATTCATGATATATATGCCTTTCAGGACAGGTTTATCCCTGATCTGTATGATCTGTATGATCTGTATGATCTGCATGGGCTATAGGTTATGTTGCCGGGTGAGAGCCGGATGATCTGAACGATCTAGCGCATGTTTGTTTATGGGTGTGATCTGTGGTACATAGGTGGTCTTGGACAGCGCAACATACCGTACCATGACAACAGAAAATGTAAGATCTGGATGATCTAATGATGATCTATTCAATAATGTAAATGATCTGTATGGTCTGTATGATCTAGATTATCTAGATTACCTGTATGATTGGTATGATATGTGTGATCTATATGATATATATGATCTATATGATCTATATGATCTATATGATCTGTATGATCTGCAAGAAGAGGGCTTCGCCGGAGGCCTGAACGGCCGCCTGTCGCAGACTGGCGTGATGCCAAAAATATGAGTAGCAGCGATGGATGTGGTGAAAGATGGAGGTGAGGCTTAATTAATGCCAAGCGTTGAGAGTGCTCTCTATATGCATGTATGTTGCGAGTTCGTTTGGTATGAAAACCGACAGAAAATATTGCCATCTAAAAAAATACATACTCCGTGTAGTGCGCGCGATCGAGGTATCACACACAGCTTGCAAAGCTGAGTTTCAGGAAATAAATTACGCTCACTCACTGCTGATACTATCCGCACGACCTCGGCGGTCTTCGATCTCTTGGCCGGAGATCGACTCAGCGGGTCCATAAGGAAAGCTTGGTAGTTGAAAGATGCGGGAGAGTGGGAAAGTACTGCTGTTGTAGTGCGAAGCAGTGTGCTGGCGATGTCTCCAATGCTTTCGGGCATATTATAATCATAGTGTATGTTGTATGAGCGGGACAGAGCGCCCGCTATGTCCCGCACCACGAAGAACAGCTGTGAGCACAGCTGACATTTCTTTACCAACAGGCACACATATTGAAGCGTGAAAGAACACACGATACGTACGCGTGAACCACTCCATTTAGGACAATCTACACGCACCAAGCAAACAGCTGCTCAACGAACAGCAACAAAACACAATCCCGCATACAAAGAATATTATTTATAATGCGGTAAACAACACATTTTTCTCGATTGACCACGCTGGATATATTGTCGATTGTCGACCGACTGATGATGTCTGGAACACAGCACACAGCAGTTAGTTGCTTTGGAAAAATACGTTGAGATTGCGCCCATGCAGAGATGCCTAGCAGGATCTTAGGCGCCATGTACATGCCCCAACATCACCCAGTGGCCCATGCCCCGAGCCCTCGTCCGAGTTGTCGCGAGTTGTGTAGGCTATACGCATTGTCCAAAAAAAAAAAAAAGAGGAGCCTCACCGACGTCTCCCATCTGCCATGTTTGCTGACACACCATATATATTATTACATATGTGACCTAAACCTCTTGAACCCCCCCCCCCCCCCCCTTTTTTTTTTTCTTTCTCGCTCTCTTGCCCAAACGCCCCATAATATCGAAATCCGCCAAAGTAATAAACACTTCCACGCCCTGGACATCGCCTCATTATCTTTTTAGAGCCGTCCATGCCGCTGCTGCAATTCCCACCCACCCCCGCCCCCAACGCCCATTACTTCCCCACCACCCGCACCATCGCCTAGACCTAGCACTAAGCATATAGCAAACCCCAACATCTATGCGACCTAAAGCCCTCCCGCCCTGCCCCCCGCCCCCCCCCGCCACCTCCCCCCCACCTCCCCCCCACCTCCCCCACAAGAAGGATTTATAGTTTCCACGCACAAATTGACCTGCCCCACCCGTCCCCTCCCCCCCTCCCCCCCTCCCGTCCCCCTTTTTTTGATCAAAATCAGGCCCCCACGTCCTTCAATACTCCGCCCTCCCCTCACCGGCTATTCGACTTACAGTATTCACTTGGTAAACTGATGCATTTCCTTCCACAGCTGTCAGATTTTGTCCCCCTCAGAAACGGGTTTTATAGTTTCCGCGCACAGAGTGCCTAACATCACCCTGTTGACCCTGATAGCTACACTGTATGTAGTTGCAAGGGGAGTCGCCGACCTATATCCTTAATGAGGACACACAACCCGTAATACGCGCGATCGGAGTATCACACACAGCTTGCAAAGATGAGTTTCGACAAAATATTCGATCTCACAGCTGGAGTGTATTTTCATTTTTTACAATATTATAAAAATTAAAATACACTCCAGCTGTGAGATCGAAGATTTCGTCGAAACTCATCTTTGCAAGCTGTGTGTGATACTCCGATCGCGCGCATTACGAGTTGTGTGTCCTCATTAAGGATATAGGTCGGCGACTCCCCTTACAACTACAGTGTAGCTATCAGGGTCAACAGGATGATTTTAGTCAGTCTGTGCGCGGAAACTATAAAACCCGTTTCTGAGGGGGACAAAATCTGACAGCTGTGAAGGGAAAGGGGGGCCTGGTTTTGATCAAAAGCGAGCGGGTTTGGAGGGGGGCGGGGGGGGGGGGGGAAGGGGCATTTGTGCATGTAAGCTTTAAATCCTTCGAGGGGATAAATCTGACGGTTTTGGCACCAGTATATTATTGGGGGCGGGGGGGGGGGGGGGGGGGTTTGGGGGCGGGGGGGGGGGGGGATGGGGGAGGGGCGGGGG
>JABAKD010000016.1:347500-359342 GCA_012845835.1 Undaria pinnatifida | reverse complement strand
CTGTGAAGCACAGCCCACAACGCCTTAACCCCCCCCCCCCAGAAAACCAACAACTAATTTTTGAGAAAAAAAAGAAAAAACTTGTGCAAAACCCGATGGATATTCCCGCGCGGCCAACCAAAAAAGGAAGAAAAAAAAAGCACGCGTTGTTTGATTTGCGAACAATGTTTGGTGTAGTGTTGTTATTAATAACAGTCATTTTTTTAGAAGGAGGTCCGCAGTTGTGGAAAATGGCTTGGCCAAAATGTGCCACCGGTGTATGCCACAGGTTTGTGTTTTTTTGGTGCATGGTACCGTGGACGTGGGCCGCTCTTTTCCTGGGGCTCTATGCCGCACCTCAGGCCATCTCTTAATAGCATTAAAATGGTTCTGAAAAACGGACATGGAGGAGGTTTCTGCACCTTCGCAGGCGTGTTTGGCTCGCACGGGGGAAACGGGAGAAAATCAGGCCCGCTCTTTCTCAAAAGTCCGGCTACTATAATAGCCTTTTTCAGAGACGCTTCTCCAACGACGTTTGTTTGCCGTTTGTTTCTTCGGGGTAGGGAGGTTGATCTTTTTTTTCTATGATACACGGTGCAGTTGCCTCAACATCGATTTTCAGACCCTGTTTATCCGAAAAATAGGCCTTTTCTTCGAATGAAACTGCGATACATATTCGAAACTGGCTTTTGCGATTTTTTCTTTTAAAAAAGTCGCACTAATATGCTGAACAAACGGCGGAACGTCGTTGGATGCCCCTTGGAAAAAGGCTAGTTGGACTTTTTCACGAAATGCTAGTCGGATTTTGATAAAATGGGCCCGGTTTTTCCCGTTCCACGGGTAAAACAAACGCGCCTACGAAGGTGTAAAAACCTCTATTTTCGGTTTTCAGAATTAGTTTATTTTGATGAGAGATGGCCTCATCCCCCCCCCCCCAAGAAAAAAAAAAAGTGATTTCTACAGAAACTGAAAGTGAACCCCCCAAAAGAACAAATGGTATGATCTAAGGTGTACTGAAAGAAAAAACAGATTACGAAACAAGAATGGCATTCCTAGACGATTTTGGGCTAAGGGGGCCGCTCGCCCCATCGTTTTAACGTTTTGCACTACGATACCTACCTGTAGATGTCATCATTTTGGCTGAAACGTTTCTAAACTAGGCGGGGGGGGGGGGGGGGTTCTTTTCCCCAAATGGTCTAAAAACGCTTTTTGTTTTGCCCTTTTTTATGGGGTGTTTCTTAGCCCAAAATGGTAAGAAAAAAAAACGTTTCTTAGCCCATCACGGGGTGTTTCTTAACCTAAAATGGTTGAAAAAAAAACTTTTTTTCTTCTGCCTTTATTTTGTTGCTGGGATTGATACACCGGGCTGCACTCCTCAAAGGAGTACCAGGTAGTCCGATAATTTTACACTCGTGAAGTATATCTGTTTTAGATCTAGGACTAGCGCAAAGAAGTGCCCCCGGTCGGACTTTTTTTGCGCGTGCGATTGGATGCCTTCGAAGTCATTTTCGTTCGGGTGGGGAGATATCGACCTCCTCATCATGTTATGAAGGAGAGCTCTCTCAGAAACTTTCTCCGGTACCATGGGACGGCTCTTTTCAATTTTCTCCATTTTTGTTTTTTGTTTTTCGCCGTAGAATGCATATAAATGGAGTTTTCTTTTTTAAATCAAAGCAACCACCCTCAGAAGGCAACAAAGATTCATAATAAGAGTGATTCCACACGATATAGCCCCCCCAAAAACCAGCCATTTTCTTCAGCGAGAACGTTTCGTGGACTTGCTCGATACGAGGAAGGATGCTATGAAAAGTATGTCTTCACCTATTTTCTTGTTCGCGAAGGGCTATCGATCGATCACGTCGGGGTGGCGAAGGGCACCGTAGCCTTTCAGGAGATATGGCCGTGGGATGGTTTGAAAACCGGCGATTTCGTCAAAGAAAAAATGGGTGGGGGCTACCGTCGAATGACTCGCCAGTGCATCTCTACCGTGTACCATGTGCCCAAAAAAGAGCCCAGTGCACCCTCAGACAAAAAAAAAATGGCAAAAAAAAGGGTCTACATATATCTAGATATCGTAGCACGCGCGTTCCATTCGAACCATTCCAATCTTGCCGCACCGAAAGAAAAAAAGAAAAAAACGCGGGCGTTGTAAATAAAGCACATATCGTCTCGTCGATACAGAGAGCCACCCCACGCTGGCTGGGGGGTGCAGCAGATTCTAAGAACTTTATGAACGCTCCTGTGTAACGCGAGAAGCTCAGTGTCTCCCAACCCGAAGACAAGTCGTTCGCGCAATCCGATCACCGCCTGCATCATGCGCTAGTCCTGAAACACACATATACATTCGAGAAATTACTTGATTAAAGGATAGTTTCTCACTTGAGGGGGGCTCAACCGGACAGAAACGCCTTGCCAAAAAGTGGAAACCCCTATACCGTGCGATGACTCAACACAAGGTATGTAGCTACTTCTGCCTCGGGTATGGCAGAAAAAAGAGGTTCTTCCCTCGACCGCGGTACCCGTGGTCGTTCGGGTGCACCGAGTCCTGAGCTCTTCGCAAGGTAAAGGACGCGTTTTTTTTCCCTCTTCGACCTCGTGTCGTCGTCCATCAGATAGCCGCGCACGAGAGGACACGATCTCACTCGCGGCGTTTTGGACCCCAACGGGGTTTTCACGAGTGGCTGCTTATACCCCAGGGCAGCAGCGTCGCATCGCCCGGGTTGGTTTGCCAAGGTCGTTGACGAGGTTACCAATGGCTTTGGAGCAGGTTGAGGGCGTATCTCTGGACGATGTGAATCGTGTTCGATTCAGACCCGTCGGCTCACGTCAAGACCGCTCGCTCCCTCTTCGAGCGACGACACACGCACAATCTCAAGCTCTCCCCCTCGAAAGCCCGGCTCGGCGCGACGGACGCCGCTTTCCGGGGTCACCCCATTTCGTCCGCGGACGTGCGCCCAAAACGCCGAAGAAATGACACGGCTCTGACTCTCGTTCATGCCCATGACGCCCCGCGATCTGAAACAACGGCTGCGCCATCGCCTCGGTGGTCTTTTGTGCTACCGAGAAAGTTCCTGCTAGGAGTAGAGATATGCCCAAACGGATTCGACCAACCACTGTCTTCCCCAAGGAGGGCGTCGTTTTGTAATCGTCACACCGACCATGGAGAAGCCATCGCGTGTGCCACATTCTCGCAGAGCCTCGCCGCTCCACCCGTCCTGGTCTCCGACGCCGTTGAGGACGGCTCCCGCCTTTCCCGGGTGCGCTGCGGCTACGCCAGCATCGATGCAGTGTTGGGGCTAAGTTTAAGCAAGAGTGCAGCTCGACGGCTCCGCGAGGCCCATCGCCTATGTTAGCCGCGTTACCCTCGACTCGGAAAGACCAATGATTTCGAAGCACAGGTAGCATAATTTGGGTGATCAAACGGCTCCGAGACTATACATCTTTGGGGAGCACAAACTTTCGCCTTTTTTCTCGGGATCAGAAGGACTCAACCTGGGGTATACCGGAAGAGTTTGGGACCACAACGCGCGAGCCAAGCGGTGGCTCAAGCATCTCACCGCGTTTCGACTACACACCCCGGTGCCGAAAAGGGCGCAGCGCCAACGATAACGCCGATTTCCTTTCGCCGCTGCCACGGCCGGTGACCGAGCACAACCGCAATGTGTGGTTCTACGAGGTAGCCGCCTCACCCCCGTACACGAGGAAGCCATTAACCTTCGTCAGGGCTTGCGGCCTACACCCCCCCCCACCCCTTCCCACCCGCCCCTGCCATTGGCTTGGGTGGGCTGGTGCACCAACCCGATAGCGCCGTTTTCTGTGGGCCCCCCTTGACCTTCCACTGGGTTTCGTGATTTTTCTAGCACAAGGACCACGCGTGAGGATTGACGACCTTCTTACCGGGAGATTCGTCACCCGCGTTTCTGCTTTTTCGTCGATACCGCGGGTGGTGTCCGCCCCGGCCGCGCCGCACCATTTTGGCCTGCCTCGGACGCCACTTTCACTCTCCGTTTTTTTTTCTCGCGGAGGTGCCGTTCAGGTTTACACCGCACCAGAATTATCTCCGGCAGCCCTCGGGCTACATCTCCACACTCGGGCAAGCCGAAGAACAGCCGCTGCTGCCGACGCCGCGCAGCCTGCTGCTAGTTGTTGTTTCGGGCTCCTGGCAGGGTCCCTCGGGCGTCTTCTTCCCGAGTCGACTCTCAGCCGCGCGTTCCGCGCCGTCGGCCGCCTTTCGCTGTCGCTCTGAGCCCATCTCGGCCCCCCAGCGCCTGTCCCGACGGTACCCATCCCGTCTTTGGCAGCGACCGAGCGGCGTAGCCTTATGAGCGCTCCGCTTTTAGGACGACCAACGCGACAAATAGCAGTCACGAATGAACTACGACCAAACACCGGTCGGAAAAAAATACCTTGCTTATAGTTTTTCTTGACCGGGGGGGGGGAGGGGGGGTCGCTCTCTACGAAAAGGGGAGGGGCCCGAAAAAAAAAAATCTGAAAAAACAGAGCATCCCCTACCGCACCCTTGGTTATTTATTTATTTATTTTTCTGTTTCTGAATGACGGGACTCACCTTGACGGGACTCACCTTGACGGGACTCACCTTGACGGGACTCACCTTGACCCAAAATCGTCGGGAAAAAAAACGACATTTTTTTTGCACGATTCTCGTCGTGTACCTAGCTAGGCGCCATATATATATGGGGTTTTTCATCCGTGATAAAGGCAGGTTAATTTTTCTCCAACAAAATCAGTTTTTTTGGTCTAGACAACAGGTCTTAAGAGCTCCCAAATTTGAGGGAACACACCTCCAGAAAAAAAAAAGGTGGTGCACCTCCATCGTAGCACGAAGCATCCGGACTGGGAGAGGGAGCAACACGCAGAGCCTTTCGTGCTACGCCGCCACCCACAATGCATTGTTCTCGGCCGGCCAATGGCCCTGCCCCCTGGGCACCGAAGTCTTGGCGCGTTTTCCCTCGCACTCCGGCGCCCCTCCTTCTCGGAGATTCAGGAGCCCACCGGCGAAGGACGCCTCCTTCTTGCGGACGACAGCAATTTGTCGCGTGTTACGATACAGAGGCAGACTTTTTTTGGGGGGGGGGAGTTTTTTTATTTTCTTGACGACGAGGCTAACCCTTTCAGAGCCCCCAGTCCCCTCCCTATACTAAATCCAAGTAATTTTGTCCCCAAAACGGGTTTCCAGTGGTAAAGGGGTTAATACCCCGAATGGTCGGAAGTTGGTCATTCTCGATATTTGCGAAATTATTGTTGTGTAGGGCCTGGCCCGGGTCCTTGGGACCTTTGTTCATCGGATTTGTAGAGCGCTTGGACCAGTTTGCCCAAAATCGTTTTGGGGGTGACGTATTTGATAGAGAGCTCCTCGAGCGAGATTTTGAGCCTCAGACACAACAACATCGTCCGCCTGTACCCGGTACCGTGTGTGCCTTCGTCGGTAATACCTTCGTCGGTAGTCCAACCCCCACCCCCTATATACTTCCCTATGTCCCGCGGGACGCGCGGCGGCTTTTCCCCTTTTTGGGTGTCGAGCCCGCAAGTACTTCAAGTGCCGTTGCTCACGTGCGCCCTTGGACCATGCAGTCCTGCCGTCGACGCCATTTTGTTAAGGAATTAATACTGAGTGTGTATTGGTCCGTTTCGCCACTGACCCGATAAAAAAAGTCAACCAATTTTCCTACCCAAACCACTATCGTAAGCCTTATAACTACTTACAACACTCTCCCCCCCTGAACGGCGGGATAGCAGGTCGGCCGGACATACGGGCGGACCTGTCAATATCCAAGCCCTTTCATTTCCTGGGTGGGGATACCGCGGGAAGTATTTTTTTTCAAGTTCGACGCGGAGGAAATCGTAAAAGTCTGTTGACAAATTGTTGATGGTGGATGGTGTGGGCTTCGAACCCATGACACCCTAATACCCATCCACATGGTCTGTCCACGACGCCCTCTCTCTGTGTTCAGGAAATCGGTGGGATAGTGTTAAGGAATTAGTGGGGGGCATTAGTAGTGTCCGTATGACCACTTCCAAAAGATTAACCCATTGCTTACCCAAACTAAGCCTTACAACTACTTACAACACTCTCCCCCCCTGAAACGGCGGGATAGCAGGTCGGCCGGATATGCGGGCGGACCTGTCAATATCCAAGCCGTTTTCATTTCCTGGGTATGCCGGGGAGAGTATTTTTCAAGCTCGAATTGGGGAGAGTCTGAAAAAGTTTATTATTGTGGATGGTGGGATTCGAACCCACAACCCAAAAAACCCATGATCTGTCGACGACGCCATTTGTTAAGGTATTAGTGGGGTATTAGTCCGTTTGACCACTTGCAAAAGGTTAACCCCAGTAGCGCTTACCCAAACTCAGCCTTATCACATTATAAAGCATTATCTTGGTTAACCTTTTGCAAGTGGTCAAACGGACTAATAATGCCCCACTAATTCCTTGACAAATGGCGTCGTCGGCAGGACCATGTTTTTTTTGGGTCGTGAGTTTGAATCCCACCATCCACACGCAATAACTCTCTACGAATTTCCCCATATATGTGGAACCTGAAAAATACTTCTCCCCGGTATCCCCACCCAGGAAATGAAACCGAAAACGTTTCGACAAAATATTTGATCTCACAGCTGTGAGATCGAATATTTTGTCGAAACTCATCTTTGCAAGCTGTGTGTGATACTCCGATCGCGCGTTTTTCTGGGTGTGTGTCCTCATTATTAAGGATGTAGGTACGAGTACATTGTTATTTTTACATAAAATTAAAATACACACCAGCTGAGAGATCGAAGATTTTGTCGAAACTCATCTTTGCGAGCTGTGTGTGACACTCCGATCGCGCGTATTACGGGTTGTGTGTCCTCATTAAGGATATAGGTCGGCGACTCCCCTTGCAACTACAGTGCAGCTATCAGTCTGTGCGCGGAAACTATAAAACCCGTTTCTGAGGGGGACAAAATCTGACAGCTGTGGAAGGAAATTCATCAGTTTATCAAGTGAATCCTGTAAGTCGAATATCCGGCGAGGGGAGGGCGGAGTTTTTAATGACGTGGGGGCCTGATTTTGATCAAAAGGGGGGCGGGAGGGGGGGAGGGGGGGGGAGGGTTGTATTATATAAGAGAAATATTGTATTCCGAACGGTCACCAAATATAAAATAACCATACATAGTCTACATACATAGACTACATGATAAGGTTTGAAGCGAGACACACTACTGGCCACCTTCCTCATTTGAACTTTTCGATAATATATACTTGTATACAGTATGGTACTCATTTTTTTGCGACGGCGCCAAAAACATCGATTCTCATTGTTGTGTACGACGTACGGCACTGCAGGTGTACACGACGTACGTGACGTCTACACCCCCCCCTCCCGTCCCTCAGCCTTTGTTTTTTCTTTGTTTTTTTTTATCCTCGGGCGGATGATGATGGGGAAAAATAAAGCTTTAGCTCACCACACTTCCACGTATTTTCATACGCGTCGTGTGTCGATTTAACTCAGTTGCTTTCGCAGCCTAGCGCTAGCTGGCGCACCCTTCGGGTCCCATTGTAGGTATAGCGTAAGCTGTCCCTATCAGTGGTCTTCGTTACAACCCCGGTGGACTCAGCCCTTCCTTAGACACAGGGCAGTAGTAGGCGTGGGGATTATCTCCAGAAGGAGTGATACGCACTATTTTGACATTTCTATCTATTTTACCCCAGAAAAAACACAAAAAAAAAATGCTTCGTATAGTCTACATGACGAACATGTCACTCTCTGATGTACCTGATGTGCTATGTATCTAGCTAAGTTTTCAAATTTTCCAATGCGCAATGTTGCTGTCGTTCTTTTTTTCTTTCTTTTTATATAGGTTTGCTCCCTTCGTAAGACGTTCCCTTGCTACCAGCCTTATTAATGCCTTATTATGCCGTATACCGGTATACCGGTATCTTCTCTTCTCTTCTTCTTCGTGTTGTTTTTGTCCGTGAAACAGAAGCAGCAAGCAGCTACCTTCTTTCGTGTTGTTTTGGTTCGTGCAACAAAAAAACAACACAACCACAGCAGCAGTCGGTTATCTTGTTGTCTTGTTCGTGTTCTGTTGCCCGTGCGACAGTTATGTATCTGTCTCTCTCTTGAGCACGTACTAGTAACGTATGTATTATTAGAAACGTTTTTCCTCTCCTTCTCGCAGTCTTTCCTTTTTTCCTTTCCGATCTTCTCGCATATCATATCACAATCCTTGGCACACACCACGAAGAAGAAGAGCGGTTTTTAATGTGAAGACTTCTAGCGGTAGTGAAGACAACACTCGTTTTTTGTGGTTCCATTGCTCTTGTTTCACTGCATGCCCGCGGGTCGTCACTCTGACAGCACTCCAGACAGCAGGCGCGTTCGTCTATACTCACGATTACCGTGCGGTTCGTACGGTGCAGGCAGCCCAACCGCTGTAGTTTGTAGCCGCGAGTTGGTTAGTTGTGGGGACGGGTGAACTCTATGCTGTAGTTGAGTGGATACCCGCGGCCATGTGAGTTCAGTTTGCACATTTGACCTTTTCACTTGTGCGCCTTTTTCCGTATCGTGCGTTTTTAGGCGGGAAAGCGTAGTATTTCCCTGACGAATGTTGCTTTCACTTGGTTTTTCGGATCTTCCTAGGGCTCCAGCACCTTTGTGTGACCACGGACTCTAGATTTTTGACAAGAGTTAATGTGAGAAAACAACGTCATTTTATTATGTTGTTGTAAATGCTACTCCGTATTATTCAAGAGGTTTAGTTCGGGTAAGCTATTGGTTAACCTTTCGAACATTGAACATGGGCCATCATGCATGGTGATATAATGTCATTAAATTATGCTCTTATCCTTCGTAGTGATGACCACGCGCAAGCACATCAACCACCGAACGGTAGGTAGCAAACAGGTCCACGGAGGATGCCGGTAAGGAAAGCGTGCCCACTGACAATTCGGGAAAACGATTGGGGTGTATGACACGCTGTTGTAGCATGTAAGCGAACGAGGCGAGGAGGGGGTTGTCCCTTCGTACCAGAGGCACATGTAATGTTATTATTGTGGTTAGCTTGCCCTCCGCTAAGTGTGCAGTATAAATAATGATAGATTCAACGTTGATCATCCGTCCATGCATGCATTCCCACAGAATAATTTGTAGTAGCTGTTGTTGCAATAATAATTGTTGTGTATTGGGTTTGATTGGGTTATATTTCGAAGTATCTCACACAGCAGTAGTAGTAGTAGTAGCGCTTGCAAAGCTGAGTTTTTTTTTCAAGCAAAAATCCTTCATGTATGTGTTGGTCGACCTCAACGCGCAGCTGAAGTAGTAGCAGTACGAGTGCACATGTTTTTTTCATTTTTTTAAACATAATATTATACCATTAGAAGTCAGGTCGTCATGTCAACCATTAGAAGTAAGTGGCAAAAAGTATCTTCCAACCACACACCCCCCATCCCCTTCCCCCGATAATTTTTTTCTAATCTTCATTTTTAACTTGCAGAGGGGGCTACTACCACCGCCGTTCGTTGTAAACGATCTTCTGGATAACCCGCGCGCTGGTCACAGGTGTCTTCCCTTCTCCTTCATCCAGGTTTTTGGTTGGGTTTCACAGGTAGGTGTCTTCCCTTCTCCTTCCACTGCTTCATCCATCCAGGTTTTGATTGAGTTTCATCCAACGTTCGTTACGGTTCGATTTGATGCTTTATTTTCCAGGAAGACATGGATAGAGTGAAACATTACAGTAATCGAAATTAAGTGTATATATGTGTCGACCATTATCATTAGAAGTAAGTGGCAAGAAACCCCAACAAGTATTGTTTTTTGCCGTTTTGGTGCTTTCTTTGCCATCACGCTTTTTTACTTTCCACACCACCTATCCTATTAATAATACCTCAACTCGTTACAGAAGGGTTTGTACTTTGTATCCCCACCCTTAGAGTAGCCGTAACCTTCTTCTTATGGACAACAAGCCGTGGTCACAGGTAGGTGTCTTCCCTTCTACCCTCTCCCCCCCGGTGCGTGCCTTCATTTTTATTGCGAATGAAAATGCGGTTCATTCACAGCGTTTCCCACTTTTCAGCTTTTTTTGTATGCGCTCTCTTCTTCTTGTTGTCGATGTTCGTCGTGACTTTTTACTATAACAATGCTTGAAAACCCTTTCCCCACCCCACCCCTTTTTTTTTCCTTTTCCCCCCCCGCTCTCTCTAGCTCAAACGCCCCACCTAATATCAAAATCCGCCAGAGTAATAGACACTTCTACGCACTTGACATCACCTCATTATCTCTCTAGAGCCATCCATGCCGCTGCTGCAATTCCCACACACACCCCCGCCCCCAACGCCCCCTCCTTCCCCACCACTCGCACCATCGCCTAGACCTAGCACCACGCGTATAGCTCACCCCTATATCTATGCGGCCTAAAGCCCCCCCCCCCCCCCCCCCCTAACCTTTCCCCCCCCTTCCCCCACCCCCCACCTCCCCCACCCCCACCCCCACCCCCACCCCCACCCCCACCCCCTCGAACACTCCGCCCTCTACTCACTGGTTGTACGACTGACAGGATATACACGATAGATAGGCTGGTGCATTCTTTCCGAAACCGTCACATTTTTCCCCTTGAAAGAATGTATAGCTTCCACGCACAGATTGGGCTTCTTCCCCCCCCCCCCACCCCCCCCCCCCCATGACAAACTGGTGCATTCTTTCCAAAACCGTCAGATCTATCCCCTTCAAAGGAATTATAGTTTCCACGCACAAATTGAGCTGCCCCTAGCCCCCCCGCCCCGCCCGTCCCGTCCCCCACCCCCGCTCCCTTTAGATCGAAACCAGGCCCCCACGTCCTTAAAAACTCCGCCCTCCCCTCACCGGTTATTCGACTTACAGTATTCACTTGATAAACTGATGCGTTTCCTTCCACAGCTGCTGTCAGATTTTGTCCCCCTCAGAAGCGGGTTTTATAGTTTCCGCCCACAGACTGACTAACATCACCCTGCTGACCCTGATAGCTACACTGTAGTTGTAAGGGGAGTCGCCGACCTATATCCTTAATGAGGACACACACCCAGTAATACGCGCGATCGGAGCATCACACACAGCTTGAAAACATGAGTTTCGACAAAATCTTCGATCTCACAGCTGGATGGAGTGTATTTATATTTTTCTAATATATTTTCGCCGGAGCCCTACCTCCAAGTATTAATAGCAAGTAGTAAATAACACCCTGCTGCTGTAAAAATAATGCCTTGTGTGTGGTTATCCACAAGTAACCCGTCCACACAAAAAAAACATTAATAACAATAACAATAATAATAGCTACTACTGTATAATAATAATGTTTTTCGAAGCTGTAATCCGATATATATACGAGTATATGCAAGAAGAAAGTACATACTCGTACACAACAAGGCACGGGAGTCCGAGTGGTTAGTTCTTCGTATAATATATACCACGCTATGTCCGGTAATATAGGCAACGTTTTATACAAGATTAATTTATGAAGGTTCCTTATATATTTACGGACAAAGTGATATATTATACCAGTAGTATTAATAGTAGTGGTAGTAGGATGCACCCAGCTGACTCTTTTTTTCTTACTTACACGCGACTCGACGGTTTTACCTCACGGCGAATCGCGCTTCTTGGTGCAGCGCGACAATAATAATGCCTGCTGCGCCTCTAGTCGGTGAACAGCCCCACACCGACTTGCTCCATCATCCCGGCATCGCATGGAGGGATGCGAGAGGGTCAACAAAGTATTTTTTTTTTTTTTTTTTTTATCCTCCGGCGGATGGGGAAAAATAAAGCTTTAGCTCACCACACTTCCGCGTATTTTCATACGCGTCGTGTGTCGATTCAACTCAGTTGCTTTC
>JABAKD010000016.1:250000-345000 GCA_012845835.1 Undaria pinnatifida | reverse complement strand
CGAGCGTGACGGAAATGTTCGTGTCCAGTTTTTTTTTCCAATCGATGATGGCGATTTGGCAGTATTATTTTTGTTACACCGCTATAGTAGGGAGGGGGCGAAGATATTCCAGTGTCGGTGTCGTCGAATTTAGTGATTGATGGTGCAAGCGCTCATCATGAATGACGCATATGCTGTTAATAACAAAAACCTCCGGCCATGAGGGAATAGCCTTCCGACGGACTTGGTCCAGTCGCGGTCCACCCTACCCATTCGGCAACAACACGCCTGAAGAGGCTACCCACTGTCACGGAGACTGAGCGCCAACATGCGCAAATCCCGGACATCACGCCCGAGAAAGCCATTGTCACTGAGACGGAGCGCTTTTGTGCGCTAGTCCAGGTCATGCTACACTACTACGAGAACAACCTTGCGGAAGAGGAAAGTCACCGGCAACAGCCGGAGCGTCATCGACGGGAGCTGGAGCATCCTCATCAGAAGAGGAGTCATCATCACCAGAGATTGGAGAATCGTCACCAAGGGCTGTCCTTGTCAGGAGTTTCACCTGCGATTTCGCCCGGGGACGCACATTCTCGTGCGGCTGGGGTCGCATCAGATGTACCGCATCACGAGACCGACAGTACAAGAAGAGACTCAATCCAAGAGTCGAGGATACCGTCGACAACACGCACGCGGCAGGAGCATCGGAAACAGAACCACCGACCACGTCTGTGGAGTTCACCTACACCGAGAAAGAGATCCGTTTCGGATCTCGGAGGAGGAAAACCGGGCGATGAAAAAAACCCCAACGACATACTAAGTTGGCATCCATCTCACGCATTGAGCATCGCCTGGAATCACTGAAACCGAAATTGCCGGAGCCGGGACCTTTGAAGCATCTTCGCATGGGATCTTCGGAACAACGTCGTCTGGATCGCCATCGCACATCGAAGCAAGTGCATTCGGGATTACCGGACCATCTTGGACCACCGTAGCATCCGGAGCATCAGCTGGACCAACAGCGTCACATGGGACCTTTGGAGTCGCTGGATCATCGCCATCATCTGGGACCACCGGACCATCAGCTGGGGCAAGGGTAGACGGATCGACATTGTCCGCTACACCCGGGATCGCACCAGCTATGTTCGAGCCAAGTCCCGGAGCCAAGCTCAACAACGAGACAGGCCATCAGGAGGAGGTTCACACGCTCACGACAGCAAAGGAACAGCCGCGGGCAAACCCAGAGACAGGATCTGCGGAATCAACACAGGACGATCAAGAGCCACTGGCGACATCTCCGGCGTTCGTGTACACCCGCAAGCCAACCTCAAGCTTCCTCTCCATCCTGAACGACGAGCCCATAAACATCGAGGCCAGGACGCAGAAACTAGCTGCATAATCAACAGTCGAGGCGGAGTCGATGACGGCAATCAGTTTTTTGAGGGAAAGGATTCTACCTACCTCTCCAACTTCAAGATGAAGTTAAGCCTCTAGTTCCAAGCGACGGATATCGGACCGAGCACATCTAATGACGTCTACATCAACAACGTCTACACCGACAACGTCTACACCGACAACGTCTACACCATCAAGGTCGAGCCACTGGAAGTGTGAAATGCGCTATCTCTTTACCAAAGTTGTACGTAAAGTGTCGCATGTTCTCTATGCACGGGGAGAGCACAGACAACGACCGGTGTTGTGCATGGTTTGACGCTTGCGAAATATCGCAGTTAGTACCAAGCAAGAGTCCAAGTCAAATTCGTTATTTCGACTGGATAGTTGAATCTTAAATCTGACTACGCCATCTCCGGTACTTAAGGATACACGGCCGAAAACCCCGCCACCTGGACAAGTACACACAGAAGATTAAAATACACGAGAGAGGTGATGTCTCTCTGGAATAAGTGGTCTTACCCAGCTGTAAATCGCTGGCAGTATCCCTTTGTTCCCTTGTTTGAGGGCGGCAGGAACACTGGAAGGCTCTGTTCACTCCTATGAAATCTTGTTGCGGAATGATGAGCAGATTCACTGTGTTAGACTACTGCAAAACACATTATATTCCTTGGTTGATTACCCGACCGGAATATAGTGCACGTCTGATGATTCTAGTATTGTGAGCTAGCTGGTAGTAAGTTTAACTTGCATAAACATGCGGAAGAGCACGCATAATGTCGGAGCAGGATTTTTTCGTGTGCGCTTATTTTGTGCTCATCCCTTCGGTATTTCAGCAAGATATGTTTGCTTTACGCCTAACATTTTTCCCGGCATTTATCATTGTTGCTGCATATTTCCGAGACATGGAGTGTTTTAGCATGTAACGCAGAGTGAGAAAGTGTTAACTTAATGGGAGGAGGTGTTAGAGATGCTCCTTGTCAGCAACCATCATGTCGTTACCTGGTAACACTTAAAGTCATTTGGTACCCATTGCAAGTTGCTAGTACGACAGACAGTTTTCAGTCTGGGTAGTTCTGGTAGTAACAGTTGTCGTTTATCGATGCAGTACGTCGCAAGCACAAGTAAGTCTCAGCAGCAATATCTTGGATTCATGATGTACACTGCAGTATACAGGCGAATCATATCCAGATACCTGGTACGTGTAGTAAGTACTGGTACACGTTGAGAGGGACAGTCTTCGGTATCCTTCTTGGAACCGGTAGCAAGATATTTGAGGTACGAGTTGTTTCTGAAGTAAGAAGATAGGCTACGTAGGGTCGTCATCACATACCCTGAGGTACGAGTTGTTAAACAACAAGGCTGTAGGATCGCGTATTGGGGTCTTTTGCTTCTTGGGTCATACGAAAGCTTGTTTTCGTTTTTGTTCGTACCGGGTGCTGAGTGTATCTATGTTTTTTTAGCTACGAGCAGCGCACCACGCACACGCCCCTCACGTGGTCACTCCACATCTAAACGTCTACACCTCAGATCTCTCTACATCTGAACCTTGCTCACCATCAGCTTTCATCTGCTGAGCGAAGCAAGTCAGTTAATCAACATATCGGCTTGGGGTCGCCGACCAATCACCATCTTCTCTCCTGTGTAATAAATTTGGAGCTCTTCTCTTACCGACTCACCTAACCGTGGCCTTCGTTTGCCTCAAATCATATAGGCTGTACAGTATCTTCATCGGGTCATCCGAAAGCGCGCCTATGAGTGTGCACCAGCTAAGAGCTGATACACGCCACGTGTCATGTCATACATATAATATGTATATAAGAGGTTGCAGTAGCACACTCTCTCACAACTGAACTCTACTTTTTCAACAGCACCACTCTTCCTTACTGTCGTCTCTTCTTTGAGACCGCGCTAACAATAAACGCCCTGCTACGCCCTTGGGGCACGTGTTTGTAATCAGCTCGCTGCGGAGCTTGAAACTTGATCGCAACGGCAGAGTAACATCTTCCGGATTCTGCTGAATGCTTACCTCTCGTGCCAGATCTGGCATGGCCCAGATCACACACAGCCACACACAGGGGACGTATCTCCCCATGAACATGAACTGCTACTACTAATAATGCATTACCGTATTCTACACAAGATAACACACCCACATAAGATACCACACCCCCCACAGAATACGACACCCCGGTGATAATTTTTGGGGCTCGAAATATAGGGCCTTAGTCTAATACCAAGTAATATGGCGACAGAAGATACCACACCCCCCACAGGATACCACGCCCGGTGATAATATTTTCAAGCGCTCAAATGTATCACCGGGGTGTGTTATCTTGTGTAGAATACGGTAGCGTGATACCCTGGTGTTAACCACGAGCTACGTACGTACGGCGGAAAACGAACCAACACTCGAGTTCACTGATGTGGCAACTGAAGGTTACTGAAAGCTACCTCCAGCCTAGCCTATACACTCTATACTGCATGCAGCAGTTTGTATACATGGCGCACGTGAGCATAGCACGCAGACCAACACGTTGATCAAATCACCCCCACGCCTCCAAGCTGAAAGCTTCCACGTTGCGAACATTGATCGAAAGTCAACGCCCGTCCCGATGTCCTCACGCCCTCCTGGCCTGTCCTGTTGCCCTGCCTCTAGCAGCGCCCACGCCCAACAGCGGCGCCATGGGGTATACTAATAGGTGCTGTGCGACTCCAACGGCAAATTCAAAAGCTGTGTTCACTCTTCCATCAGGCTGCGGCATGGAACGTCACGCGGTGGTAGTCATATACTCACACCTCCTAGAGAACTCTGTCTGGTACTACTACTGCTGCTGGTGGTATATCCTCCGTGTAATTACCTCCCCCCCAATCAACCCAATCCAATTCTCGCAAACACTCCATCATGTTGTCAAATATTTGAAAAAAAATCGCATACACATCACAGCTTTTCTGAACGGTAACAAACACGCTACTAACTTGTAGTAGTTACTACTAAACTACTATACTGCAGCATGCTGGTGGCGGTATTGTGCCTTTTTTTTGTCGTTTCTTACTACTACTATTTTATTGGTAGTATCATATACCTAGTGGTGGCATTGGCCGCCCTCCGGAACGGCTTCTCTTCTTTCTCGTTATTATATTGGGTGGGCGTCGAACGCCGCTGTTTTTCTTATAATAACATAGTCTATAATAAATATAACTGTTTACTTCGTCTTGCTACCTACGTTCATTCATCGTCAGCTAGCTGCCTTTCTTACACCCAACTTCTTAATCCCTTCTCAAACTTTGAGAGTCGCTCTTGCCCTCTTTCTTGGCAGCATTTTTATATTATTTGTGGGCTAAACCTATTAAAAACCCTTCCCCCCGCCCCCGCCCCCCTTTTTTTCCCGCTCCCTCTTGCTCAAACGACCCACGTAACATCGAAATCTGCCAGAGTAATAAACACTTCCACGCACTTGATATCACCTCATCATCTTTCTAGAGCCATCCATGCCGCTGCGGCAATTCCCACACACACACCCGCCCCCAACGCCCCCTCCTTCCCCACCACCCGCACCATCGCCTAGACCTAGCACCACGCGTATTGCAAACCCCTACATCTATGCGACCTAAATATGTTGAAAAAAAAACTTTCGCCCCCCCCCCCCGACCCCCCCCACCCCCACCTCCTCGAACACTCCGCCCTCCCCTCATTGGTTGTACGACTTACACGATATAATACATGATAAGCTGGTGCATTATTTCCAAAACCGTCAGATTTATCGATTTATAGTTTACACGAACAGATTGAGTTGCCCCGCCCGTCCCGCCCCCCCCCCCCGCCCCCCCCGCTCCCTCTTGATCAAACCCAGGCCCCCACGTCCTTAAAAACTCCGCCCTCCCCTTACCGGTTGTTCGACTTACAGGATTCACGTGTCAATTGATAAACTGATGCATTTCCTTCCACAGCTGTCAGATTTTGTCCCCCTCAAAAACGGGTTTTATAGTTTCCGCGCACAGACTGCCTAACATCACCCTGTTGACCCTAATAGCTACACTAGCTTGTAGTTGCAAGGGGAGTCGCCGACCTATGTCCTTAATGAGGACACACAACCGTAATGCGCGCGATCGGAGTATCACACACAGCTTGAGCAAAGACGCAAAGTTTCGACAAAATCTTCGATCTCACAGCTGTGGAGTATATCTTAATTTTTATAATATATAGTCTAGTCTGTTTCATTTTTTGTTTTATTTTTATCTTTGTTTTTATTTGTTTTCTTATTTTGTTTTTTGTTTTTTGTTTTTGTTTTTGTTTTTGTTTTTGTTTATTTCGTATTTCTCTCTTCCAATGTATTTCTGTTGCTGACGTATGTATGTTGTGCCTGTCGTACCCAGTACTAGGGCATGACATTGCGTTGTCGAATGCATTACGATGCATTATCTCTGTGTCGTGGCTTGTGACCACAGAGCTGATCTTTCTAGGGTGAAGAATCAGTACGGACACTGGGTGTGCTGGATGTCGACGAGTAGAAGAACGGTTTAATGTGAAGAACACACACACACACACATACTCCGAGTATTATATATTATTATGAAAATTAAGATACACTCCACACACAGCTGTGAGATCGAATATTTTGTCGAAACTCATCTTTGCAAGCTAGATATACCAGGGTATTTCTGAAATTCGCGGACCCGACTTGAAAATATCCTGGACACAAAAAGTTGAAACAGGATATCTGCTATTTTACTTGGAAACACCGGGGGTCGGTTGTGGTATATAATATGTTTTTGAAAAAAATAAGACTTTTATTAATAGAAGAGTCATTCTTAGCCCCCCCAATTTTTCAACGAAATCGCCGGTTTCAAAACCAGCGCTCTCCCGGTCGTATCTCTCCTGAAATACGGTATCCCTCGACACCCTCCCCGACGTCGTCGATCGTTAGAACTTTTTGCACACACTTGTGCAAAGAAATGATATGGATACGTTTTTTTTCAATAATAATAGTATCCTTGTCCTCCTTGTTGTTTTGTCGAGCAGACATGTAAAAACGTTCGTTAAAAAAGAAAATCGCTGGTTTTGGCGGGCGCTATATGATTCTGTTGTCATCGTGTAGATTCAGTCTGAACACGAGTCACAGCTAGCTGCTGAGCTGTGTGTTCGATAAATTTTGGTTCGAAGAACTTCCTATTTGCATGCTGTGTGATACACCTTCCCGCCGCTCGTTGGTCCTACGTATGTATGTTTCGAGCCACAGGATGTGTGTGTTTGTGTTTTGTCTTCTGAATACCACATTCTTTCTACCAACGACATCATCATCATCATCATCATGATTCAGTACACCCAGCAGTGTCTCGTGCTGATTCTTCATATCTCCTACTCCGAGTATTAATAGCGAGATATACAAAATGGAATGAAAAACAAACGTGGTACTGATTTGTCTATTATTAGGTACGAGTTCTACAGCATTAGCTAGTCTAATGCTGTTACATGTATAATACGTAGTACGTAGAAAAAAACGATTAAAACATGTGTACTGATTAGTAGACTATGTATGTGTCTTGACGCGGTTACAAAAAAAGAAGCAACATCACAGCCGCTCGCTGTCATTCGCCAATCCACCTACTACCCACCCACTTCCCTACCCACCCGCCCGCCACCCACCCACCACCCACCCTCGCACCCAACCGCCCACCTTCGCCCCAACCCCGAACCCCACCCATGCACCCATCCCCCTTCACACATGTACGCTCCAACGCATTCATTCATATCTTCTTCTGTTTACGGTGAGAGGGCGTGGATCCGCTGGTTTTTGGCTATTTCTTTACGAATCAAAAGCCAAAGGGCCGGAGTGCAAAGGAAAGGTCCTGGAGAATTCTTGCCAAAAAAACAAAAAAACTACTCCAGTCAAATAAACACCAGTATAAAATAATACACGGCCGATCGTGGAAAGCGTGACGGAAAATAGAGACATTCGACGAAAATATGGAGGCTTTTTTGTTTCGGGGCTTAGAAACCTTTTCTGTAGTCGCAACACGACCTGGCACAAGCCTGAAGCCTTTGCGTGCAACAATCACAGCTCCAGAGCACACCACCCCAAAGCACACCTAGAGGCCGCTACCCACACCCTCGCATTGCGCAATCTTGGCAGCAGGACTGTAACCTGTCTGGCTAGGAGTAGAGGGTCATGGAAAACCGCGCGGCGTCCCGGACCTACGGGTCGCTGGACGACCAGACGAAGTCTCGATCGTCGTCGTCCGAGCTTTTGAGTGCCCAGGCCAGAGAATCGCTGCTAGAGCACCCGGTGGATGACGCACCGCAGAGCTCGCGCGGGTACAGCCGAAGATCTTGGGTGACCGCGGGGCTGATCTGCGCGATGGGCGTTGGCACCGTCATGTACGTCAACCGGTCGGGGTCTGCGCCTGCGTTGGTGCCGGGGGGGGGTATTGCTGGGAGCTTGGATACCATCGTGGAGGTGGAAGTTGAGGGCAAGGCTTCGGCAGCGGACAAATCGCCCAAGGCGGCGCCGCATGCTCCGTTGGCGCCGCCGCTGCCATATGTGGGCAAGACCGCGCCCAGGGTGCAGGCAGCAGACGACTCTGAGCTCTACTTCACCGTGACCAACTTCTACCACACCCGAGACGGGAAGCCGGGCAGCATGATCCCCTGGCTGGACGGCGTGCTCTTGGCGGAGCCGTACCGCGAGACGACGATAAAGTGCGAAAATGCTTTGGACGACCACGATTATCTTTGGGAAGTTCGCGAGAAGGACGGAGAGAGCGACAAGGTGCTTGCCTCGGCAACCGGCGCGGAGGCAACCATCATGTTCACCCTCCTCGACTGGAACACGGTTACCCTCACAGAGACGAACGCGGCGGGCGATGTCACCCGTGTGTTCACGGATAATGTGATGGTGAAGTATGTCCGGAGGGAGATCAGGACACTCACTGACGACGAGAGAGTTGAGCTACTCGATTCGGTGAGCAGAGTGACTTGACTTGAGACTAGAAATAGGAGAATGTTGTGGATGCGGCGTTTGTGGGGTTGTAGGTCGGGGTTGTGTGTACGATGAACCTACGTTTAGTTACTTGCCACCCCTCCTCTTGCTTGGGCTCAGGCGTGCCGTCGTCTAGCTATGCGGTGCGGTGCTTGAGGTGACTCAGGGTGTCTCGTGCCACCGGCTGGCTGGCGCGTAGGTGGCCATCGACCGCTTCACCCTGCACTCTCATCCCGCAACGTTTCGTCTCCTTTTGTGCAAGTATACGGGTGACATACTGGTTGATAGCAGCATAAGCCTGATTTAGTGTGCTATATGCACCACAGATATGATGTCAGCTTGGGGATAACCTTGTAAAACCGCCCTGGACGTCACTACATTTTTTTTCTATGTTCGCATATTTTCCGCATTTGGATGTGCTTCCGTCACGTATCACGTATTACTGCTTTACAAAGACAGTACCAGTAGGACCGGTCTTATGCCTTGCGTTGCTGGACTTCCGTTGCTGGCCTTCCGCGAAGAGTGATACCGGTATGAACCTGTTGTTAACCCGATAGTTATTGCTGCATCATCAACTGCTGTGCTAGTGCTGCCATTTACGGTATGTAGCCTTGCGCTGTTGCGATGAATCATCCATAGCCCTCGTCTTCGAAGACATATCGTATAGCAGTGGAGGGTGCCGTTTCTTGCGTGTGGTCTGTTGTGCACATACTGGCACAGAGTCTACAGTAACCATAAAAGTAGTAATACTCGTAGTTCGTTGCAGCAGTACGTACGTAACTATACTGTACCTGGTATACTATGGCACGACGTTCCGATGGGAATCCAAACCGAGAATCAACCAACACGCCAGTACGTTCGTTGGTGTTGACCGCTGCTGCTGCTGTGCGGCAGGTTGTGAGGGTATTTGCGTATCACCTATCTGATACGAACCCGGTCGTACAGCGTAGGTACACAGCAGCAGTACAGCAGTGAAAAGTGTAGTGCTGCTTGCTGCCGCCGTTGTAAGGTCGCGGCGTTCAGTGCTCCTTTGTCACACTCCTCTGTTCGCCATCGATTTTCAAGCGCCGCCATTTCCCCGCGAACACCAACTACAGTTCAATATTATCCGAACATGCCCTTTCTCACTCATAGTCACTTGGAGTACCGGGGGTATGTAACACCTGGTGTATCCGATGCCTGTTAGCCGTGATGCATGCTGTCAGTTATTATCTGTTCTATGGAACCTGTTGGTGTCTACACGCTTCACATCAGATTCTTGGCAATACCCGGTATGTACTAACTGTGAGAAACAACAATGCGACGCGTGGAGCGTTTTGCAATGGAGTGATGCTAAATAGCTGGAGCGCTTGACGGACATGCGGGCTTCCGCCCTCTCACGCCTCCCTTATCCCTCACTCATGTAGACTGTCTGGTATGTAGTATCTACACCTGGTGCCAGGTATATTTCTGAGTTTCGATACTGCTGTCACTTTTTGGTCGGTCTCACAGCTAACGTGTATTTCTTCGTTTTTTTAAAAATTATTACCGCTGCGGATAGTCCAGTCTAATGTCGTACGCACGGCATAGACTGCGCTCGTACATGTTCGTGGCAGCTGTGTTTTCTTTTTTCATGTGCGTCTTGCTTGCATCATGTGGTTTCGGCGTGATGGCCACTACGACTACTGTATGTGAAACGCATCGTCAATAATGATGAAGTTACCACTTTTTAGTAGGTGTTATACTAACAATTAAACCAGCGCAGCTACCTGTTCTTTTTCTTTCTTCCTTTTTTGTACACTTCTACTTTCCAGCATCTGGATAAGCCGTGGTCACAGGTGTCGTCCCTTCTCCCCCCCGATTCTTGCCTTCAATTTTTTATCGCGTGTTGCTAACTCACGCTCTCGCGTTTTCCGCAAGTCAATTTGTGCACAAGAAAAGTCCCACGAATTCGTACGAGTATGCACTCGGGGGGGCTCGAAACTGACCTATACCCGGCTCGAGGATAACCTGGTACGCCACCGGTATACACAGCAGTAGTACTCTATGGTACATGGTGGTTGCTAACCTATGTACCCTGTATATTCATACACCTGGTTGTCCTGTGACCACGTACTTGATCATGCAAGTTAATGTAAGAACAACATCAACACCTGGCATGCGTTATGCTATCGATGCTACCGATGTGAACTCGCTCCGCGTGCTACTGCCAGCTTTTGACTCTGGTGTTGTTTTGTTGACGTTGCAGATGGCCGTGCTGTGGGACGTGAGGGTGCAGGGAGGTGAGGGGAAGGAGCTTTACGGCAAAGATTACGCCGACATTTGGGCCATCAACCGCCTGCACTTCACGGCAGCGAGCACATACTCTTGTGACCACGTGAGTCCCTGCAATTTTTTGTACCAACATGTTTTGTACCAACTCTTGTTTTATTTTTTCATTATTTTCTTTCGCTCCATCCCCCCCCCCAAAAAAAAACTATCAAAAGTATTCTATACCGTTATCTAAACGCTTACTCACATTTTCGTTAAATACCTACGTAGGCCATTGGGCTGTTCATCGGGTTAACCGTTATAGCACGTTTAGCACCGCACTCCCGGCATGAAGAACAGCACTTGGAGTTAGACTAGGATCATTTTAGCAGTCGGAAGTGAGCAGAGCAGATTTTTATATGTCACTTGTATATTCAGCTCAACTCGTATCGTGAGAGATTTTGCCCTCGCAGCGAATTTCTGGACAAGCCATGGTCACGGGTGACTCCCCTTCTCCCGCCATGCTCGTGGGTTTATTTATATTGCGCTTAACGTTCAGCATTCCCCTACTATCGATGTGCGGCGAGTTTCGCGCAGTGGCGCTTTTGCAGTTATGGCATTGTCATTTGTATATGAAACTGTGCTGGATTTTAACTCGTACAGCAGTCACAGGCCGTCAGCGTATGCCGGCGCCGCTGAAGTAGTCCCTTTGCGGGATTTGAACCACCTACCTCGATTTTCGTCGTGTTGTGTCTTTTGTCTTCGTTTTGTCATGCTGTTCTTGTACCAACGGTGCTCGTGACCAGCTATTTTAAAATATTCCAGAAAACGGTCAGGCAAGGAAAAAACGTCCAGGAGTCGAGGGTGTAACACCAAGCCATTCCCCACTGAAACCTAGTAGTTTGGCGTCGGTCAATAGCACGGGCTGAGGGATCAAGGTGGCGTTTCCTGACGCCGTTGATTCTGGTTGATTATGACAGAGTGACATCATAGGTTGTGATAAATTTTTGAGGAAGATAATTAATTTATATCGGGACGTCACATTTTTTCTGGCGGCGTGGGCACGCACGCCTCGGCGGCAGCCAGGGCGTTAATTTGCTGTGAGTCGGCAGGATATCACGACTGACAACTAATAAGTAATCGGCGGGTGCCGTTGGCCAACTATTTTATCAGACCAACTATTATGGGAAATATTTTGAGCGATTATTTATCTCTTCAACAGGGATCCCCGACGCCAAAAATGAAAACCATCCGCTGTTGGACCAGAAATCATCGTTTAATATTTCTGGGTTCAGAAATAGTCGAGACCAGAAATCAGCGGATCTGGTGATTCCTGAGCCCAGGAATAACAGCTCTCCCATCCTCTCAGAACTGGGATCATTTGACTTTTGGATACTACCTCGTAGCAAGTATCGCATGTCACCACTGCTTACTCTGTACCTGGTATGATTCCTATCTGCTGTACACGTTACCCGTCACCCACAACAAATAATCATGAATACATATACGACAGCACACCGCGCTTGTTTTGTGCGAGACAGAGCTTCGTCCTCACACACGAACGCGACAGCAGCAGCAGCACCAATATCAAAACCACAACCACAGCAGCAGAGACAGCAGCAGAGGCGGTGGTGACCTAACTTCTTTTTTTTTTTTTTTTTATCCTCCGGCGGATGGGGAAAAATAAAGCTTTAGCTCACCACACTTCCGCGTATTTTCATACGCGTCGTGTGTCGATTTAACTCAGTTGCTTTCGCAGCCCAACGCTAGCTGGCGCACCCTTCGAGTCCCATTGTAGGTATAGCGTAAGCTGTCCCTATCATTGGTCCTCGTTACAACCCCGGCAGCGCAAGCTGCCGTTGTATACGGGTGCGTGTGTATGTCGACCCGGCCTGTCCCCTGAGGGTCAGGTTGACCTAACGTCGCCGGCGACAATGTACGTGCCAGATCAAAAAAATAAAGGCAAACGGCAAAACAAGACTCACCAATCCAACATATAACCACTTTCTAACAATCGGAAGCCGTAATGGACGACGCCCCTTATTTCTGATGCAGTTATTTCTGGAGCCTCAAAAGTACAAAAATCATCGCCAAAAATAATCGCTCAAAAAAATTTCATGATAGTAGGCATAAGTTGTTTTTTGGTACCCGGTAGTCACGTCGGCAAGTGTACGCGATGGCCAGCCGACTACGGCCTGTTTTTTAAGAGCGAATGCAGTTTTCTAATTTTCCGAGGCCCAAAAGCGATAGCATGAAGACCCGTTCGAAGATGCGCAAAATGTCTGAAGCCCCTTCCCCGCCCCCCCCCCCCCCCCCCGCCTCAGTCCATCGCGGTTGTCAACAAACATGAAAGGCGTCCTCCAAAAAAATAATAGGGTTGTCGCGTGCCAGGATTGTGTTTGGGGCTGCTAACCTTCCTAACTAGGCGAGCGAATCGAGCCAATCAGCTCCGCCCGGACGAGACTGCCCCACCGAAAAATAAACGAGCATCTTGCATAAGAAAAAACCTTCCTGCGAGTACCAAGACCCCGCCAGTCGCATAGTCGGCATCTACGTACCTTTTGTACGAGTGTTCGTCCGTTTAAGAGCTAATCGGTGACTTGACCCCTTTGAAATGGTGATGGGTCACGCTTGGGGACATGTACTTAGTAAAAACCCTCATAAAAACTGTGTGGAATAATTCCGCCCAAAAAGAAAGCATGTGTCTGCACTAAAGAAGCCCTTCCCACGTACTGGTACAACTTTGGAAACCTCCTATAAGCCAAATGGTTGGCATCTCTTGAGAAAAGTCTAGCTATTGTTTTAGTTCGCCTAAGACCTAACTGGTGGCTTGACCCTTTTTTAACAGTGATGGTCACGCTTGAGGAAATGAAACTCGGAGTTTTGTGTAGGATAGTATTTTGCGGTATTGGAGTACAGCAGTAGTCGCCCGGGTGTTTTGGCGGTTTCCGTCGAACACTCCTATGTGAGTGTCAAAAACCTCAGAAATATGATGAAAGAACACAACGTCCAGATAGATGAAAGCGTGAAACGAGATGTTTCCCACAAACCAAAACTACGAATACTACCTGTGGTATAGATGTACTTACCCTGTTCTCTCATGGCCCTGCCTCCTCCAGCCGCAAGGGCCAAGTCCTCCCCCCCCATACACTTCCGAAGAAGCATCGAACGACAACCCGCTGTCCACATAATAAATGGCTGGTTTGTAACTGCTACGCGTATCGTTTGTCCTTGAGTTCGATTCTCACCGGCCGTGGTGAGATTTTGAGTTGATGTGCAAGGATGCAAAAAATCAATCAACTTACTGCTGAGAGCGCCTGATAATATCATAAAAAATGAAAATACACTCCAGCTGTGAAATCGAAGATTTCGTCGAAACTCATCTTTGCAAGCTGTGTGATACTCCGATCGCGCGCATTACGAGTTAGATAATATGTAGCAGCGTGCGTAGGCACAACTCGACGCTAGTCGAGGGTGTGGTACATTATTGTGTTTTCACAACCATGGAACTAACCCTAGCTGTAACCCATAGGAAATACTTGAACAATCGAGTGTTTGCGTTATAGAGAAAACCACTAAAAATTCTTCCATCAAGCTAGAAAAAGGCCAGATTCACTCCGACTTGCTTTTAGTTGTGTTTGCGGTGAACGAATCCCAGGAAAGGCGTACACGGCCTTCATATTACAGACGGGGAGCGGGGAAGGCAGCATTGAATTTGGACATGATGCGGTAGCACCTATTTATAGACTCAGTCAGGGGCAGGTCCAGCATAACACCATCAGACAAACAGCAGCACAGCAGCAGCCGCTCCCGCAGCATCAGCAGCAGCGGCGGGGGCGGGGACGGAGGTGGCGGTGGCGATGGCCCCGCCAAATGAGTTGCGGCACAGCAGCTAGGCTCGGCCTGGCTCGATCACCACAACAAGACAGCAGCCAGTTTTTACAAAGTTTTTCAGAAACAAACGCAGGAGACACCAACCGCAGCCGCAGCACAATAGCCGCCGCCGCACAGCAGCAGTAGCGGCGGCGGCCGTGCGGCATGGGTGGCAGTGGAGGCTTCGGCGACGGCGTTGTGGTATACCGACGGTGGTTGACAAAATGAGCACCGGATACGACATCACGCAGCAGCAGAGAACCAGGCCACATTGTTAAGAGCGCGGGAGCGCTGGCTCACTAGCACCTACCCCTGAGGTTGCGCACACGCGCCACGCTTCTCCGGCTACCCTTTGTGCCTCCGCATCAAGGTTGGGTTGTGTCTACCGCTGCCAAGCACAGCGCACAGCGTGCAGTGTCTGCTAGTGTGATCCCGTGTGGGTTGTACCCTCGTGCCCTCTGATTGTTGTGCCGTTGTGCCTAGAGAGCAACCCCTTTGGAGCCCCCGAACCCCTCCCTGTACTAAATCCAAGTATTTTTGTCCCCAAAAACGGGTTTCCAGTTGTAAAAGGGTTAAGCTCGGCATTTGTAGGCCTATCGTATTAGCTGGTCGTAATCGATGGAAGTTCACTCTAAATCGTTTACTCAAATCCGAATTTTCATGCCGTTTTGGGGCAAATTCTTGCTTAAAAGTTCGCTCGGCAATTTGTTCAATGGAATTTTTTATTGAATTCCTTCAACGCAAACACTCGAATGTACTACAATGTACTACAAGTAATGTACAATTTAGAACCGGTCGAAGTTCCCCCACTAACGTCACTAGGGTGAAATTGAACCCACTGGGGTGAAATTGAAATATAAATACACAATACCTGGTACCAGGTACAAAGTAAATGATGATTGGGCGAGAGCGCGAGAGTACAGCGAAGACGCCAAGTTATTTAAAATATTGGGATGAAGGGAAAAATATCAAGAGCAATTCGTAAAGGGTTGACTTGCAGCTCTAATTGTTAATACGAACTGAAATAACGTTATTGGAAAGGCCACAGCAGTACGACAGCAGTACGCATGCTAGCTAATTCATGCACGTTTAAAATACACTTTAGATTTAAAAATACAATCCACCAAAGCTCTTGAGATTGTCGAAACTCGTCTTTGCAAGCTTGTGTGTGATACTCCGATCGCGCGTTTACTCCGATCGCGAGTATTACTCCGATCGCGCGTATTACGGGTTGTGTGTCCTCATGAAGGATATAGAACTCAGCTTGCAAAGCTGGAGAGAAAAACGAAATGGGACGGCCGGGGTGTCTTCTTTCATGCGTGTTATTTCCTGCGGTACTGAGTGTAGGGCGGTAGGCAAGCCATGGTGTCCGTGCGACGCCGGAAGTTGAAAGTCGTGATGGAAATACTCCACTGCCACTGCTGCTGCTGCACTAGAACTAATGGGAAGCACTACGGGTAGGCACACTGGACATCCAAGTTTGCATGTTGCACACGTACTATTTCTAGCATATAGTGGGCTACCTGATTTATGAACATCCACAGCAGTCATTGCGCTCGGCATCGCGTGGCCAAGTAACTCACTTGTATTCGCAGTGTTTATGTGACCTGCTTTGTCGTTCGTGACCCCAGAGGTGGTCTCTCTAGCAGGAGGCATCGGCGAGGACACTACTATGTGCTGGATGTATAATAGATGGGTGGGAAGATAAGCTTAATTGTGACGAACACACGGGCAGGAGAGAGAGAACCCCGCCAAATTGGCGTGCCACTTGAAGACTGCTACGTACAGAGCCTGTGGTAAAAAGCGGCAGGAGATGAATAAGAGCGGTAAACTGGCCTTGTCGGGGTGGCTCTTGAATCTGGATTCCCGCCGTCCTAGTTCTCACATAATGCGAGATCAAGTCGGCATGACAGCTATCATACCACAAACCATGTATCAGTTTCCAAGTAGCTTTTTTTTCAACACTTATTTATCCATATAAACGGGTTTAGCCTTCGTCACGGTTTTTGTTTGCCTCTGCGCTGACTGTTCTGTTGTTCTGGTTGGCGATACTGCTGTATGGCACCTGGTACGAACGCTTACGCCGGCTACATACATGGATGTTGCAGCTGCCGTACCCTTGCACACAACATGGCCATAAACATCACATTCTCGGGTTCGTCCCTGCCTTCCATTCCGACAAACCCTATTCGTTTACATGTCTTATTCCAACCCAACTCGATGTGTTAATTCTACTCTGCTTCCACTAAACGATGGTACATGTTGTACATACTCTACTACTGTAATAGTAGGACATGATGTTTTAACATGTCACCATGTTCACGGGTTTAGCCATTGTCACCTATTTTGCTTCTTTCTTCTCACTATTCTGTATAGATATTGTATCGATACGCAATGACCCCTGGTTCGTACCTGGTACGTACGCAGTACCAGGCGGCACGAATGAAGAACAGGCAAATGCACCAACTGCTGTATGTAGACGGGTGGAAATATGCAAATGGAAATACAAGTATGAGTTTAATGTGAAGATGTTAAGATACGGCCTACATACACAACACTTTTTGCGGCCGTCTCAGTTCCGGTACGTAATGCCAGATCGAACTGCAGCAGTGTCATACTTGCCGAACTTGCATATTTCGCCCGGACCATGTAAAGATTGGAGTGGACAGCATAGAGGGAGTACCCGATTTATAGGCACCCATAACAAGAGGAAACCAAGTTAACCCGTTGACAAGTGGCAAGCCGTTTTAGGGGACAAATTTCATGACTTTGGTGTAACGAGAGGTTTTGAGGCTCTAGAGCGGCTAGATCGTTTTGTCACGCTTTGTGACTCCTATGCCTATTCTAGATTATCCCAGTCTGGGGTATAGACGGCACTGAGTTGAGACCGGTTAACGCCTTTACAACAGGGAACACTTTTGGGGACAAATTTACTTCAAGTTAGTATTGGAAGGGATTTGGGGGCACTACAAGTAAAAGGGTTGAGCGTGATACCGCAGTGGTTATGCAGTTAGTCTGTTCCAGAGGGATCCTAAATCGGATACCTCACCATGATGATGCTCATTTCTTATCCAACAATGCTCTTATTGGTTGCCATTGCCTTGCCGCCCGCCCCCCCCCCCACCTCCCTTTTCTTCTGGAGGAGTCACCCTCGCCTCTCCCACCGTGCGTACTACATGTGACGCCCTTTTCTTGCCCTCACACCATGTTTGTTGACACCCTTGCCTTTGCCCTCCATACTTCGCCTTGCCTTCCCCCCTCTTTCCTCCTGCCCCCCCCCCTCCCCTTCCCTGCATATCCCTGCCCTTGCTTTACCTTCCCCCTTTCCTCTGTGTTTTCTGGAGCAGTTCCACGATGGCCTCGGGTTCTTGACGAGCCACTCGATGATGACCAACACGTTCGAGTTCAGCCTGCAGGTCGTCAACCCCAAGTTGACCGTGCCGTACTGGGACTTCACCATCGAGAGCTCCACTGCGGGAGGCAACGCGGACGACATCATGGAGCCGCAGGACAGCTCGCCGCTCTTCGCTGCGGATTGGTTCGGTCGACACGACCCTGACGACCTCATGGTAGGTCACAGTGGTACCAGGTACCTGGTGTACCTTAACGCCTTTTCAGCTGGAAACCCTTTTTCTGGCGAGTTTACTTGGTAAGTCAGCATAAAACAATGGCTCTTGAAGGGGTTGAGAACATAATCACCCTCGTTTTTCGCGACAAGCTACTAGGATTTTTGTTTGGTTTTTTTTTTTTCAGTTTTGGAAGAGTTGACTGGTTATGTCAGTCGTCTCACCTCCGTTTTCGGTCTTGCCTTCTACCTGGTATCTCGTAGTAGTTGTGGAAGAAACAATCTCACCCTGAATTCCAAGTAGTTTGTTGTAGGGAACAAGCCTATTTACCTGGTCTTGAGTCACCATACAGTTTTCAACCGGATGGTATTCGAAAAGTGCGTATATGCCCTCTGCTTTGTCACACCCAAGATAAGACATGGCCAGAACAGAAGAGTACGGAAATGTCGTGTAGAATGAACGTCTTGATCTTTATTATAGCCCCTCTACGACTAAAATAAAACAAAAAATATCTCTAATTTTATGCAGCCTGTCCCCCCACACGCGGGTGTGGCTTTAAACGGGTTTTAAGACGTTAACCGCGGAAAAGTCTCACGCGATTCCCCTGCTTGGCAAATTCTGCTCGGCAAATTCTGAACAGCGCCGTCGCGGGGGAAGTAAACTCGGGACCATACGTATGTATCACGTGATCTGCATACCTTGAAATTATTTGCTATTTGTCGATGCTATTTGAGGGGTTAGACACGGAGGTAATAATCCGGCTTCGGAAATCGAGATTCTTAGTAGACCCGTTGCGCGGCTTGTTACGCGCTCTTGACTGTTCAAAAAATTGCTTGGAAATTTGTTCCACGAGTGTGGAGTGTGCGGTCATGCGTGTTGTGTAATATTACAATTTTGCGAAATAGCCCACAGTTGAACCTCCTCGCGCTGCTGAACCTGATGCTGTCCCGTCTCTTTTTTTTCTCCATTTACTGCTTGGCCGGATGCATTTACTACTGTTTGGCCGGATTTTGTTGTATGCTACTAAGTTGTACAATGCTGGTCGTGGTAGAGCACACTCGAGAAGAACACAGCAATTATTGGGCGGATCTACTTGTGTTGCCCGTATTTGGCATGTTCGGCGTTCGTTCACTTCTTGATGCTCATGCTTGCCAAAGGGCGGGCCTGCCAAGAAAACCACCACCCAACGCCGTAGACGTTATGCCTATTATTCGCAAGAACATACATAAATGATAACTCCAGCGGAGTACTCGTAAATTTGGATATTTTTGATGGCGCGGCTTATTTTGGTGGCGGCTGGTGGAGACGTTGACCCCACGCAAAGTGTGGGCGCGTGCACATGGCTCTCTTTCGGAGTCGTACCTTGGTTCGTAGGCGTAGCGGCTATAATAAACATGTGGAGGTCGAGCCTTATCCGTCCTCGACGGTGGCAGTGGCGGCTTGAATTGCTTTGGGATGAATAGTGCAGGGCGGTTGACGGGTGGGTCGCTTATCGCGGGTCGGACCGGGTCGGGGTGGTCCGACCCGTCCCGTGAGAGTTGTAATCCTCTCGACCCGACCCATGGGATTTTGTTTTCAACACCGCTTGGCCCCACCTGTGGGTCGGGCCTGGATCGGGCCATGACCCGTGAAAAGCGAATATGGTACCTGGCATGGCGGTTTCTTTTTTGTCATAGTTGATGGTCCTAATGAGCGAAATTGGAGGAGGCGCAAGGCGGAATTTATTTTTTACCTGGTAATATTTTTTTCATGTTGATGCGGAGCGGACTTGTAGAATTGTGTGATGTCCATGTGCTTCGCGGGGCGAAGTTTTTTATTTATTATTAGTTTGTGTCAATGCGGAGCTAGCGGACTCGTTTAGTTGTGTAATTTCCATGTGCTTCGCTGTCGTTTTTACTTCTTTTTTTTTTCTCGTTTTGTACGTCGGGTGTGCAGCTCAAGGACAGCCGGTGGGGATACACAGAAATTCCCAAGATGAAAGTCAACAACCCAGGAGCTATCAACGCCGACGTTTACAGCAAGCTCAGAGCGCCGTGGAACATCAACGACCGAGCGTGAGTTTTATTTTTTTTTAAATGGGCCTATTTTGTCTCTACTTTTTGAACAACCCTTGGTCATGCATTGAACTATCCGGTCGCCCCGGTGGCGTATCAGGTTATCCTCGAGCCTCGTATAGGTCAGTTTCGTGAGTTCGAGCCCCGCCGAGTGCATACTCGTATCAATTCGTTGGGAATTTTTCTTGTGCACAAATTAACTTGCGGAAAGCGCAAGAGCGTGGGTTAGCAACACTCGATGAAAAATCGACGAGCAGGGGGACTGCTGAACCGTATGCGCGATAAAAATTGAAGGCAAGAGCCGGGGGGGAGAAGGGACGACACCTGTGACCACAGCTTGTCCAGAAGCTGGAAAGTAAAGTTGAACCCTTTGTCATACAATGGAATCGAGTCTATTTTCTAGCCATGTTTTGAGGCACCTTTACAGGTAGTTTCCGGTAGAAAATTAAACGTTTAACTACCTGGTATGTGTCTTATTTTATTTCATTTTGTCTATGACAGCGTGTCAATCCGAGCGTGGGTACGGTACAGCAGTACTTTTTTTTTTCAGGACAAATGGACAAACCGATATGTGCTGTATTGTTTTGTTTTTTTCAGGACGGAGCGACGGGACCATGTTGAAAGCGGTTACCTGGTACCTAGTAGTATTTTTTTCGCACGACCCGCACGCACACCATCATCACGAGAGCAGCGATCCGTCTTTTTTCAGGGTTTATTTACTAGGCAGTAGTACAAGATGTTGCTTACGGCACTTGTAGAGTTGGTAGAGTTGTATACCCTTCATGAGGACGACCCCCCGGAATTTTCATTGTCAGGCACGGGTGTCGTAGCTCAGAGCTGCGATGCAACCTGTCAGATAACTCGGAAAGATCATCGATATTTTGTACAGTGGTTTTTGGTTGGATTGCCCTTATCTCACTGCATGCCCGCGGGTCGTCACTCTGAGAGCACTCCAGACAGCAGGCGCGTTTGTCTGTGCTCACGATTCCCGTGCGGTTCGTACGGTGCAGGCAGCCCAACCTCTGTAGTTTGTACCCGCGAGTTGGTTATTGATAGTTGTGGGAACGGGGGAACTCTTATGACGTAGTTGAGCGGATTCCCGCGGCCATGTGAGTTCAGTTTGCACATTAGATGATTTCACTCGTGCGCCTTGCTTCATATCGTGCGATTTTAGGTAGGAAAGCGTAGTATTTTCGGACGAATTTCGATCTCATTTGGTTTTTCGGATCTTCCTAGGGCTCCAGCACCTGTGTGTGACCACGGCCTCTAGATTTTTGACAAGAGTTAATGTGAGACGACAACATTATGTCCTTGCCAAGCCGCTTGATGTCTCTTCGTATGTGGGTGTTTTGTGTTCACTCCTGAAAAACATATCGCGCCCAATTTCCAAGTAGTTTGGCGCCGAAAACGAGGGTACAGGTCCAAAAGGGTTTGACGTTAGTTTTTGAACCGAACTCTCCTAATTCTGCTAATTATTACCCCCCCCCCTTGTTCTTGGTACCTGGTATCTCTAGTAGGAGTAGGAACGGCGGTTCGTCTCGAAAGGGATGCGTGGTCAAGAGTCAAATCACTCAAGGCAAGCAACAAATGAGTACCCCCCTCCCCCCGCCTTGTTCTTGGTGTCTGGTATTTGTATTTGGTATCGCAGATACCTGGCCCGTTCTATGGGCGACATGTGCGGGGTGCGGGTGGAGGAGGCCTACCCGTGGCCTAACTGCCAGTCGCACTATGACCTCACCACCTCCTACACCGACTACTACTCCTGGGTGTGGGACAGCCTGTACGACCCTCACGGGCCCGTGCACGTGTGGCTTGGAGGCGTTATGGACTGCGAGCAGACCTACGCCAAGATCACTGCGCTTGTCGGGGAGGAGATCTCGGCGGAGCTGGCGTACTACTCGTTCGTGCACCGCAAGAACCTTTACCGCTCTGGCTTCTTCTCGTGCTCGGAATCGGCTCAGGTTACGGAGACGCCTAACATGGTGAGTCACATATGCGCTGCATGATGGCGGGGGGGGGGGGGGTGGAATATGCTATCATGTAGTGCATAGACTAAACTCTGTATACCCGTTTGGGCTGGCAGGCGTTTCTTGCCTGGTTTCGTGCGCGGCGGCTCGCGGCTTAGTGCATTTGCTTTAGTTTTGGAGTTTTTTTTTTTTACTTGATCCGTGTTGTATTGTATCGTACCGGGTAGCTCTATCTTGAGAACACTTGTAACCCTTTCATTCCCTTTTTTAACTTGAGGTATCCCCCACGACTCCAAAAGGACTACTCCGCTTTATCTTGGGAACACTTGTAACCCTTTCATTCCGTTTTTTAACTTGCGGTAGGTAACCCCACGATTCCGAAAGGACTCTTCCGCTGGGAAAGCTCGTATTAATAGTGCACCGGTACGTGTACGTTTGTAAACAAGACAATGTGTACGAGTAGCGAGTTTTATCACGCTGTAGTCTACCAGAATATCTATTGTTAACATGCGACCCGAAGGGTGCGCCAGCTAGCGTTGGGCTGCGAAAGCAACAGAGTTAAATCGACACACAACGCGTATGAAAATATGTGGAAGTGTGGTGAGCTAAAGCTTTATTTTTCCCCATCCGCCGGAGGATAAAAAAAAAAAAAAAAAAAAAAAAAAAAAAGTCAACTATCCGTCCACTATACGAAGTGCCCTTATGATTGTAGTATTAATAGTGGAGTAGTAGCTTGTCCCTACAAACGTGGGTGGATCGCAAAACGTGACCAACAACGCCTGCCAGGTGGTATTTTTTAGTACTAGTAATGCTGGTAGAGAGTACGGAACGTAATAGCTTGCGCTGCCGGAGTAGTAACGGGGACCGCCGGCAGGGACAGCTCGCGCTACGTATATGAAGACACGCAAGCTAGCGCTGGATTGCGAATGCAATTGAACTTGATCGACACACGACGCGTATCAAAATACGTGTAAATGTGGTGAGATTTAAGCTTCTTTTTTCCCCATCCGCGTATTTTTATTTTTTATTTTTCGTGGTTGTCAGGCATTACACATTATTTCGCCGGTCGCCCCGGTGGCGTATCAGGTTATCCTCGAGCCTGGCATAGGTCAGTTTCGTGAGTTCGAGCCCCGCCGAGTGCATAATCGTATAAATTCGTCGGGATTTTTTCTTGTGCTCAAATTGACTTGCGGAAAGCGCGAGAGCGTGAGTTGGCAACACTGATGAAAAATCCACGAACCCTGTGCGCGATAAAAATCGAAGGCAAGAACAGGGGGAAGGAATGACACCTGTGACCACGGCTTGTCCAGAAACTGGAAAGCAGAAGTGTGCGAAAAAAAAAATGTTTGTAAATATACCAGGTATATTATACCGTACGTATTGGGATATTGCAATTTTATACCCACCTGGTAGATGTATAAGTGTTCCATATATAAGTGTTCTATATATAAGTGTTCTTGTGAAAAGGTCCTCTATCCCGGAACGACCGATGTCGCGAAGATGTCGGTTCGGAAGTTCCCTGGAGCCTTGTTGGTCCCTTGTCGCCACCGTTACGGCCGGTATAGCCGAGTGTTTTGTTTAGTTCGTTTAGCAAGGAGAGGTGCTGGAGCTCAGTCTAACCAAGAGGGGTCATGGAGGCTATCGTCCTTAGATGCCTCGCCTCTCGGTCTTGGTTCCGTGCCCTGATATTCAGTCAGGCGCACAACGGAAGATCCCGTCAGGATACTGTGTACCAGAATCGGGACCGACCCTCTTTTTTGTGAAAAGTGTTGTTGTTGTTGTTTTCTCACATTAACTCTTGTCAAAAATCTAGAGTCCGTGGTCACACAAAGGTGCTGGAGCCCTAGGAAGATCCGAAAAACCAAGTGAAATCAAAATTCGTCAGGAAAATACTACGCTTTCCCGCCTAAAAACGCACGATACGGAAAAAGGCGCACAACAAGTGAAAAGGTCAAATGTGCAAACTGAACTCACATGGCCGCGGGTATCCACTCAACTACAACATAGAGTTCACCCGTCCCCACAACTAACCAACTCGCGGCTACAAACTACAGCGGTTGGGCTGCCTGCATCGTACGAACCGCACGGTAATTGTGAGTATAGACGAACGCGCCTGCTGTCTGGAGTGCTGTCAGAGTGACGACCCGCGGGCATGCAGTGAAACAAGAGCAATGGAACCAAAAACCACAGTACAGATATCAATGATCGCCCTTCCTTCCCGAGCTATTTGACAGGTTGCAGCGCAGCTACGACGCCCGTCCCTGAAAATTGAAAATTGCGGCGGGTCGTTCCCCGTGAAGGGTATACAACTCTTCTACAAACTCTACAAAAATCAGTGACGTAAGTAACATGTTGTACTACTGCCTCGTGAAAATAACCCTAAAAAAAAAGACGATCGCTGCTCTCATGATGATGATGTGCGTGCCGGTCGTGGGTCTCCGTGTGCCATCCTCCTGCTGTGGTTCTCCGTGGCCGCCTCATCGCCTTAGCTCACTCGGCCAGCTCCTTCGCACTTGCTCTCGTTCACACTCAATTCCAGTCGGTTCCCCTTCTCCCCCGTCCAAAAAAAAAAAAAATGCTCCACGCAGTTTGCGGTGCTGATGTGAAAAACAAAAATTCTCGTTCAGGGAGAGTTCAATCCGTCTCTTCCCCGCCCGTCGACGGCCAGTCGCCCTCGTCCTTCGTCGTCGAATCCAGCCTCCTGCCGGCGCAGTTCCCTCCACGCAAACCGAGACTGCGCCGTAGCGTGGCTCGTGGTGGCGCCTGCCTCCGCGCACGAGCATCCCGATTAAGCATTGCTGCTCCGCCGCTGCTGCCTAAAAAGACGCGCGAATCGTAGGTGACCATGCCTAACGCACCACGTACGACCCAACTCTACCGCCACGCCTAAGCCTCGCGGCCACACGCAGCAGCAAGAAGGTATCACTCCTTGAGGGTGAGTCCGGCCTTACACCCGCCAGAAAGACCCCCCCACTCTCGCTACAAGCCTGCTAGGGCATGCTTCGCAGCATGCCTTACCGAGGCGGCAAGGGGGAACGAAGACACTCGAGTGTGGTGAGCTACGAGTAAAGCTTTATTTTTCCCCTCCGCCGGAGGATTAAAAAAGAAAAAAATAGAGGGGTCGCAGAGATGGTATCGGAAACGGGCAGACTCTTTTAGGCCTGACGTTGGAGGTATCCATTCGTACGGGTATACCAGGTACACGCGTAATCTGAGGTTGTACGATCTATACGTTATACGAACGTCCTATGATACCATGTTCATCACATTGTAAGTGTTTCATATGTATAGCAGTACAAAGTTAACATTCCCCTTTAGAGGAAGGGTGTGCTTTCGTATTTTGCACCCCCGCGCGTGCGCCCGCATCCTGACGGTAGAGCATGCAGCTATATTGGATTGTAATTGATCCCGGTGTATCGGAAATACATAAGCGTTGGGTTGCGAAAGCAACTGAGTTGAATCGACACACGACGCGTATGAAAATACGTGTTAGTGTGGTGAGCTTTATTTTGCCCCATCAGCCGGAGGATGAAAAAAAAGAAGAAAAATTAAGGTACGTACCTCTCCTGTAAGGACGGCCCAGATAAATTATGCTGATGATGCTGTTGTACGAGCTTTTCTTTTTTCTTTTTTCTTCTACTTTTCAGCTTCTGTACAAGCCGTGGTCACAGGTGTCGTCCCTTCTTCCCCCTGGTTTTTGCCTTCGAGTTTTATCGCGCATAGGGTTCAGCAATCCCTCTGCTCGTCGATTTTTCATCAAGTGTTGCTAACTCACGCTCTCGCGCTTTCCGGAAGAAAAAGTACCCACGAATTTGTCTACGAGTGTTGACTCGGGGGGATTCGAACTCACGAAACTGACCTATACCAGGCTCGAGGATAACCTGATACGCCACCAGGCATGCCAGTTACCAGGTATCTAGTACTACTCAAAATGTTGTGGGCATCGACTGTAAGTGCAAGTTTACAACTTCTACAGAGTATGTACGATAGTTGTATCTGCGAGTTTCATGTACCCGGCGCAAAATTATTCGGATGCAACTTGAAACTCATTTGTTGTGCTCAGCACAGTGGATGCGCTTACAACAGCAGTCCACGCACTACTACGGTGTAACCTTAAAACCTTGTGTGTAACCAGCAAAAAACAATCTGCCCCCAGGCACATCAGGTACATGAAATTTTCTGGAAAAAATGAGCAAAACTAACTCACGGCAGCTTGCAGTTGCAAGCAGCGTTATCGTGACACTCGAAGCCGCAGCTTGCTGTGTTGGCTGATCCCAAAAAACGATGCGCGTTCGCGCAACACGTTGCTTCAGCAATGGCGACCGCCGCAGCCAGCACTTGAGCACCTTCCTTAAGGTGCCCAGTCAGAGCACTAGTGCCATCATCACAGCCAGCTCCCTCCCTCCCATGCTCCCCACGCATAGATACTCCTGCATGGAACGAGTATGTAGCAAGACAGGCTAGGCGAAATCATGACCGCAGACAGCCGATTTTTTATATTTGGAAACTTATGCAGTAGACAAACAGCAGTAGCAGAAGCAGCGGCGGCGCAGGGGGCGTGGCGGTGGGGTTGGACGCTTCGGCAACAACGCTGTGTTATGGCGGTGGAAAATCAGCTCCAAGCTCCAAGTACGACACGAAATCTGCTGACGTTGTGGGCGGCAGCGGTTGATGAGGAAAAAACGAACGGCAGCAGCTGATGAAACATTTGCAGACTTTTGGCCGAAGAAGAAACGAAAGGCCCGCCAGCAGGCTGGGAAGCCTTACCGGTCAGCCGCATCGAAGTAGTAGTTAGTTCTATACCTAGTACCCGGGTACCGGGTATCATACGACGTTTTTTTTTTCTTATCCAATTTACTATCCTCGCACTACTACTGCCGCCCTCCCTCCCAGTAGTTAACACGGATCCGGGGTCACATAGTGGGCCGTCCTCCCCCCTCCCCCCTACTGTACTTGCCTTCATTTTTGTCGCGAGAAGAATCCAGCATTTTCTGCCCCCGCCGACTCGCGTCGAAATGGCGTTTATAGCCAGGCATTTATTTACGATGTGTGCGACAAACGTGAACCTGGTAGCTGGTATGATTAGCTAGGTTTGATACACCGACCGTGTGTAGTTGCCTAGTTGTGAATTAAGCGCAACCATGTACTGGCGGGAGCGCTCTCGCACGTACGCTTTTGACGCGAAACCGTCAACAATCCGTGATGAACCGTACGAAGCCGTGACCCTGGTGCACGGTTGGTTCCACGGTGGATCGAACCGCGGTTTGTCTACGGTTTCAGCAAGTCGCACCGTTGAAGAAACGATTTGACGGTTTTTGGGTTGATGCGCACGGTGCGGTTGGGTGCGGTTTCTATGGCATTCCCACGGTGCGGTTGGGTGCGGTTTCTATGACATTCCCACGGTGCGGTTGGGTGCGGTTTCTATGACATTCCCACGGTGCGGTTGGGTGCGGTTTTATGAAATCGGGAATGTCAAAGTGCGGTTTTCGGATATTGTAAATCGCACGGTGCGGTTCGGTGCTGTGATACGCCCTGCGGTGCGGTGCGGTTCGGTTCGGCTTTCAGAATTCGTAACTGCGTGCGGTGCGGTTCGGGGCGGTTTTCCCACATCGTAAAATCTACGGTACGGTGCGGTGCGGTTTCGCAGAGGGGAAAAATCCTACGGTGCGGTAACCGCAACCGCACCGAACCGATAGGAAAAACCGCACCGTGAAGAACCCTGCTATTTGTTGTACCTGCTGTTCCCACTACTGCTGTGCCAAGTACCATTGCGATTTCACAGGCACTAAAGCGGGTAGCCGGCGCTGCTCAACCGCGTGCTATACACTGAGCTTGTATTGTTAATATTTTTGCTCCAGTTTTTTATCATGTTTTTATTTTATCATCCGTTGACGCTATCCCCTTCCCCACTTGTTTGGTTGGGCGTTGCTCGCGTGGTGCAGTTGCTTGAATCTGGCAAGTGCGGCTGCCTGGACTACGACCTGACTCAAGGAGACGACTACAAGTCGATCATGAACTCGATGGTGTTCGTGTCGGGCTACATCGGTGACTTTAGCGAAGACGTTCAGCGAAGCGTGGTGGCAACTTTGTGCAACGGTATCGCCAACGATGGCGACCACTTGCAGGTGAACAGCTAGTTGCATAATGTGTATGAAATGCGCGCATTTTTTTTCATGTCCGAGTTCATGCCTATTTCACGACATGTATTATTAGTAGAAACAGTTGTTTAGGGCCCACTTGGTCACTACTTGTCGAAGTATTTTCTAGTAGTACATGGAGACACTCACTCATTTACACTCGTAGACAGTTTTGCCAGGGAAAGGATTCCCTGGAAGATAGCTACTATTGACGAGCATTAGTAGGGACACTGGTAACGGCGTTTGTAATGTACTGAGTACTGAGCAGTTGGCCCCTTAAGACGGACCTAATCGTTTGTACAAGAACGCCAAGCGCATTATTAAACAGCCCCCCCCTCCCCTTTTCTTTTGGTTCCCCGCGCTGTGACAGGCGAGCTCCTCGCTTGATCCGTCCTTCTGGGTAACTCACCCCACCATGGAGCGGCTGTGGATGTTCAAGAGGCTCACCGGCACGATGACCGACCTTACCTGGCCCGACGAGGACACCTACGTCCTCGACCCCGAGAGTGGCTCGACAACGCTCGAGATCCTCAGCCTCTACGATGACGATTGCGTGGGACACCGTGGAAGCGACGTGTTCCCCTTCGACCTCGCCATCGACGATGGAGACCCGGGGTTCAAGGCGCGCACCGGCATCAAGGGGGACGAGCAGAGCGGAAACACCCTGACGAACAGGGAGATTCTGCAAGCTCTGGACCCGCGTGTGAACAAGATGTCGTACATCTACGATACCTTTGAGTGGGAACACTGTGCGGAGGATGGTATCAACTTTGAAGATGCGTGGGATGCGGAATCCACGGAGGCGAAGAAGGCGTCTAAGGAGAAGCCGATTAAGAAGCGCCCTAGCTTTATGGAGGGCGAGATTAGGTACCCGCTCTACAACAACTTCAGGCTTAAGGCGAGGGAGTTCGCGAGGAAGAAGCAGGCGCCTAGCTTGTGATTAGCGCCGCTAGCCTAGCTTGCGACGAGCCGTGTAGCTTTTGGGGGGACGAACCATCATCTTTTGGGGGAATCAGCTAACCTGAATCGGGGGGGGGGGGGGGGGGAAGGTTCAGCAGTAGTTGCCCGATGGTTAAAAGTCTCTTTTTCGAAAAGCATCGCACTGCCCCTCCCCTCCCCCCTCCCCGCGCGCGCTCTTGTAGGGGATGCGTGTGTTCTTGCCGCCGGTGATGTATCTTATAGCACGCAAGACAGCACTCCCTGGAACGTGTTTTTACAGCCGGTTTTGTCCATGCTTGTAGGCGGTACACGTAGCGACGATGGCGGCGTTAGGAAAGTCTCGTGGAGATGTGTCTCCAGGTGCGTCGCTGGGCGTTTGCGCTTGCCCCGTCTGTAGAGAAAACTGGTTTGAGAGGTCGTCCCAGAGGTTATGTTATCTTGCGTGGTATATGGTGTTCGCATCGTGCTCCTGGTCTCTGAAGAGTCCGCTACCCACCGTCTCTAGGGTGTCGGGAATATAAACGTGGTGATTGCTGGTGGTGGTGGTGGTGGTGGTGATTGTAGCGCGTGATCAGGCTTGCACTTATTTTTTGGATTTGACCCAAACATTTTGCGTTTTCCATTGTAGGTGAGTGAAACGCTTTTCTTTTGCGTGGTCGCGGTCTCGCGGATGCCGGAAATGTGAACCCTTGTGCGCAACAAAAGCGTTCATCAGGGTAAAATGACCCAAAAACATTTGCGGTTTTGCGTGATACGGTTTTCTCGCATCCTCGTATCTCTTGTGCGACGCCGAAGTGGGGTTTCCAACATGTCGTTTTCCCGTTCGTTGTGCGGATGAATGCGGGTGTATCCAGACGGTTCGAGTCCCCCCACCCAGGGGGTTCCAGTCTTAACAAGGCTTGTCTTTTATTGCTGTGGCGTTTTTGATGAGCGGTGCCTGCGGTCTGGTCTGTATCCATTCTGTCCCATTTCGTTTTTTGTCCTGGTGTTTTCGGTTTTGTTTGCGAGCCTCGTGTATAGCTATTTTCATCTTGGTTTTTGCCGGTGCTTTTATTTCGAGATTGGTCTTGTGGGCGAGTTGACTTTGCAGACCTATCGATTGTAAACCATCCACCCTCGAGGTCGCTGCTGCTTATGGCTTGTCGAGACCGTCTGACACGTAACGAGCATATCAACCCCACGACTCGTGCCCAGCCTCTCGTAATTCAAAAGTATTATTTCGTTGAAAAATTGACTTGGAAGTAATTCTTTGGGACTGCGAAGTAATTTCTTACGAGTCAGCGCCATTTTTTCCTCCGAAGAGGAGGGATAAACTGGAGCCAAGGGTGGAACTTGAAAGCATGGTCTTGCGTATCCGCCCGTTTTGGTCTGTTTAATTTTTGTGGGTGTTGGAGGAATTCTTGCACGCGCTCAGACTACCTCGGAGAGCTTTTGTGGGTCCGAATACTGCCGTCGCTGACTCGGATGCCGCAAACATAAGCTTTCGGCCGGGTTCGATTGATCTGTTTCTTTTTTGTGGGGGTTGGAGGAACTCTTACAAGCGTTCAGGCAGCTACAGAGAGCTTTTGTTAGTCCGACACAATAACGAAGCTACGTTGTTTTTGCCGCGAATATTTCTTTTTGGGCCGGTTGGATCGGACATCCGCAAGTACAGTACACAGTCGGGCGGAAGGAATGATACCCTCCTCCAGGGAAATGTTGCTTTTGGAAGCTGGAAGACAACGCTATAGGCAGGAAGGTGCTGAGGTGGAGGGTGCGGGGGGGGGGGGGGTGTACCCACCATGCCGCATGTATTGGTTTTTGAATTGCCGTGGGAGACTGGTGCGAAGTATAGGAGCGTACGTGTAACGTTCATGTATCATACCATATGTTGCTTGGCAGTAGTCGCTTGGTGCGGCAATGTAGGAAACGCCTTCTCGTGTCGTGGGGAAAATGCCTCATGGGTGGGGGAGGGGAGCTAATAAGTGGAGGGATGGAGGGAAACGCCTCGTCATGTTGTGAGCGGGGGGGGGGAAGGGGGGAGGGGGGGTTCGGGGCTCGATGTGGTTGGGATATTTCGGGGTCTTCAAAAATACGGGGCAATGTTGTTTTTCCCACTACACTTGCTCGAACAAGGCTAGAAGGGCCGCGGCCGGAGAGTGATTTTTACCCTTCGTGTAGGGTCCTCCTCGAAGATTCGGCACACGTTTGGATCACATTGTGAGTCCTCTCTAAGGTGCAAAGTGTCGGTTCTCGCTGGCTTCTCATGGCCAGCAATGCGAAGTGATATGTTTTTGTTGGCTCATGCCCACGCGCGCTTCGAGGTACGTCGGCCAGCTTAAATCTCCCCGATGATTCCGCAAGGATTTTCCCATATTTTCGAGGGTTTTTGTCACGGGTCGGTACCCGATCCACGGCATGGGTTAGGAGGGGTCCATAATCTCGCGGGCCGAGTCGGGTCGGGGTCGTCTCCGAAGGTTTTCACTTATCAAGGCTCGGGCCGGGTAACCATGATGTGACCCGACTGGATCCCGTGAAAATTCGTGCTCTATTCCTTATTTTTTCATGTTTTGATGACAGGATGGATGATCGCGACCGCCAAGTTTTGTACGGGTATAAAGGCGTTTTTCGAGTCCCGCACGAGTATCCACTATACTGGTTATTAAAAACGGCGGTTACCCGTACGAGAGCAGCAGCAAGCGGAAGATTTAGTTCGGTCTACCTCATATACCGAGTGTGTCCTGGATGCTTTCCAAAATTAACTGCGGTTATGCCCATACATCAGCAACAGGAAAAGGATTTAAATCAGTCTACTAACCCTACGACTCTATACTGGTTGTTTTTGAGAATCGCGGTTATCCGTACCAAAACCAGGAACCAATTCAGTCTCCTACGAGGGGCGGTTTTCCATACAACAATAGCAGTTTGGGAGTAGGAGGGATAGGAGGACGGGTCGAATCAGTCGGTCGGCTCTTGTTAGCTTGTTTGTGCCCGCTGGCCCATGCCACCGTTCTGTGAGTCTGAAGCGTGTATCAGACTGGAGGCTCACGGCAAGATACCACTACTATTAATAAGTAACTCTGCACATGTACTACTACGGCCGGACGCCACATATATATAACAAGGGCTTCGCTCCGCGGGCGGCTGACGCCGCCCGCTACGCTCGCGCAAGGCAAAGAATGCAACCAAAAACATGTGAAGGGGGCAGAAAGAAGAGGCCCATGATTTGGTGCGAACAGCGATTTGATAATGCCAAGAGCTGCTTAGAGCATATTGCCCTGTTGTGCTCAGCTATGCTGTGTGATTTTGTTACCGGTGTTACGTTCTGATCGGCAGTACGGGGGTAATTTGCGTGGGGGAAAAAACAGGGGGCCGTGAAAGAAAAAAATACTTGCAGAAAAAGAAAAAATAAGAAAAGTAGTGCATAATAACACGCATTATACCCGGTACTGCTCTATGTTCGAAAGAAAGCACAGCGCAGCACCGCAACGAAGGGCACGGCGCTACGCTGCGCTGCTGGGCTATATATAGCCGGCCTGATGTGAGCTGGGCGTGCATTGTGATCCAACAGCGTCGTACCTGCTGGTAGACTGTGTACAAACCTGGTGTAGTAGTACGGGTATGTACTACTCTCCGTACTATAGTCTAAGCCTCGAGGTATTTTCGTTGGTTCGAATCCCGGTCTCATCGGGGAAATAAAATTATCCTCTTGAAAAAAATAAGAGATATCAATGTGACTGTTGTGGTCGTCTAGTAGAAAGACTGTCCGCTTGTAAGTAAGTCTGGTTTTCGTTGGTTGAATTCAGGGGTCATATCATATGAAAAAAGAAATATCCTCATAAAATTGATGCTTTTATGTAAAAAAATAGTACTGGTAGATACACCACTGCTGCTGTGACATATTGTGGTCTAGTACATAGACTGACTGCTTATAACCCTGGTGGCCTTCGCTGGTTCGAATCCGGGTGTCATCGAAAAAAAAGATGATCATGAAGAATCGATATTTATTTGTCAAAAAAGAAAGAAGATAGCAATGTGACTTTGTGGTCTAGTAGATAGACTGTCCACTTACGAGTATAAAGCCTGGTTTTCGTTGGTTGAATCCAGGTGTCATCGGAGAAAAAATTATCCTCGTGGAAAAAAATTACCCGGTGTAATGTTTTATTTTATAAAAATTGAAAAAAAATCATGGGAGAAAAAATGATCCTCTTGAAAAAATTACCCGGTGTAGTTCTTTTTTTTCAATAAAAATTGAAAAACGTCAGCTGTGAGTACGACCGATTGAATGGTTGAAACTCAACTTTGCAAGCTGCGTGGTACATCTACTGTATGTTTCGCTGGTATACAGCAGTAGTAGTTGCACATAAAAAAATAGTACTGATAGATACCACTGCTGCTGTGACATTGTGGTCTATTAATAGTGGATAGTGTTAAGATACGGCCTCGAAAGGCATGTGATTATCTGCATTTGATATCATTTGGATGGGTTTCGTATGATGAGGTTGGCGTTTTATATTCGGGAAAGTTAGGAAATAGATTGGAGGCACGCGCCTCCGATATCAGAAGCCATCCGGGGCTCTGGTGGAATCGAATAAAAAGGTACGTCTCTACGAAGGTAAAGAAAGTGAGTATTCTCCGAGGACCTGCTCAATTGGCAGACCTGCGGGGGGCACTCTGTGTCCCCCCTATAACTTTACATGTGTGGCGTCGACGGCAGGACTCGAACCTGCGGGTGAAATCACGATGGGTTTCCACTCCCATGACTTCTCCCTTGTGTTAGCGAGTGTTCCCCTCCATATCGACGAGGGCTCGCCTCGCCATAGTCTAGTACCTCATCTATCTGTGGTTGGTTTGCCGTAGAGCCTTTCCTGACCCCCCCGCCACACCGGCGACATGCGGCAGGTTCTAGAGCCTTTTCTGCCCCATCCCGCCACACCGGCGGCACGCGGCAGGGTGTTTGATGGGTGACGTTTGCCTTGTTGTAGCGTCTGCGTTTCCTTCAACTGTTTTTCTTCGCGTGTTCCTGGCTCCATAGCTAGACGGTTAGAAGAGGTGTGGGAGTGGGTTTTGAGGAGCCGCATCTTCGACTCATGGTCTAGTTCGTAGAACCACCGGAGTTTCCCCGAATCTCCCATATTTCTGCATATTATTATGCGACTCATCAGTGTGGGCTAGTGTTAAGATACGGCCTCGAAAGGCCTGTAATTATCTGTATTTGAGATCATTTGGATGGGTTTCGTATGATAAGGTTGGCGTTTTATATGCGGGAGAGTTGAGAAATAGATCGGAGGCATGCGCCTCCGATATCAGAAGCCATCCGGGGCTCTGGTCACCTGGAATCGAATAAAGGTACGTCTCTTCGAAGGCAAATAAATTGAGTATTCTCCGAGCACCTGCTCAATTGGCAGACCTGCAGGGGGCACTCTGTGTCGCCCCTATAACTTTACAATAGACTGTCAGTTTATAATCCTGACCTTCGCTGGTTCGAATCCGGGTGTCAATGGGAAAAAAAGGGATCCTCATGAAAAATCGATACTTGGTATTTATTTATCAATTTTATTTGTAAAAAAAAAATAGGTATCAATTTGACGTTGTGGTCTAGTAGGTAGACTGTGCGCTTATAAGCTTGCTCTTCGGTGGTTTGAATCTGGGCGTCATCGGGGAAAAAAAAAAATGATCCACATTCAAAAATCGGTACATATATATATTTGTAACAAAAATATATTTGGCGGAGCAAGAAATCAAAGAACCGTTCCGCAAGTAAAACGCTGGACCGTCCGACCTCGGAGATGCCAGGGAAGCACCAACCGAGCGCTTTCAGCAAAAATATATTCGTAAGTAAGTCTATATATAATATATACTTAATGAGGACACACAACCCGTGATACGCGCGATCGGAGTATCACACACAGCTTGCAAAGATGAGTTTCGACAAAATATTCGATCTCACAGCTAGCTGCTGGAGGATGGAGTGCATTTCAATTTTTATAAAAATGATAATACACTACTATATATACACTTCGAAGCAATTGATATCACGTCATTATCTTTCCAGCCATCTATGACGTAACTTTCCTTCATCCCCCCTTCCCCCCTCCAACGCCCACTCCTTCCCCACACCCCGCACGATCGCCTAGACCCAGCACCGCGAGAATGTATAGCAAGCCTCTATCATAGCTGGAGTGTATACCTCCTGAAAAACCTCCCCCCCCCCCCCCCCCCCCCTTTTTCTTCTTTTTTTTTCTCGCCCTCTCTTAAAAAGACTTGCTCAAACGCCCCACCTAATATCGAAATCCGCCAGAGTAATAAACACTTCCACGCCCTGGATGTCGCCTCATTATCTTTTTAGAGCCGTCCATGCCGCTGCTGCAATCCCCAACCCCCCCCCGCCCCCAGCGCCCCCTCCTTCCACCCACCACCCGCACCATTGCCTAGACCTAGCACCACGCGTATAGCAAACCCCTACATCCATGCGACCTAAAGCCCCCCCCCCCCGCCCCCCGCCCCCCCCTCGCCACATCCCCCCCCCCTCCCCCACACGAAGGATTTATAGTTTCCACGCACAAATTGAGCTGCCCCACCCGTCCCCTCCCCCCCTCTCCCCCCCGCACACCCCGCTCCCTACTGATAATAACCAGGCCCCCACGTCCTTAAACTCCGCCCTCCCCTCACCGGTTATTCGACTTACAGGATTCACTTGATAAACTGATGCATTTCCTTCCACAGCTGTCAGATTTTGCCCCCTCAGAAACGGGTTTTATAGTTTCCGCGCACAGACTGCCTAACATCACCCTGCTGACCCTGATAGCTACACTGTAGTTGCAAGGGAGGCTAACACGTATTGTCACGTAATGTTGTAAGGTCAACACGTATTGTCACGTAATGTTGTAAGGCTAACACGTATTGTCACGTAATGTTGTAAGGTCAACACGTATTGTCACGTAATGTTGTAAGGCTAACACGTATTGTCACGTAATGTTGTAAGGTCAACACGTATTGTCACGTAATGTTGTACGGCTAACAACACGTATTGTCACGTAATGTTGTAACGCTAACACGTTTTGTATCACGTAATGTTCGTCGAACTCACGGCTGACGTCCTTGAAATACTTTTCATAGAATACCAGTAGTACCGCGTAAGCACGGAGCTCGAAACTCGATGATGGATGGTAACCGGGGCAATCTGCCGCGATATAAGCCAAGGAAAGGACGGAGGGGGCGTGCTCATTTGTTGCCTGCCTTACGTGGTAAGAAGAACGCGTGCTACGATATAGAGGTGCGCCACTTTTTTGGGGGGGTTACTCAATTTGGGAGCTTGAGGTATCTCCCCGAAAAAGTGGTTTGGAGAAAAAAAACTATTGATAATAAGATTCGTAGTCAAAACCGTCGGTGGGTCGTGATCCCACTTCTCTCTGCGTGAGCAGAGTGTTCTCACTGTTGAACTACGACGGCGGAGTGTGAGACAACACGGGCTGATACAGCAGGCCGTTGACAGAGGGAGAGACAGGACAGGTTGAGATGGACTCACTCCCAGAAGTGCAAGGAGAAGGAGTAGTAGTTGTTGTGTTGTTGTGAGAGCGGTGGGCGAGCAGTTGGGGGGGTTAATCAATTTGGGAGCTTGAGGTATCTCCCCGAAAAAGTGGTTTGGAGAAAAAAAACTATTGATAATAATAGTGCCTGCGGATAAAAAAACACACGGCCTATATCCTATATATAGTAGCTGGAGTGTATTTTAATTTTCATAATATAGTCTAGGTACACAACAACGAGAATCAAGAAAAAAATAATAGCCCAATATTTACTTCGAGAAAGTTTTTTATAACTAATTTTCAAGGACGTCAGCCGTGAGTTTGACGAATTTCAGGTCAATACTCATCTTTGCAAGCTGCGTTGTTGGTACTCGTAATATACTGTATGGGTGAGTTTTGATTGGGAGGTGTCTTATTTTTTGTCCACTATAACAATGGTAAGTATTGGTATTTATACTTTATTTAGGTGGGGAATTTCGAGCTAGGTAAAACATCACATCTATTTTATAAATGTACTACTGTAGTTTCCACTATACTGCTTTATCATATATATGTATGGTAGGCGGTTTATTTTGTTCTTCTCCCCCCGGGGGCTTTAATATCGGGAAGAGTACGTATACAGAATATTGCTTCGAGGTATAAGTTACCTATATGTTGCTCTTTTATTTTCCGACGATTTTTCGTTTAATTTAAATGAAAGGTAGCCCCGCCATTCAGAAAGCAAAATAGCCAAAAAAAAAGTAAATATAATACCTCTATCGAGGCACGCGTGGTAATAAAAGCCATTTTTTACTATCGTTATTGACCACGCATCCCTCGAGGCGGAGCACAAGTTTTCTGCTCCTTAGTATACCAATATTTACAGACACCTCCAGCACTTGGTCTCTCATTAGACTATACGTTTTATTTTCTTACATAATACCTGGTGGTATGTATTTCCTTTCGAATAATTGCTCATTATCTTGTCTCCTGTGGCAAATACCAGGCGGGGGGGGGGGGGGGGGGGGGGGGGGGCGGGAGGGGAGGGCGGGGGGGGGGGAACCAAAACCCGTTGTTGTGAAAAACAGCTGTTTGTTGTTGTTGTTGCAACCCTGTATAATGCATTCTTCCCCTTTCCATCCATTGTGTTGCACTGCTTGCTGTGTCTCTCCAGCTAGCTCTCCCTGCCTGTGTTGTTCGCAGCTATAAATATGTTGTTCGATGCCTCTTGCGGAAGTGTATGGGGGGAACTCGGACCTTGCGGTTGAAAGTGTCAAAAAAAGCTTGAAGGTGGTGAGCGGTAGTGTTTCCGGGGACGGGGGTGAAGAGGGCAGGGGCCACAGAGAGAGCGAGACGGCGGGGACTCTTTCCTTGCCACGACCGATACCAGTATGAAACAGCAACACCCCACAACAACCTTTTCTGCGCGTTGAAACATACGCGTAGCAGTTACAAATGTGAAGGTGTCGTGGTACCGGAAGGTGTGAGGGAAGGGACGCAGGGGTATCAGCTTCGCTTGGAGACAGCACCGGTTCTTCTTTATAGATTTCTCATTGTTGGCGTTGAGCTATGACAAGCTCGAGGAGACAGGAAGAGGAAGAGGAGGAGAAGGACGAGAAGGAGGAGGAGGAGGAGGAGGAGAAGGAGGAGAAGGAGGAGGAGGAGGAGGAGGAGGAGTGAGAGCACGGGGGTGGCGTGAAGCTCACAGAGTTCGCTTCACCCCAGCTTTGCTGCTGTGCTCTCTTCCGGACCTTTACCTATGGAACGTACAAGGAACGTTCTCCTGGATGTCCTATGTTCCCATGAGCGCTTAACGCGCTTACTTCTATCTATCTTGTCCAGAGAAGGAGCGTTCCATTTCCGAGAACGCTCTTGTGGTACAAACTAGCTATATTCTACGGGTTATCCGCTTCACTCAGAATATTCCGTTTAAGAGGACCTTCTTGTGGCCAATAGACCATAACTCTGCGGACTATCCTACCGAATCTATTGCCAGCTATACTGACACTCTATAACACAAACCAGCCATTTGTTATGTGGACAGCGGGTTGTCGTTCGATGCTTCTTCGGAAGTGTATGGGGGGGGAAAAGTTGGCCCTTGCGGCTGGAGGAGGCAGGGCCATGAGAGAACAGGGAAAGTACATCTATACCACAGGTAGTATTCGTAGTTTTTGTTTGTGGGAAACATCTCGTTTCACGCTTTCATCTATCCGGACGTTGTGTTCTTTCATCATATTTCTGAGGTTTTTGACACTCACTCGCGCGCTCTACCAGTACATACATGACATGTTGTCAGATTATATGACAAAAATGAAATATTAATAAAATGTAGACTATATATTCATTATTAGGAGTCAAATACCTTTTTTCGTAACACAACAGCAGGCGCCCCCGATCATCATGGCTTGTGGCTGGCTTGACAATTGTACGGTGCTTGGTAGGGGAATTAATACCCCTCCCCTTTGTCACTACCTACCGTCTGAGCCAGTCGCACAAGTAAGTGAGTGCTCTACCCCACTGACAACAATATTTTGGGCGCGATTTGATTCGTGCAGCGTACAGCAGGAGTAGCAGCAGCTATATGCGGTAGACCACACTACCAACCTATTACGCAGGGTATTTCGTGCCTACCTGCCGTCTGCATGATCGCCTGGCAACCTCTACCAAACGCAGTAAGTAGCGTATGTATGCCTAACGAAGTAAAGTCACCCTCGTGTTCAATAGTGGTGACATCGCATGCCCACATCACCTTGCTTGTTGTATTTATTTTGTAAGATGTATCTCTGTCTTAGAATTGGCAACCTCAGTGTCCCACATCGGCACCGTGAAAATGATGGGCGTAAAATCGTACATTTGAGCCAATAATAATGGGAAAAGGGAGTACAGGCAGATATGTTAAGATTGCGGTAGACCACACTACCAACCTATTACGTAGGGTATTTCAGGCCTAACCGCCGTCTGCATGATCGCCTCCTGTAATGGAGTCGTGGTGCCGGATGTTGGGAGGGAAGGGATCTATTGCCGCTATACCGACACTCTATTACACTCCCAACCTATAAGCCAAACGGAGTATGACTAACGAAGTGACGTAGTTGAGCGCGGGAACACCAAGCGTTCCTTTCTAAACACTAAAGATTCGCACTTCTTCTCCCTCTCGTGCTTAATGGTGGTGACATTGCATGACCACATCACCTCGCCTGTTGTCTTTTGCAATACTCCTGACAGTGTATGTATCTCTTTAACATAATTAGCGATGTCACAAAATAGTGGTAACTACATGGTTGTACCTATCGATTGAAATATTTTGTCTTGCGATCCGTGTCCAATAACAAATTATGAAACTTTAACACGTCGTTTACCACACCCAAAGGTTGTGTTACATATAATACCACATTTTTAATATCAAACCTTCTTCATAGTAATAAACAACACGAGGCAGGTGATATACAGGGATGTCTTCTTGCTACAACCGTCAGATTTATCCCCTTTAAGGAGCAATACTTTCCGCGCACATATTGAAGTGTCCCGCCCGCCCCCCCCCCCACCCGATCCCTCTTGTTCAAACGCCCCACCTAAAATCAACATCTGCCAGAGTAGTCAACACTACCAGCCAGCTGATATCACCTCAGTACCCTTCTAGCCATCCGTGCCGTAGCTCCAATTCATTTTCCCCCCTCCGCCCCCGCCCCCCCCATCCTTTCTTTTTTTTTCTCCCCACCCTTTTGTTCAAACGCCCCACCTACAATCGAAATCGGCCAGAGCAATAAACACTTCTACACAATTAATATCACGTCATTATCTTTCTAGCCATCCATGACGTAGCTTTCATTCACCCCCCCCCCCCCCCCGTCCTCAACGCCCCCTCCTTCCCCACCACCCGCACGATCGCCTAGACTTAGCATCACGCGTATAGCAAACCCCTACATATATGCGTACTACGCGCGATGGGAGTATCACACACACAAGCGTGCAAAGATGAGTTTCGACCAAATCTTCGATCTCACAGCTAGCAGGAGTATTTATATTATATGTTACCCAAACCTCTTGAACCCCCCCCCCCCTGTTATTTTCCCGCTCCCTCTTGCTCAAACACCTCACCTAACATCGAACTCTGCCAGAGTAATAAACACTTCCACGCACTTGATATCACCTCATTATCTTCCTAGAGCCATCCATGCCGCTGCTGCAATTCACCCCCCCCCCCAACGCCCCCCCCCCAACGCCCCCCCCCCAACGCCCCCTCCTTCCCCACCACCCGCACCACCGCCTAGACCTATTACCACGCGTATAGCAAACCCTACATCTATGCGACATATCCCCCCCCCCCCCCCCCCCCCACGTCCTTGAAAACTCCGCCCTCCCCTCACCGGTTATTCGACTTACAGGATTCACTTAGTTGATAAACTCATGCATTTCCTTTCACAGCTGTCAGATTTTGTCCCCCTCAAAAACGGGTTTTATAGTTTCCGCGCACAGACTGACTAACATCACCCTGTTGACCCTGATAGCTACACTACTGTAGTTGCAAGAGGAGTCGCCGACGTGTATCCTTAATGAGGACACACAACCCGTAATACGCGCGATCGGAGTGTCACACACAGCTTGCAAAGAAGAGTTTCGACAAAATCTTCCATCTCACAGCTGGAGTGTATTTTAATTTTTACAATACAAGGGCTCCGCATGGGCACCGGCATTCGCCGGCGCCCATGCTTCGGGTAGGGCAGGGCAGCACTTCGACAAGTTAAGGTGTAGCTGTCCGATTTGGCATACATTGAACTTTAAAGTAATGCCAAGAGTTTAAGACGAACATGGGATTATGAAGGTCATACTTTGACAGAAAAAAAACGTAGTATTATACAACAAAGAAGGCAAGGATAGGCGAAACACACTGTTAAATGCGCCGTCAAGTAAAAGTTGGCGTCTATCAAACAACAATACCGAAAAGAGTATTTAGAACCTGCGTCGCCTCTAGGCGAAACGAAAGAGGCCTTGGCATTAATGAAGAGACTGCACTACTGTCCCCGTGGCAATGGAGGTTCGAAGTCGACAGGATGCAAAGTAGGTTTGCATCAAACGTCGACATGGAGCTATGTCAGCGGGCGAGGTTTTGGAAGAAGATGGCTTTGTTTGTTACGTGAAGGCTGCCGCATTGATTGGTCTTCGTGGTCGCGGGTGAGGAGGAACACGAAGAAGAGGAGAGCGATCTCTCGTTGCGGCGGCGTTGTCTAAGATAGGTGCGGGGGTGGCTTTGCTCGTACGGGAGGTTGGCGTAGCGCTTCTTCTCTGTTTTTTCTCGGGAAGGCGGGATATGTGTGTCTGCTGTCTTTGCTTCGCGGGTGCTTTCACGTTGTCGAAATCGGACGCGTCCCCTCAATACATATTATCCGAAGTGTCTGTACCATGACGACTGCTGACAGTGCCGTGCGTATTTCCTAGAGACTAACATATTATTTACTGGTAGTAGACTAATAATATACCTTTGCAACATTTTTTTTTCTTCATCCCATTTATCATGCTCGCACCACTCTCGCGCTCCCTCCTAGTAGTAACTCAGATCCGGAGTCACATAGCGGGCCCTCCTCCTCCCTCCCCACTTCGGCACGTGCCTTCATTTTTACCGCGAGGAGAATCCAGCATTTAAATTTTGTTCCCTCGTCGACTCGCGTCGAATTGTACCTACCCACGCTGCTTGGCGCTCTCAGCAGGTGATCCTTTTTTTTTTTCGCATTTTTTGCAAATAAAGTCAAATAAATCTCATCGTGGTGGGTGTCGAGCTCAAGGACAACCAAACGTTAGTAGTATTCGAGGGTAAAACCACTAGACCACCGGGGCGGCCGGCTGACAATGGATTGAAACTAAACAGGGTCTTTGCATAGCGATTACATTCCCCCATATTTGTATGATATTACGATGGTTGACGCCGCGTTACGTACCCAGAGAGGTGTTGCCTATACGGTGTCATTCAACAGTATTATTTACTGACGGAGCCTGTGTCCTGTGACCACGGACTTGATCATGCGAGTTAATGTGAAAGCAACAACAACAACAACAACGACAACAACAACTACTACTACTGCTGCTCTTGAAGCTCGGAATTTGAAAACAGCGTACCAGGTATAGACTATATGGTTGACTACTACTACTATAGTTTTGATTGCTGCTGCGTCATTGATTAGTACGCCACGCGTTGACCCGTTCTCGGAAAAAAAACTGCCCAAGGGGAATCCAAAATCCAAAATCGCCCCCGCTATTCTCGGATGTGTTTCTTACCTCCCGTACGTAGTACGCGTTCACGATCAGGTATATAGAGGGGACGGATATGGAAGGCGTTGGACAACGCCCTTCGAACAAAGTGACTTGACTGAGAAATCCTACAGCACTGCCCACTGAGCTACTTAATCACTTGACTCAGTGGGTAGTGCTACATGACATACATATATTAAACTACCAAAATAACCATTCATAATGTCGTCAGCGCGCACGCTCGAAAACGACAAATATGAAGGCGGTGAGAATCGAACTCACGACACAACACTACCCACTTGTCACGTGACTCAGAAGTAACTCAGTGGAATCAAAGAAAATCTAAAGCTGGACCGTTCCGCAACTAATGCACAGGCGGCAAATTGGCGGCAAATGGTAAGAGGTTCAACTTACTAGTCTAGACAAAAAGGAAGAAAAAATCGCGAAAATGTTTAAAATCGTGTTGGCAGAAAAAACAAATTTATTTTTGCAGGAAGCAGCTGAAAGGTCAAGAAACAGGCAATATTTCAGTTGTTGTTATTGTTGTTGTTGTTCTCACATTAACTCGCATAATAATCAAGTCCATGGTCACAGGACAGGCTCCAGTCACTCTGGAGCTGAGGAATACCCTAGGGAAAAACACAAACAACCCAAGGTGGTACACGCACTCGTATATCACAGCTGACGCAATTCATGCCTCCACCAGAAACATATAGAAGTGAAATCGTGAGTCAGTTTTCGATGTGCCAGGTCCATACCGGTGCATACGTCTCATTACTCGCGCCTGGGAAAACCGACTATACCGCTTGCCACCCAAGAAAGACTACCACGTACATACATAATAAAACATTACACGTAATATCTATCACTACGCATACGCACGACAGACGCAAGTCAATTGGAAAAAAGAAACAAAGAACAAATAAGAAGAGAAAGGAAAGGGAGGAAAGGAAATGGGTGCATGGGGCCAAGAAAAAGAAAAGAAAAAGACATTTCGGGGGTCTACTGGCGAATCTGCCACCAGAACGGGATGTCACGTGGTTTTTCGACGGTCTACAGCAGTACCACGAACGACTTCCGATACACCCACCGAAGCACGGACTACCGGACAATTACGCGATCGACAGCTGGCCGTGGTTGTCACGTGTCTCTGTGTTGGGGGCCCCTGTGCCCTGCCTCTTGTTTGCTCTTTTTGTTCGAGGTAAAACATGCGGTGTGCTCGATGGTCTCACGGCAGCAGCACACCAGAACGTCCGCTCGTACGACGTACCATTCTTACAGGAAATGTAATATTTTTTTCTTCATCAAAATGAACATAAAATGGTTGGTATATATTGGACAGGGTGATGCGTGTACGACTAAACTTGCTAACGAACGGCACTCGTACTGCACTTTGAGCTATCTGTCGTGGTTCTGGTTGCTACTAGTTGCTGCAGTATGTGCTAGAAGTTTCGCCCTTCGGCTACTGCTGCTACACCTGCTATTGTGTGTTTGCCAATGCCGTCAGTTGGCGTTTATGCTCGTCGTACATACTGCTGTTCTCACCCAGTACGTACGGGTTTCCTCGTACCTCAACCGTACGACGACGAGCTCAAAACAGAAGGAAGGTGACATGAAATAAATGGCATGGACAATGACCACATAGAAGCGAGCACAGGGGGATAGTTCGCTGCGAATAAACCGCACTCGTTCATGCCTACGGCAAAGGCTGCCTGGAGTGTCAGCGGCCGTGCTAAAGCCAGGGCCAAACGCCGAAGAGACGGCTCTACCTGCTTGGTTTTGTCTCGAGATTCGTTACGTGAAAATATCATGATATGGGAGTTATTTTGTCACGAAACGTCTTGCCGTCGGTAATTTGAGTCACAAAATATTAAATTAGTTATCGTCGGTAATTTGTGTCACGTTTTAGGTGAACACACTGAAAAATTGAATTTTCAACTGGTTAAACGAGCAGAAACAAAAAAATAAAGGCCGAGCAAGAAACCAAACGAACTAGTAAAAAAGTACAGCAAAGAAACTAACGCTCGAGAGCATGCCACCGCAAAATTCCAAACATTACCAAGTACCGTTTGTTTGGAAATGATGCCAATTTTGTAAATCATCCAGGCGTTGCAGACATTAACATCCAATCAAAATCTCCGAAATGCCTCCTCGACATACGGTATTTTTGCAACTTCTCGCTTGTCTCGCTCGGCAACCGTCCGCGTTCACGTCGATGTGCGAAACGGACACGGCAGGGCGAGAGGCTTTGGAGCCGCCCCCCGAAGGCGGCGCTCGAACGAAGCTATATTTGACCGAGAATTCCAGTTCCGCGAATCGCATACTTCGGCCGAGACAATAAAAAACTCCTGACCAAATCCCTGACACCAAAGAAGGATTTTATATATATTTATACGTGCGCGATTGGAAAAAATATCACACACAGCTTGTGAAAAGATGAGCTTCGACAAAATCTTCGATCTCACAGCTGGAGTGTATACTAGTTAGTGGGGTATTAGTCCGTTTGACCACTTGCAATAGCTTAACCAATAGCTTACCCAAACTAAGCCTTAATAACATATATAACCAAGAACGCACCACGGGCTAGAAACCCTGGTGGTTTTTATATACCAACCAGTCAGTACAGAAAACAAAAAATGTATCACAGGGGTAAGCAAAAGGCACCGGAGTATAATAGCACACAGCGCAGTTATTTATTACGGAGGCTCAAATTGATCAGGTTCCAAATCGGGCCAATAATTTTTTCTTTTTTTAATTCTTGTGTTTTGGATTATATTTTATTATTTATATTATTTTCAATATCATTATAGTTGTTGTTGCTGCTGCCTAATACCCTCTAACTATAACTCTGACCCCAAACCGGCCAGAAACGGGCGAGAAACAAACGCGGCTGCCCACCGCTTTCGATTTCTTTTCGATTGCTCCGGTTATCTGTGGACCACGATCTCCCTCCGAATAACCTCAGGCCACGAGTTTTGCCTCCTCGCGCTACTACTACACAAAATAAAGTGAGAAATGATTTCCTGGCTCTATTGAACCTTCCTGGCAAGTTCTGCTGCCTACTTATGGTCTAAGTCGTTTCTATTATAGGCATAATACATACTCAGTAGTAGCACCACCACCAGCGGCAGCAACAACGCAAAAAAGGTGCCTAGAGAGGCAAAAAGCTCAAACGCTCAAAAATGGGTTCGTTCGTCTCGACGGAGCGGAGGCATATCTTCTATTATTATTATTATTATTATTAGTCTATTGTTATTATTTATTTATTATCATAAAAAATATGTACACTCCAGCTGTGAGATCGAAGATTTTGTCGAAACTCTTCTTTGCAAGCTGTGTGGTACTCCGATCGCGCGTATTACGGGGTGTTTGTCCTCGTTAAGGATATAGGTCGGCGACTCCCCTTGGAACGGCAGTGTAGCTTGCACCAGGGTCAACAGGGTGATGTTGGTCAGTCTGTGCGCGGAAACTATATACCCGTTTTTGAGGGGGACAAAATCTGACAGCTAGCTGCAGAATTTATTAGGTATTACATTACATATGTATAGTCTATGCATTTCGTTCGTACCACAGGTATATAATAAGACACGTCTCCGCAGCTTTTGGCAGTATAGCGTTGAGGACGACGTGTAACCAGGACATATATACACTATACACTATATAAAAACTGACAGCTTTGCAAGCTGCGTGTGATACTTCGATCGCGCGTGTTACGGGGTGTGTATACCCTCGTAAACAAGGATACAGGTCGGTAACTCCTCTGCTAATGGCAGGGTCAACAGGACTAAGACGTTCAACTTTCTTCTGCGCGCGGAAACTGCATAACCCGCATTGAGGGGGATAAAATCAGACATGACATTGTGTGGAATTCAGTACACTTGAGACAAAATTGTTAATATAGTCTAATAGTATTATTAATAGTATTAATAGTAGTAATGTGATTTAACTTTTTTTGGAGTGGACAACTTGTGGGTCTACCGGGTTTGTACGCAAGTTCCTGTGGCCAGCGGACGCCAAGCCCACAGGCCTGATGCTTGGGTGTTTTGGTGCTGTCGAGTCATGATGGACTATGCGGTGGAGAAGTCGATCGCTACGTACTGTTCCGAAGTAATTTCTCTTCTGTTCTTCTTGATGTAATGCAAAGGTACACTCTCACACACCTCTGTGTGTAGTGTGTCTTGTCTGTCTGTCCCTGTATTGATCGAAGGAAGACCGACGAGTGAGTGAGATCTGGCGTTCTGCATCATCAGGCGTCGGGTGGTGCACACTTGATCCTATGGCTCTTCGAACGCTCATCTCACACTCTACCACACCACAGGGAATACGCAATTAATTGTCAAAGGAAATCGTGGATCCAAAACGCCACACCCCTGCACTAGCTCTTAAAAGACTTGCTATTCATAATAAAACATAGCATGATAATGAATGATCAAAATTAAGTGCGTGTCGCCGTCGTAGCCGATTGTTTTTGCTATTCCAGACAGCCTTCTCCATGGATATTTCTGGGTGGAGCAACCGCAAGCCACAATAATTAGCGCGCACCTTCTTGTACCGGTAAAGTATACTACCAGGTACATCGCAAATACATAGTCTAGTTACTATAAATAATAGTTGTATTAGTAGCGCTAGCCGGTGGTCATTCGTAAAAGAAAAAAATGAGTTCGTACGTGCAAGAACTAACTGGGCGGGAGCAATCTAAAGCACCGAACAAAGTATGTATGGTAGCACGGCAGCACATACACACAACTGCTACGTTTACGTGCTTGCTTAGGCACCACTTACTACAACTACTTACTACTGCTGTTGTTACAGGCGAACCACACACTCTGTCAGACAGCAATCTTGTAATCATAACCAGCACAGCAAGAAGCAGCTATAATATTAATAAGCATTGTCGAGAAAGTAAGAAGCTAAAACGACTTAGTCTGTGAGTGCTTGGTGAGTGGGCAAAATACAAAATACCCTGTCTGTCTGTCAGTCTGTCTGGATGGATGGATGCAAGGAAAAGAAAAAATGACCCGGTCCACCTCGTTAGTCGATCTTCACATTCGGCGCCGAGGCCTACGTCGAGGCCTACCAGATACTCTACCAGATACTCTTGGGACACGTGAGGTCCGATGTAGAACCTCTGGTTCGGAAGTCGGACGAAGATATCCGGTCCATCCTGTGGTTAGACGGCGTATGCAGCGAGCAGCGCACGGTAGAGGTGAGCCACCGCTTCCCAGACGGGCGACGCGTTTCCTCTCGTTTCAACGGCGGTGGCAGCTACATCGGAGAGAACAGACCGGACGATGGAGAGCGACCGTTTACATAAGGGACCGACTGAACAGGAAGGCGTCGCTAGCAGTGCAGCAGAGAGGCGCCAGCACTCGGGGAACAGGGGAACAGGGGCGCATCTCCCTGCACCTACTGCGGGCAGGCCGTAGAGGAATCTACTGGAGATTAGACTTTTTATGGGCTCTTATTCCGTGTCCCCACGGGAAATAAGTTCATGCCCGCTTCATGCTGGACCGCGCGGAACGCCTCGCGAGTGGGCATGCAGACCCACAGCCATGCGTCACGTGTCGCGCTGAATGACGGGCAAAAAACCGGCCTCGTCATTCGGCGGAGCTGGCTGAGGACCTTCCAAGGCTACGGCCGGGTAGAAGGCTGTGGTCGGCGGCAGCTCGAGAGTCCTGCAGTTCGCCGAACTCTTGGAGAAGGACGGCCTCCGGCTGGAGCAAGACGGTTACGTCACGACTGACTCCCATGATAATGCTTTTGATGAGATGCCGAGGACCCATGGGAGCAGCTCAACCTCCTCGTTCTTTTTGTACTCCCTATTCGGCGATGCTCTTGGCCTCCCCCTGGGGGCCTACCTCGACTTCCCCCGACCGAGGGAATGGCGGGCGGCAGCCGGTCACTACCGTGGCTTTTCGCCGTGCACGTCATTCGCCCGTAAGACATTGTGCTACGGTTTCGGAATCAAAGGATCTACACCCTACCTCATGTCCAAGAACTTCTGGCCGGCCTCGACTCCAAATGGAAGGACTGCCTGACGAGGCGGACTCTCGGGGTCCGTAGTCCGCCGGAAGAAGGTGAGGCGCTGCCTCCTTTTCCGACGGTGGCGCGAACCCGCGGGTCTCTAACGTGTTTGAGGCAGGGATTGTGCTGTCTCCTTCTCAGACGGCGGCGGGGGTAACACCAGCCGGGACATATGCGGCGCAGGAGAGTGGTCCGTTAGCAGCGGGAGTAACACCACAGGAAGGAGCGAAGGAGCAGCTATGGCGTCTGAAGGAGACTCGCGGGTAAGAGGCAGACCGAGCCAGGAGACGCTGCTTATGTAGCGCGGAGAACTTTCTCACGGCCGGAGACAGACGGGGATGTCACGGTGCCGGAACGCTTAAGCCCCCCCTGAGTCAGCCCACCGTTACCCAGCGACTGCGCCGGGACACTCGCCTTCGCCCCTGACACAGCCCAGCGTCACCCCAGCTACATCAATCAGCAACGACCGCGTATTTGCCCACTGGTGCAGTAAAGCATGGAGGTAGCAAAAGAGGCGGGCGAGGTCGACCGCGCGGGTCTGGAAGGGGATCACGAGCGGCGAGAACCACGAACCGGGGGAGAATATCTCGACCCGGCGGCGGCGAGACGCCTCCGGCCCCTGCCGAGGGAAGGGGTGGCGGTGGAGGGAGTAAACTTCGCAGGGAAGGAGGGGGCGGCGAGGGAGGAGGGCCAGCACCAAGTGTCGTACTGCATCTTCGCGCTTTCATTGCAAACGATCAGAGCGGCGCGACCTGCAGGGGTTGTATAGCAACGATTGCTCGGGGACACCAAGTGGTGGGATTACCCCGTGAACGTCAACATAGAATACATGGGCGGGGCGTGGTGAATTCAGGCAGGCGAGGCAAGGTGAGGCGCAGGCGCCGTTTCTCTGCGGCACAAGGGGATGCGCAGTTCACCATGGAAGACGGGAAGCGTTCGAAGTGGCAGTTCGAGCCAACCCTGGGCTGCGCGTTACGGCTGCGGGACTCGGAGGGAGACCTGACGATGGCGAGGGAGGGCGCCGCGATTGTCCCTGTTATCCCTGGGACTAAACGACGTTGGGGGTTGCACGAACGCTCGATGATATTCCCCTTGAAAACCTCCAACAGCGCTTCTTCACCGTCGTCAAAGTGCAGCCGAGATTAGCTACTGCCCACGGTAAGCTTATCACCCATGTGCTTCGCCTCCTCAATTACGCCCTGGGAGACCATCACCAAACCACAAATCGGAGACGCCGCACTCATTCCTGAGGTCGATCAAGATGTGGTACATCTTCCCGGCTCTACTGCACTCCCAGGATGGCCGAATGAAGCGGCGCGAGAGGTTTGCGTTTGTCAAACGCCATGACCTCCCCCTTCTGCTCCCGTGGTTAATGGAGTATAACCGTCGAACATCGACAACGCCGAGCGGCCAAGCCCGCGAAGCGACGGGCGCTGATGTGTTTTAAGAGGGTATCATCAGCATGCCGCAATCCAGAGGAGGTGGCTGTGGCAACACGCAGCCTCCTCGCGGGACCGCGTGCGCCGGGGAGGGAAGAAACGTGGGAACGAGTAAAAGCAAAGCTCCCGGAGGGGAAGACCAGACCTGCGTCTCCGAAGCAACAGCGGTAGCGGTGGCAGCAAGTTCCTCCGACCCGGAAGAAGGGAGTGGTCCCAACTGTCGCCCAGAGGAAGAATTAGACCACAGGTGGCCCTCGAGGCTATCAATCCTTGCAACGCGCCATCAAGCGTGGGAGACGACGGCCTGCGATTTTCGCACTTGCAGTCAATAATCAGGACTAGATTCGGGCGCAAAACATTCGGAGCTGGCATTGAATCCTGTTGGAGAATAATTTTCGACGATCCAAACGCCTTCCCGCCGGAATTCTGGCAGCTCTTCCTGCAATCAAACCTCACTGCCTCCGGCAAAAATGCCGCCCCGTCTGCGCAGGGATTACGTTGAGGCGTCTTCTTGCGGGCGGGACCATGCGGCAATGGTAACCACGGCCGGAGGAGACCAATCGCGAAGCAAGACCGTTTGAAATCGGAGTACGATGGGGAGTTGAACAGGTAGCACTACGCGTCAGGGTACACCACGAAAAAAAAAAATGGCTGATCCTCACCGATTGCTCCAACGCATTCAAGACAGTGAAACGGACTGCTTTGTTTGCGGAGGCAGCCATTTGCGTGCCTGCGCTTACATCGTTCGTGGCAACATGATACGGCAAGAGGTCTGACCCCGTGTTCTTTCAGATAGAATCGGGAAAAAGGCTCAACATCGAACTCTGCTCCAGTAGCGTACAGCAAGGACATTCCATGGGGCCGGAATTGTTCTGCATGCCGCTCCTACCGGTGCTGAAGCGAACCCAGGCGTCGAGCCAAGAGGTGTAGAGATGTCAGCATCGGAATGATGGAAATCCAACCACATGCTGTGGAAGTGATACCCTTCCTTTAGCGTGAGCTGTTCCACGTCGGCATTGCAATCAGCCCTAACAAAATGGTTGCCTTGCCTCCGAAGGGGTACGAACCTACGCCGGAACAAATCACCCTTCCTGAAGGTATTGACACCCGCATCGCCGAACGGGTTAGGGTAAATGTGGCTGGGGTGCTCGTCGGCACTGACGAATGCGCGATGGAGAGCGCAACAGAGATAGTCCAAAACAGCGGAACGGAGCGCAGCAACTCGCGTGGATGCTGCCGCGCGCGCCGGACAAGCAATCAGTCAACCTGATCGCCAACGGCTCTGTGGTGCAACGGACCGCTTACCTTGAACGCGTGATGGACCCAGAACTGTCCCTGTCCGCATGCCAAAAAGCAGATGGAAACGCCATGTGGATGCTGGAGAAACTGCTTGATCTCCCGGGGGCAGCAGAAAGATGGTTATCTTTCGAGGACGGGTACCCGACAAATCAATTGATCCTGGAATCCTACCAGCAGGCGCATGCGAGCCTGTCTACGGGGGCCGGGGGGGTTGGGCTGCTGTCGGCTGAAGCCCGGAGGATGTCACCATCGGTCGGAAGTTTGGCGGCGAGGGTGCCGGAGGTGCTTGCTGAACTGTCCGGCGCTATAGGGGACAAAGTGCGGAGGGAACTGCCCGCTGCAGACCTCGTTCGGCGCATTTAGAACAGCTTCAGCGACCTCCAAGATGTGTGTGGGGTTTCAGAGGAAGCCATGGCGAACATCGTGCCGGAAAGCTAGCGGAACAGAGTCTTTAGAGCAAAAGAGTAAGGTGCCTCAGGCCAATCAGTTGCGGGAGTGTTGCCGGCACACGACGCCAAAACTATCGGCTCCATCAAAGAGAAGCATAGACTGGGGAAGCTGATAAACCGAGTCAGTTATGAGAGGTACGTCGCTTCACGGAACCAGCTCCCCGAGACGACACCCCAACGAGGGACTGGCGACTCACAAGGACATATTGAGACGAGAGGTTTGGACAAGGCCCGGCAAATGAGTCAATCAGGACCGGGGGTTACCGCCTTCTTAAGAGCGAGGCCTGTCGACTCGGTCAGAATCATCCCAGCGTCAGAGCTCGTGACTGCGAGAAGGAGATTGTTGGAGATAGAGGTGTTCCTTGTGTCGAGATGCGTTGAGGCGGAGGCTAATACGTGGCATGCACGATTATGCTATCGATCGGGCGCGCAGGTGAACCAGCACCAACCCCTAGTTCACGCACTCTCCTGTACCTTTACGAGCATGTCATTCGTCACCAAAAGGAAAGCGGAGCTCCCTTCCGCAGAAAAACAGGGATTTCCGCATGGACACCGATGTTGGAGGACTCCGAGATGCTACGGCATCAGAGTGTCGCAACAAAGCGATACTACTCGACGTCACGCATGCGGACCCACAAGCGGCGGTCCACATGCGGACAGGCAGCGCTGACCCAGGCGGATCAGCCGCTTCCACATCCGAGGCGCGCAAGCGCAATCACTTCATTCGTCCGGGACAGGTGTCCTTCGACGAGCGCAGCTACGAACTCGCCACCCTCGCGGTGGAAAGCTTCGGACGCTTCGGGAAGGAAGGCAGAGACCTGATCGATCAGGTGACGGCCAGCATAGTCAGATCACCTCTGTGACCGCTCATGTCGATTTTTTTAGCAGAGTTAATAGATACAGGCTAACCCTGAGAGACCGCCAGACCGCGAGGGGAAGGGAGGAATAGGCCGGCGGACTGCGGCCAATGGGCTGGGGATGAAACGTTGATGAGGATCAATATAGACTATATCGGTAGTAGCTACAAGATGAAAATATGTGGGGAAGGAAACGGGGAAATGGTTGGCAGAGGGTCATAGGAGAGGTACCACTGCCTTTTAGGAAGGACGTTCGATTTATATCCGAACAGCATCAGCGCTATATTGTTGGAGGGCAATGATAATAGAGCGTAGGTGTCGTTCCGATATCATCAAAAATTCTTCCATAAAGCAGTGGTATCTCTCCTATGACCCTCTGCCAACCTTTTTACGTATTTCCTTCCCCCACATATTTTTATCTTAGCCACTGCTGATGTAGTCTATCCTAATCCTCATCAAGATTCCCCACCCCAAGCCATTGGCCACAGTTCTCCCGCTTCTTCCTCCCTTCCCCTCGCGGCTTGGCGATTCGTCAGAATTAGTCTACACCTGGTGTCGATGAACTCTGCGCGAAATCGCGACCTGAGTGGTCACAGACATGATTTGGAATAGGCGTTCCTTGCAGACGCCTTTCTGCGATAAGGACGATCCGTCCGTTTCTCCTACTATGCTTGCCGCTACCTGATCGATCAGCCTGATCGATCAGGTCGCTGCTTTCGTTGCCGAGACGCCCAAGGCTTTCCACCGCGAGGGTGGCGAGTTTGCAGCTGCGCTCGTCGAAGGACACCTGTCCCATACGAGCGTAGTGATTGCGCTTGCGCGCCTCGGATGTGGAAGCAGCTGATCCGTCTCGGTCAGCGCTGCCTGTCCGCATGTGGACTCCCGCTTATGGGTCCGCATACACGTGACGTCGAGTAGTATCGCTTTGTTGCGATATTCTGATGCCGTAGCATCTCGGAGTCCTCCCACCTCGGTCGCAATGTCCGCGCGGAAATATCTGTTTTTCTGTGGAAGGGAGCTCCGCTCTCCACTTGGCGACAAATGGACATGCTCTTAAAGGTCCAGGAGAGCGCGTGTACCAGGGGCCGGTGCTTATTCACCTGCGCGCCCGATCGATGAAATAATCATGCATGCCGCGTATTGGCCTCCGCTGCACCGCAGAAGGGTACCTTGCCGCCAGGAACTCCTCTGTCCCCGAGAACCTCCTTCCTGCTTTCACGAGCTTTGACGCTGGGATGATTCTGGCCGAGTCGACAGGCCTCGCCCTTAAGAAGGCGGTAGCCCCTGGTCCCGATTGACGCCTTTGCCAGGTCTTGGCGAAACCTCTCGTCTCCTTCGCTCCTTGTGAGTCGCCCGTACCTCCTCGCCTTTTGTGTATACATGCTTGTGACGCTTTTGCTGTGGTCCCCTTCAACTTCTGCTAGGCGCCCTTTGTCTCTCCGCGAACGATTGAAACCATTAGTTTGTCGTATCAAAATCATATTTGTTGCTGTATCTGGTAACTCGTACGCTTTTTTGTGGTGGTCTCTTTCAAGTTCATGTTGGGCACCCTTCCTTTGTATCTCCGCGAACGACCGAAAACAATTATTTTTCGTATCATATGATACTGTTAGAGATGCTGCTTGTCACTAACCATCATACCGAAGTATGTCATTACTTGATAACACTTGATAAAAAGTCATCCGGTATACATTGCGAGTTGCTCGTACGACAGACAGTTTTCAGTCAGGTAGTTGTCGGTTATCGATGCAGTACGTAACAAGCACAAGTCTCAGCAGTAATATATATCTTGGATTCATGACGTACACTGCAGTATATAGGGTAATCGTATCCGATACCTGGTACATATGTAGTACGTACTCGTACACGTTGAGAGGGACAGTCTAAGGTATTCTTCTTGGAACCGGTAGCAAGATATTAAGAGATACGAGTTGTTGCTGAAGTGAGAAGATAGGCTACGTAGGGTCATATGATCACGTACCCGTGAGATACGAGTTGTTAAACAACAAGGCTGTACAATCCTAGGATCTCGTATTGGGGTATTTTGCTTCTTGGTGTCATAGGTTGTTTTTTGTTTTTTATTCGTACCCAGGAATTATATCGGTTTGTACCGTTGTTCGAGGATCCATTTCAAGGGTCCTTTTCTTTGTTTGCAACGGATTTTGAGGGTCCTTGTCTTGGAGCTACGAGCGACGCACAGGCGCATCGCCCACATGTGCGCACTTCTTTTTTTCTCACCATCAGCTCTCGTCTGCTGAGCAAATTAATCATAAATCAACATATCGGCTTGGGGTCGCCGAACAACATCTTCTCTGCTAGAGCTCTCTGCTCTTACAGACTCACCTAACCGTGGCCTTCGTTTGCCTCAAACCATATATATAGGCTGCGTCTTCATCGGGTCATCCGAAAGCGAGCCTACGAGCGTACACCAGCTAAGAGCTGATACACGCCACAAGCCACCTCATATACTAAGAGAGTTCAATAGGTTATGAGCCTCGCACGCGTAAACGAGGAGAGCGGCAGCACGGATTCACGATCATCATCACTGAGGACGGCTGATCAAGAAATCTACTACTGCTGCTTGCGGGAGCTTCTTCTACATCTCTACGAGTACGACGAGGAGCATCAGACGGAGGACTGCGAGTACTTCGTTGGAAACGCACGGTGAGTGAGTGAGCATATCTAGAGGACCCTAAGCACTCAATCAGAGCAATTGATGCCAGGGCTGTGATCGAAGTACTCAAAGGAATTGAACGCCACCACATCACAGGTTGTATATACCAAATCAACCATCCACGCGCACGGGACCCTTCTTTGCATCGTCAAGGACCCCAAAACAAAACCTCGATATACTCGAGTAAACAGGTGCTGAACGTTGCCTCGACTCCAAATAAGCGGGTCGTTCTGAGCAACAGCGGTACAGAGGCAACTCTCGACAGTGCAAGCTACTGTCTGTTAATAGAGCTCTGACCTCTTGTTCAAGAACATCACGTGTAATCATCGTGTTTGACCGACCAAAGTTCGAGCCCAACGCACCTCTCGTTGACTGCGAGCCAAAGGCTTCACGTGTGATCATCGTGATAGACCGACCAAAATTGCCCAACGCACCTCGTTGAGAGTACGGGCCAAAGGCGTGACTTTTCAGAAAGGACTTGACAAACTCCAAGCGACAAGCTACAATAGGAGCACTCCCGGCAGTAGAGTAGCTGTCTGTTAAAGGAGACTATTATCATCAAGACGACTAGTAGTGAAAGCGAGCCTGCGAGCGTACACCAGTCAAGAGCTGATACACGCCACATGCCATCTCATTTATAAGAGGATTTAAGAGATACAACTGCCGTTACACTTTTGTGGCAGTCTCCTTCAATTATTATTGATGTTTATTCGTTTTTTTGTGTTTGGTTCTCAACTCTAAAATGACGCAGCCTGCACTTTGTCGGGTAGCAAGCAAAATGCCTCTGCTACTCTGTTAGCAGATAGTGCGATTCGATGCGAGTCGACAGGGGAAGAAAGGGGGCCGAAACCCTCTCGCGATAAAAGCAAAGGCGCATAACCGCAGTAATGGGGAGGGAGGAGAAGAGCCCGCTTGTTGTGGTGACCGCGGATCTGAGCCACGTCTAGGGGGGGAGATGGAAAAAAAAATTAAGAGGGTAAACTGGTGAGGTGGGAATAGGATAAATAAAAAGGAACAGTATAAACTAGAGGGAAGGGGGAAGGAGAAGGAAAAAGTCAGGAGATAAAGATAGGATAAGAGAGAGCTAAAAACAAAGTGACACGTACATGCCATCTACGTTGACAGAGTTGCCTTTAATTATTTTATGAAGCTCATTACCGGAGGAGGAGCTCGGAAAAAAAACAAACTGTTTTTGTCAAAAAAGCAAGGAAGGGAAAACCGATTTATAAGGAGCAAAAATCCCATGGCCGGCGTAGATATTATAAATGAAATAATACTGTAGTAGTGGTAAGCAAGAAGAAAATTCCGACGATTTTGGGTTAAGGAACCCCGTCATTCCAGAAAACGTTTTAGCCAAAAATCGGTATACCTTAATACCTCTTGCCGCAGCACACGATTTTGGGGTAAGGAGCCCCGCCATCCAGGAAATGTTTTCGCCAAAAAGCGGTATACCTTACTACCTCTTGCCGTAGCACACGAGTTTGGGTTATTGAGGAGCCCTGTGATTCAGAAAACGCTTTAGCCAAAAAGAGGTATACCTTAATACCTCTTGCCGTAGCACATGATTTTGGGGTAAGGAGCCCCGTCATTCCAGAAAACGTTTTCGCCAAAAAACGGTATACCTTAATACCTCTTATTGTAGCACACTAGTTTGGGTTAAGGAGCCCCGTCATTTCAGAAAATGATTTAGCCAAAAAAAGGTATACCTTAATACCTCTTATCGCAGCACACGATTTTGGGGTAAGGAGCCCCGTCATTTCAGAAAAACGTTTTAGCCAAAAAGTGGTATACCTTAGTGCATCTATCGTAGCGCGCATCTAATTATTTTATGCGTGGCTTGGGGATCCTGCCGCCGCGTTCGGCGCCGCACACGGACTGACCTCCCCAAAACATGTTATCCGCACACCCGACGGTCGGTATCACGGTCGGTATCTACCAATAGTCGATTCTCACCATGCACGGGTTGGGTCGGGTCGGGTCGGGTAGGGTCGGGTCGGGCTGCTGAGCTACTGTATGTAGTAGATAGCCATGCACCATACATGGTAAAAATATTGAACTGGAAGTCAGCGCTGACTGCTAGGTCTCAGTGAATTTGGCGTGTATCTCACTGAACCATGTAGCAGTCAGCGCTAGCCGCTAGCTCCTCAGAGATTACCATGGTGGTGTATGTCTACCAAACGGCCGGTGAAACATCTGCTTACATTGATTGGACCATTGTTGACGCTGTCTGTGGACGAGAAAATTAGCTTCCGCTCCAAAATACCAGGTATACCATATCAGTCAGTGGCGACATTATTTCCCTCACCCCACATTGTGAGGATTTTTTTACTTGCCTCTAAGAGCCAGCAGTGCTGCGGGAGAGGGTGCACCTTGTAGCCCACATAGTTTTCACCGGCGTGGTTCCTCAGCGGTGGCCAACTTGCTAAATATTTTAGTCACGGGGGTGGACAAGTCATCCCACTCTATCGAGCGAGGACTGCAGGAGATTTTAAGAATTTTCTGAGCCCCTAACAATGAGGAGCTGACTGAATATCTCATCCGAAAGATGACTTGGAAGGCGTTCGTTTTCGCAAGAGCCCGACCAACATTTCTATGCGCTACAGTATACTTACTTGATTGATGACTAACCGATAGTTTCATCCTTGAGGAGCTCAACCGCACTATAGAGGTCACAAACATTATAATAGTTAATCCGACAACTGCAACCCCTACCGCGCTATAGAGGGATAGCGGGATGACTCTGATTTCGCGGCTGGAACGCCGAAAACGAGGTGGAGGCAAAAATACAACACAGGTCCAGGAGGGGATGAAACTTACTTAAATAATCCATATAACATTGTTTGAGGGCAGTATGAATTGTTTTCCGCCGTTCGTTGAAGAAGGCGATATGCACCACACCCGCCAGTCGGTATCGCGGTCGGTACCACACGGTCGGTATTTACCGACGGCCGGTCATCCTCGGAGGAAACATGCGCTTGGTATTGTGTTTAGCGGCGGTGAGTTGGTTCAGCAGAGCCTACCACATCGGTACCTCCTTACTGCGAGTTGGCTGACATCACCGCTGGCACTTGTTGCTTGGGCGGTGGAACTCGTAGGAGACCCAACTTACTGACTTGGCTTACCGTCAGAGTCTCCGCCAATAAATAGCACATACAGTCGAGCAAAAAAACGCGGCATTCAGATGCGGAAACGACATAAAACACCGCAAAGTGCCGCCCGCAGCTAGCTGTAACTCACTGTCAACACAACTGTATTACCTGCCAATCAACTAATATCAACTAGTCGGCAAATAGTATTCGGCGTTCTCGCAGCCCTAGCCCTGGTACGAATCAATTACTAGGGTGTTGTTTGTTTTTGGGGCATTGTCTTGTGCTGAGCCTCCCACTTTCAGTGGCGCTCAGGCAGTATCCCCATCTCCCACCACAAGGAGTTTTCTTGTTCTAGAATGCTCATCAGGCGGTCGTTGACAGGGGACGAACATTCCTCGAAAAAGAAAAAAAAAATCGACGGTTGTTTCCTCCTTCATGTACTTAATGCGCCCCGTTCCGACATTATTTGTTTAATTTGGCGCCTCCAGACCACTTTTCGCGGGGTTTCCTAAGATTTTGGCGTTTTTTTTTTTTACGATTATGTGTCGTCGTCCCAAAACGACGGCCATCGTGTGTATATACGTTTACGACCATAACGACCGCACGCTTACCGCCCCACCAGGTGACAATTTCGCCGCAGCATGTATAGCCAAAGTGATAACTCCCCGTTCCTTCTAAGTCGCACAGGCTACTGCATGTATGTATTATTAGTATTGGACACAGGCTACGGCAGCGGGGGTATACCTTTTTGGGGGGGTATAGCCAAAGTGATAACTTCCCGTTCCTTCTAAGTCGCACAGGCTACTGCATGTATTATTAGTATTGGACACAGGCTACGGCAGCGGGGGTATACCTTTTTTGGGGGGTATACCTTTTTCCCGCTTGGGTCACTCGCCGGAGTGACTCTGTACCTCGCCGATCTAAAGCGTTTCGGTTCGTTTTGGTTTGACGCAACGTAGCCAACCATTCCATCATCGCGGCGTCGTATCGAACAAAAAAATAACAAGAAAAAAACGAAGAGTTTATGGCCGCAGAAAACAAAAAAGACGGGTCACTCGCGCGAGTGAGCCCGAGGGCCACCGCAAACAAACGCCCCCAAATGGTACCCCTTTCAGGCAAAAACACAACAAAAAAACGCGAAATGTTTTACGAGTAGTAAAAACAAAAAGTGCAAGTCCCGACGAACGAAAACCCATGTGCATGGCCTATATAGTAGGTATACACAAAACAAAGAACAAAAAAACATGTGTTGCGAAACAAGGATAGGGCATTATTAGGGCAATCCGGCGGCTTTCGGAGGTTGGGGAAGTCCCATCGTTTCAGAAAACGAAAAAAAAAAACGAAAAAAAGGGACTACCACTACTACTACTACTACTACTATACCTCTCTCGACGCGCTCGTGATTGTAATAGGATAGTCACGTTTGAGACCGAGGGACACTCTCGCGTGGGTCGGTCGCTACTTGCTACAACAACCCAGCTTCTTCATATATATGTATGTGGGCGTCTTGATTAAAAGGATGCCCTGTTTTCTTTGTTTTTTATTTCACGAAATACAGCAGCAAGCAGTAGTAAACCGGTACCGCTATCTATGCCATCGTGCGTGTGTTACGGACCTCTCCAAAAAAACTGATTTAGACCGGGAATAAAACTGCTATGATCCCGGATGAAACATCTCGTGGCCTAGGTATCGGGCAAAAAAAATGGCCTATTATTTATTTCTTTTCCGACGATTTTTGGGTTAAGGAGCCCCGTCATTCAGAAAACATTTTCGCCAAAAAAAGGTACAACTATACCGTAGTAGCACTCGTCGGAATTTTGTTGTTTTTTTTTTGCAAATTAGTTTTTGAAAATAAATACGAAAAATAGGCCATGGGGTTATTAATCCGGTTACCCTTTTCATCTTTCTTCACTAGAACAGCAGTATCGTTTTTGGGCTGGGGAATAGAGGTTCTCAGGATTAATAGGTTAAGAGCCCTAAAAAAAATGGGTGCACTTCTCCACTCGTTTCGTACGCCTTCTGGGTTTTGACTGATTGGAGCACTTCGATCGCACAAGCCCCAACGCCTTTTCTAATATATATTATACTCGTGTATATGTGTGTGAAGTCAGCTGGCTTACGTACGTGCCTACAATGTTTATGTACGCAGCACGTACTTCGTGTATATGATACGCAGTTACCAAAAACAGTGGGACACCTTTCTCGGAACATTTATGATGGGTCTTTTCCCGTTTTTCCGTTCCTGTTTGTGGAGCCACTGACTGCTGTGATGACTAATGTTAATGGTGGCACCGAACGGTTCTTTTTTACCATCGAGCGCACATACTACATTCCACTTATTGACATCGTACAACAACAGGGTACGAGATTGTATGTATGCAGATCATTAGATGTGTACGGTAATTCTTGTTTTCTAACCGTTTTTGAATTAGCAGCGCACTCACTCCCGACATGGTCAGGGTCAGGGTTAGTTCCACCCATGGTGAAACACACAATAAATAGTGTAGGACACCCCGCCATGGGGACAAACCTCTTGGATGAATACTATTAATAGTACTTTATTAGGATGATAACGTTTTGGGAGTTGGACATGGGTTAAGGCCACGAGGGGACCCAAACGACCATCCCCTGGTCCCCGGTTTTTCGGTAACTCTATTATTTAGATATTTTATCGGAACAATAAAACACATGGATGGCTAGGTTAACACGCTCCGTTTGGAGCTTCGGCCGGTTCGTGGAACACAGACTGTGTAGGATGATAACGTTTTGGGAGTTGGACATGGGTTAAGCCACATACCAGGTATGTTCTTTGTATTGTTTCCTGTTTGCTCTTTTTACTTTCCATCTTCGAAAGATCTGGACAACAAGCCGTGGTCACAGGTAGGTGTCGACCCTTCTCCTCCCCGGTTCTTGCCTTCAATTTTTATCGCGCATGGGGTTCAGCAATGCTCGTCGATTTTTCATCGAGCGTTTGTTGCTAACTCACGCTCTCGCGATTTTGGCAAGTCAATTTGTGCACGAGAAAATGTCCATACGGTAATACTATGCCAGATACCTGGTATGTACACTATACCCACGGGCGGGGTTTTACCTTCGAGCGTACGCCATATCCAGGTATACTACCTGGTGGTGCAGAGTTCTTTTTCATTGGTTTCTGTTAAGATATGGCCTCGAAAGGCCTGTAAGTATCCGAATTTGATATCATTTGGATGGGTTTCGCATGATAAGCTTGGCGTTTTATATTCGGGAAAGTTAGAAAGTAGATCGGAGGCACGTGCCTCCGATCTCAGAAGCTATCCCGGGCTCTGGTGGAAACGAATAAAGCTACATCTCTACGAAGGAACGAAAGTGAGTACTCTCCGAAGACCTGCTCAATTGGAAGACCTGCAGGGGGCACTCTGTGTCCCCCAACTTTAATTTAACATGTGGCGTCGATGGCAGGGCACTCTGTGTCCCCCACCTTTAATTTAACATTTTGAAGCGGCTTAAAACACGGTGAAAGAGCAGAGAACCCCGAGATCATTCCCGCCCTCGCCGTACCGTACCGTACAACGATGCACGCATACCTACATGGCACGATACGGTACGGTACGGTATGGTATGAACAGGAGGTTGTGGCGAATCTTCTCTGAGACCCCTCGCTCGAGTAGGTCTATTGTCTACTGCACCTCTCACCCAAAGACATTAAACACTGACTAAAATTGAGAGTGTAACAGTTACAGTAACCTCATGGACTAGGTAAGGGTCCGCAACGAGAACGTATCGAGTCATTCTACGGTAATCCCCCCCCCCCCCCCCCAACTTTTCTTCAACGAAACCGTCAGTTTCGAAAACCAACTCCCGGTCGTATCTCCTGAAACACGGTGTCCCTCGACACCCCGACGTCGTCGATCGTTAGACCTTTGCACACAAGAAAAATAACACGAGCTGGTCAGGCTGAAAAAGTATCATTTCACTTAACAAGGCCTATATCAAGAACCACGACGAATTGGGCCGTACTACACACATCCTTTTGATCAGCCAATCAACGCGCAGCTGCACAGTGAATTCCAGCCCACGGGAGTGTGTTGCCGCTCTATACTTTTTCTCATACGAGTATAAAGATAGACTTCATTTTTTAATAGCATCTATCCTCGTGTTGAGAGCAGCCATGAAACGTTCGTTAAAGGAAACCGCTGTTTTTTTTTTCGGGGGGGGGGTGGGGCAATATCGTAGAATCAGTCTATCGAAAATATTTTCAAGAAAGTGAAAATTCCGATAATTCCGGGTTAAGACAGAGTCCCGTCATTCACAAATATTTTCGGCCGGAAAATGCCACCCCCATTGCTTATCTGGTAGCACGTATCTAACCATGCCGTTTTTTTTTTCTCAAGGGATCAAGATTACCGCAGGAGGTCATTTTTTGGTTTTTTTTTTTTATTGCTGTGTGTGGCTGAATCGGGGTTACTCGCGTGGGAATGACCGCTCCCCCCCCCCCCTCCTCCCTTTATTCCTTGTTCGGTCGTGTAACTTTTCGCGCGCTGTTTTACGTTTTGCGAAAGATGTGAAAAATCCGCAATGGAACGGTATATCGTGACACGATGTGCCCAAAATATCGCCCAAGGTGCTTTAGTCAGTGAAGAACGGGGTCACCCGTAGCAAACAAGGGGGGTATATCATAACATCACTTTTCGCTAGGGTAGAGGTGCACCACTGTTTTTTGAAATACTACCCCTCAATTTCGGAGCTTAAGACACCCCCCCAAAACTGATTGGGTGAAGATTAAGACTGCTATCACACCGGATGGAAAATCCTATGGCCTAGGTATACAACAAGAACCATGTGAAAAAAAAACACACACACCATTTTCGACGATTTTGGGCTAAGGAGTGCCACCACTCAGAAACTATTTCAGACGAAAAATGCTACCTGTATCGTAGCACGCGCCTCCCCCTGCCGTACTTTTGTTCAAGACGGGGGTGGGGGGGGGGGCACCACGAAAAAAGAGGCGTTCGAATGATCCCGTTGAGATGCTTCCACGGTCGCATCGCTCGACACTTGTAGTAGTATAGGAGAAACATGGACCTACAGCAGGGACCGACTGCTGCTATGCAGGTGTTATAAGGCTTAGTTTGGGTAAGCTGTTGGTTAACCTTCAGTAAGTGTTAATACCCCACTAATTTCCTTAACAAATGGCGTCGTCGGCAGGACCATCGGTTTTTCGGGCCGTGGGTTCGATCCCCACCATCCACAATAATAAACTTTTCAGATTTTTTCCCCATGTCGAACTTGAAAAATACTCTCCCCGGTATCCCCAGGAAATGAAACCGCTTGGATATTGACAGGTCCGCCCGTATATCCGGCCGACCTGCTATCCCGCCGTTTCAGGGGGGGAGAGTGTGATAAGGCTTAGTTTGTATAAGCCATTGGTTAACCTTTTTTGCAAGTGGTCAAACGAACACTAATTAGGTCCCCACTAATTCCTTACCAGTGTGGTGCAGGGGTGCCTCTGGCTCTGTAATGGGCCACTCACACGACGGTTGCTTGGGTGTTACATGTCTGGTGTTAGTTTGCTCGCTGTCCCCCTCACCCCTTGTGACAGAAGGGGGGGCGGGGGGCGGAGCCGTTCGTTCAGGCAGAGGCGATAACGCCTGCCAGCTATAAAGGGGACAAGTGCTATAAATCATAACGCCCCCACGGGGTAGAGGGGATACCATAACGTTATGTCGAGAAAGAAAAAGGCTCTTGGTAGGAAATTCCTCCGAAGGTGTGTGCAGTCTTGCGCTTCTTACACGGTATTTCTTGAAATTTTTACCGACCATCCCCAAACCCCTCTCTTCTAGCTCGATCGAGGAGGCGTTCTTGTTTGTTGAGGGGGTGCGCTATCTGACGTATTATACGGTATTCTTCGAGAGTAATATATCGACCACCCCAAACCCCTCTTCTAGCTCGATCGAGGAGGCGTTCTTGTTTGCTGAGGGGGTGTGCTATCTGGCGTATTATGCGGTATTCCTCGAGAGTTGTAAATCGACCACCCCAAACCCCTCTTCTAGCTCGATTGAGGAGGCGTGCTTGTTTGTTGAGGGGGTGTGCTATCTGGCGTAGTATACGGTATTCCTCGAGAGCAATATATCGCCCACCCCAAACCCCTCTTCTAGCTCGATCGAGGAGGCTTTCTTGTTCAAGAAAAAAAACGCGTGCTACGATAAAGGTAGTAATTTTCGTCTTAAATAATTTCTGAATGACGGGGATCCTTAGACCAAAATCGTCTGAAATATGTCAAATTTTTGCGTGCTTCTCGTCGTGTACCTAATGTCATGGTATTTTTCATTGGGTAGCAGTTTTAATTTTCTCCAAAATCAGTATTTTGGGACAGGTCGTGGGTTGTTCGTAGTGTTCTGAGGGTCTTCGTTGGGTTTTGGGGCGGTTCTGTCCATTATTTTTTTTCTTTTTGTCCTGCCGAACCCCCTGCTCAGTGCCGGGCCAGGGTTCGGGTAAAACGCCGCTATCTGAGGCACAGGGCTGTCGCTTTTTCGTCATTGTTCAATTTCGGCCTGCCGACGCCCTCCTCAGCCCAGAGCCGGGGGGCGTTCGCGCGCGAAACGTGGTACAGGGCTATGTACGGGTCTGTGTGTCATCTTCTATCTTTGGTGTATTGTTTTTGTTCTACTTTGTTTTTTTCGACTAAACACTTCCCCCCCTAGCGGGGCTGTAGGTGTTGCCACCTTCCATCCCGGGTATTTTGTCGTTTCCTCGTCTAACCCCCCGCCATGCCGATGGTCCGCGGGAGGTTTTTCACATGACTTCTCCGTTGTGTTAGCGCCTGTGTTCCCTCCATATCGACGAGGGCTCGCCTCGCCATAGTACCTTTTCTGTGATTGGTTGGCCGTAGAGCCTTTCCTCCCCCCCCGCCACACCGGCGGTATGCGGCAGGTTCTATAGCCTTTTGTGCCCCCCCCCGCCACACCGGCGGCACGCGGCAGGTTTTTGATGGGTGACGTTTGCCTTGTTGTAGCGTCTGCGTTTCCTTCAACTGCTTTTCTTCGCGTGTTCCTGGCTTCATAGCCGGACTGTTAGAGGTGTGGGAGTGGGTTTTGAGGAGCCGCATCTTCGACTCATGGTCTAGTTCGTAAAACCGGTGTTTCCCCGAATCTCCCATATTTCTGCATATGCGTCTCATCAGGGTGGGCTAGTGTTAAGATACGGCCTCGAAAGGCCTGTAATTATCCGAATTTGATATCATTTGGATTGGTTTCGTATGATAAGGTTGGCGTTTTATATTCGGGAAAGTTAAGTAATAGATCGGAGACACGTGCCTCCGATCTCAGAAGCCATCCGGGGCTCTGGTGGAATCGAATAAAGCAACGTCTCTACGAAGGCAAAGAAAGTGAGTACTCTCCGAGGACCTGCTCAATTGGCAGACCTGCAGGGGGCACCCTGTGCCACCCCTATAACCTAACAAACGGCGTCGTCGACAGATCATGGGGTTTTGGGGTCGTGGGTTCAAGTCCCACATCCACCATAGCTTACCCAAACTAAGCCTTATCACACTCTCTCCCCCTGAAACGGCGGGATAGCAGGTCGGCCGGATATACGGGGGGGACCTGTCAATATGTCCAAGCCGTTTCATTTCCTGGGTTTACCGGGGAGAGTGTTTTTCAAGTTCGACACGGGGAAAGTCTGAAAAAGTTTATTGTGGTGGATGTGGGATTTGAACCCAAGACCCAAAAAACCCATGGTCTGTCGACGACGCCATTTGGTAAGGTATTAGTGGGGTATTAGTCCGTTTGACTTCTTGCAAAAGGTTAACCAATAGCTTATACAAACTAAGCCCTATCACACTCTTCCCCCCTGAAACGGCGGGATAGCAGGCCGGCCGGATATACGGGGGGACTTGTCAATATATCCAAGCCGTTTCGTTTCCCGGGTATACCGGGGAGAGTATTTTTCAAGTTCGACACGGGGAAAGTCTGAAAAAGTTTATTATGGTGGATGCGGGATTTGAACCCACGACCAAAAAAACCCATGGTCTGTCGACGACGCCATTTAGTTAAGTTATTAGTGGGGTATTAGTCCGTTTGATCACTTGAAAAAGGTTAACCAATAGCTTACCCAAACTAAGCCCTATAACATTGTGTGGTGAGCTAGAGCTTTATTTTTCCCCATCCGCCGGAGGATTAAAAAAAAAAAAAAACTGTTGTTGTTGTTGTTTTTGCTGTTGTTGTTGTTGTTGTTGTTGTTGTTATTGTTGTTGTTGTTGTTGTTGTTGTTGTTGTTGTTGTTGTTGTTGTTGTTGTTGTTGTTGTTGTTGTGGTTGTTGTGGTTGTTGTTGTTATTGTTGTTGTGGTTGTTGTGGTTGTTGTTGCTGTTGTTGTTGTTGTTGCTGTTGTTGTTGTTATTTTTATTGTTGTTGTTATTGTTGTTGTCATTGTTGTTGTTGTTGCTGTTATAACATAAGCTCCCAAATTGAGCAAACCTTGGAAAATAAAGCGGTGCACCTTCATCGTAGCACGCGTTGGAAGAGACCGCTTAGCCCAGGCAATTCAGTACCGGAAACGCTTGATCAATGGAGTGACGAGGAGCGCGGTGTTTGATAATGGCAGCGAAGACCGCAGGAATAAAGTCCAGCACAAACATAATAAGCGTTCGACCTCAAAGTCGGCTCGAAAACACCGCGAACGAGCAAAACCCTGGGGTCATTCCCGCGCTCGCTGTACTTCTCGGGAGCCGTCGACGCTCCCCCCCAATCCCCTCTTGGTCGATCGACGAAGCGCTCTTGCCAGAAATATTGTCAGACAGCCAGCCAGAGAAAAAATGATGCTAGAGGAAATATGTCGGGGTTGACCATCGAGTTCAAACAAATACTGAGGGTAACACCACAAGGCGTATCGCCTCTATGGCGATATGAAGCCGGTTTTAGCCTTTGAGAGCTCCTGCGTACAGCAAGTGGGCTAAGGTAATCATGTTCCAGCGTGCAAACTGCCTCGACAAAAATGGAATCCCCGTGTCAGGGGGGTCGAACCCCAGCGCGCTGAAAGTGCCCAACGGGCGAAGGCCGGCCTGTGTGTCGGGAGGGGGACGGGGGGGGGGGGGGGGCGGGAGGGGATTCTCATTTGTTGCTTGCCCTTGTCATTCGGCCATTGGGACCACGCATCTCTTTCGAGGCGCAGCACCGTTCCTGCTCCTAACAGGTAATAGAGACACCTCCAACATTTTGGCGCTCACAGTACCTTTCTTCCATATACTACACTCACTCGTAAGAACGTCTTGCGTTGTCTTATCTCCTTCCTCTTTGGGCCCCTCTATCGCCGTTTGTGGCCACCACATGTCGACGGGGGGGGGGGATACTCGACCAGATGATATATTACAGGGTTTTTTTCGCGGGGGCGCATGATCCGGACGTTTAACACAGACCTCCGGCGGGGTCCAAGGTACGGCGCCAGCTCAACCACGGCCGGCCCGTTTGGGGCCAAGAACAGGAGCTTCCAGCACGTCAGCGTTCGGCGTCGAAACCCTTAACGCTATAACGCCGTATCTGACGGAGGCTACTGGGGGAGGGAGGGGGATAATTGCGTGCATAGCCGTAGTCGCATGAGCATAGCTATTAGACCCTCAAATCTCTACTATGCCGGGGCGGAGCACGTCGGGTTTTCACGGACCGGGGAGGCATCGCGTGCACCAAGCGTGAAGCCCCGTGAGGTCGGTTCGGCGGGTCAAACGAAGGGTGAACTGCATGTCCTACGATATAGAACCACTTACTTGTGAGGCGGCGGACTTTACGACACCTTGTGCGTGCTTTCTCTTTGCCGTATCGCAGGTTCGAACGAAGCCATTTTTTTTTTTTTTTTTTCTGTCCGAGGTTGCCGTAGGTGGCTTTAGTTTAAGCAGTTTTTTTTTTACGCCTCGTTTTTGTCGTGTGTGTTAAGCGTTTGTAAAATGTCGGTTCCGCGGTGACCACCGATTTTTTACTGTTTGCCACGTTCCGCCAACTAAAAAATGTTTTAGGATCGGTTATGAACAGGGAGGCGTAAGATCGGTAGCCTTGGTTTTCTGGTATAGTCACTTTCCAGAGACAGAAATGAACATGCTAAAGGGGGTGGGGGTGGGGTTAGCCACATTTTCGCTCCTTGTGAAAGCGTAAGCTCCCGAATCGAGGAACCTCAAAAAAAAAGTGGTGTACCTCGATAGCAGCACGCGTCTGTTAGCGCCCCCGAATCCCTCCCTACACTAACTTCAAGTAACTTTGTCCCCAAAAATGGTTTCCAGTCGTAAAGGGGCTAAGGAGCATCGCCATTCAGAAACGGTCTTAGGTAAAAAGTGGTATACCTTAATAGCCTCCATATCGTAGAACGCGTCGGAAGGCGTGTATTATAAAAATTAAAATACACTCCAGCTGTGAGATCGAAGATCTTGTCGAAACTCATCTTTGCGAGCTGTGTGTGATACTCCGATCGCGCGTATTACGGGTTGTGTGCCCTCATTAAGGATATAGGTCGGCGACTCCCCTTGCAACTACAGTGTAGCTAGCAAGGTCAACAAGGTGATGTTAGTCAGTCTGTGCGCGGAAACAATAAAACCCGTTTTTGAGGGGGACAAAATCTGACGGCTGTGGAAGGAAATGCATCAGTTTATCAAGTGTATCCTGTAAGTCGTATAACCGGTGAGGGGAGGGCGGAGTATTCGAAGAGGTGGGGGGGGTTGGCCCGGGGGGCGGGATTCCAACAGCTTTAGGTCGCATAGATCAGATGTAGGGGCTTGCTATACGGGTGGTGCTAGGTCTAGGCGATGGTGCGGGTGGTGGGGAAGGAGGGAGCGTTGGGGGCGGAGGGGGGGGGGGGGGGGGTTGAATTGGAGCTATGTACGGCATGGATGGCTAGAAATATATTGAGGTGATATCAACTGCCTCGCAGTATTTATTGCTCTGGCATATTTTGATTTTAGGTGGGGCGTTTGAACAAGAGGGAGGAGGGGAAGGGGGAGGGGAACGGAAATGAAGTGGAGCTACGGCACGTGTGGCTAGAAAGATAATGAGGTGATATCAGCTGGCTGGTAGTGTTTACTACTCTGGCAGATTTTGATTTTAGGTTGGGCGTTTGAACAAGAGGGATCGGGGGGGGTCGGGGGGACAACTCAATATGTGCGCGGAAACTATAAATATTTTAAGGGGACAAATCTGACGGTTGTAGAAGGAATGCATCAGTTTATATCACCTGCCTCGTATTGTTTTTTATTCTAGCAAATTTGATGGTAGGTGTGGTATGCAATAAATCTTTAGGTGTGGTATACAATGTGTTATAGCTTCGTGTTGTGTTATTATACATGGATCGCAAGATGGAACATTTCAATGGATAGGTGTAACCATGTACGAAGTTACCATGATTTTACCGTGCCGATGTGGGGCTCTGAGGTCGCTAGTTATAAGACAGAGATACGTATTGCAAAACACAACACGCGAGGTGATGTGGTCACGCAACAATGTCACCACCATTGAGTACGAGGGGGGGAGAAGTGCAAATCGTCAGTGTTTTGAAAGGAACGCTTGATGCACCCGCGCTCAATTACGTTTACTTCGTTAGGCATATGCTACTTCGTTTGGCAGAGGTTGGAAGGCGACCATGCTTATTATGATACATAAACCCTGGGATGAAATTTTTCAGGATCGTCTAGATAGATGGCTATACGATGGTGTCACCTGAGCCAATAAACAACGATTGGGGACTTTACTCAGTCATTTGGGTAGGACGCGTGCTACTGTACGGGTGCACCACTTTTTTTCTGAGGTTCCTCAATTTCAAAGCTTAAGACATATATTAACCCCAAAATTGATTCGCAGGGGAAAAATAAACCTGCTCCATCGCGGATGAAAAACCCCATGTCCTAGGTATGTACACAAAAATAATCACGCAAAAAAATGGCCTATTATATTTTTTTTTTCCGGCGATTTTGGGTTAAAGGAGCCCCGCCATTCAAAAAACAAAATTGCCAAGAAAAATGTATACCTCTATCGTAGCACGCGTCTACAGTATACTGGTATGTGACACAAACACATATATACAGTTTCCGCGCACAAACTGACTAACATCATCACCCTGTTGACCCTGATAGCTACACTGTAGTTGCAAGGGGAGTCGCCGACCTATATCCTTAATGAGGACACACAACCAACCCGTAATACGCGCGATCGGAGTATCACACACAGCTTGCAAAGATGAGTTTCGACAAAATCCTCGACCTCACAGCTGGAGTGTTTTTCAATTTTACAAAATATACACATCATGTCATGACATTAACATGATGATATGATGATATGATGATATGATGGTATGAGATGATATGATGACATGATGATAATATGACACGATGATATGATGATATGATAGCATGATGATATGATACCATGATGATATGATGGTATGATGATATGATAACATGATGCAGATGGTATGATGATATGATGATACGATGATATGGTGATACGATGATACGATGATACGATGATACGATGATGATATGATGATATGATGATACAGGCTACATACGGCAAAAAAAGTGCACATTGGTTTTATTGCGGCTCCATTCTTGATGTTATTGAGCTCTTCCATACCTCACCCTTCCATACCTCACCCAAGCGCGTTAATAACAAACAGTGAACTGAAAGTGCGACCCGATGCCAAATCAATGGCCTAAAAACAAAAAAAGCGTCCATATTGCAGAACGAGAATGGCACCTTCCAACAACTTGGGGATACAAGGAACTCCATCATTAAAGAACAAAGAAAGTACACAAAAGTGCCAACTCTATGGTATGATAGCACACACGACATCTATGGATGTACGTCTATAATTTCGTCGTGATATTACCTTTTTCCGCCTTTCGCCCGACCTCCGACTACACAACACATCATACACTAGTGATAATCGTCGTAGTAGTAGTAGTAGTAGTAGTAGTAGTAGTAGTAGTAGCAGTAGTAGTAGCTAGTAGCAGTAGTAGTAGTAGTAGCAGTAGTAGTAGTAGTAGTAGTAGTAGTAGTAGTAGTAGTAGTAGTAGTAGTAGTAGTAGTAGTAGTAGTAGTAGTAGTAGTAGTAGTAGTAGTAGTAGTAGTAGTAGTAGTAGTAGTAGTAGTAGTAGTAGTAGCAGTAGCAGTAGCAGTAGTAGTAGTAGTAGTAGTAGTAGTAGTAGTAGTAGTAGTAGTAGTAGTAGTAGTAGTAGTAGTAGTAGTAGTAGTAGTAGTAGCAGTAGCAGTAGTAGTAGTAGTGGTAGTAGTAGTAGTAGTAGTAGTAGTAGTAGTGGTAGTAGTGGTAGTAGTAGTAGTAGTAGTAGTAGTAGTAGTAGTAGTAGTAGTAGTAGTAGTAGTAGTAGTAGTAGTAGTAGTAGTAGTAGTAGTAGTAGTAGTAGTAGTAGTAGTAGTAGTAGTAGTAGTAGTAGTAGTAGTAGTAGTAGTGGTAGTAGTTAGTAGCGGCACCGCCAGGCCGCGGAAGGCCGAGAGTGGAGCTCGGGAGTCGCGGCTGTTTTATTATGGGGGTGTCATAACTAGCTATTAATATTATGATAGTTATAATCTAATAAGTAAGGATATGGCCCCTCCAAATAAATAAACCGTGTGCACTGCATAACAACGAACACGGGTGTGTGTGCCGAATTACGATGTCGTTGGGTAGAAAAAGAACGGGTTTTTGTCTAAGACAACACCCACGCTGCATAATGTACGCTGTGCATGCGCGATGGATATTAACCGCCCTCTCACCGTGTACGCACGCACATGCTTCAAATGTTTTCGCGTCGTTAGTTAGCTCATTCATCGCACTCGCTCGGTCGTCATTATTATAAGTAGTATTATCACGCTTGCACGTACAAGCTGCTGCGTGATACATGGACTGTGCATACATGTTCCACCATCTCTTTGTAGGATATGACGGATGGACGGGGGACGGGTTATACAGCAGATCATCTAAAAAATGATTTGAAGCCTCCTGGCTTATGCGGACGGTATTATTATACCGTGGTCAGCAGGGAGAGACTCGCCATACAGCATCATGCTGCAGTAAAAAAACTACAACTGCTGCTGCTGCTGCTGCTGCTGCAATTTCTTGTGGTACCACTTTCCGCCACTTTTGCCCGACCACTCACTACACACAGCACAACAAAACACATATAATTATTATCATTTTTGTTTTGCCACCCAGTTTGTTTAAACGCCCCACTTAAAATCGAAATCGGCCAGAGTAATAAACACCTCTACGCAGTTGATATCACGTCATTCTCTTTCTAACCATCGATGACGTAGTTTTCATTCTCCCCCCCCCCCCTCCCCCTCAACCCCCCCCCCTCCAACGCCCCATCCTTTCCCACCACCCGCACGATCACCTAGACCTAGCACCATGCGTATAACAAGCCCCTACATATCTTTGATCTCACAGCCGGAGTGTATTACAATAATATAAGTGACCTCAACCTCCTAAAAACCCTCCCCCCCCCCCCTCTCCCTCCCTCCTTTTCTTTTTTTTAATTTTAATTTTTACTTTTTTCTCGCTCTCCCTTGCTCAAACGCCCCACCTAAAAATATCGAAATCCGCCAGAGAGAGTAATAAACGCTTCACGCACTGGATATCACCTCATTATCTTCTAGAGCCATCCATGCCGCTGCTTTTCCCCCCCACCCGCCCCCCTCCCCCCCCCCGCCCCGAACGCCCCCTCCTTCCCCACCACCCGCACCATCGCCTAGACCTAGCACCACACGTATAGCAAGCCCCTACATATATGCCACCTAAATCCCTTCCCACCTCCCCCCCCCCCATCCCCCACCTCCCCACTCCCCCCACCCCATCCCACCCCCACCCCCTCGAACACTCCGCCCTCTACTCACTGATTGTACGACTCACAGGATGCACATGATAAACTGGTGCATTCTTTCCAAAACCGTCACATTTATACCCTTAAAAGAATGTATAGTTTCCACGCACAGATTGAGCTGCCCCACCCGCCCCACCCCCGCCACAACACCCCCCCCCCCATGATAGTTTCCACGCACAAATTGAGCTGCACCGCCTGTCCCCCCCCCTCCCCCCCCGCTTCCCTCCCCCCCCCCCCTCCAACCCCGCTCCCTTTTGATCGAAACCAGGCCCCCACGCCCTTCAAAACTCCGCCCTCCCCTCACCGGTTGTTCGACTCACAGGATTCACTTGATAAACGGATACATTTCCTTCCACAGCTGTCAGATTTTGTCCCCCTCAGAAACGGGTTTTATAGTTTCCGCGCACAGACTGCCTAACATCACCCTGTTGACCCTGATAGCTACACTGTAGTTGCAAGGGGAGCCGCCGACCTATATCCTTAATGAAGACACGACCTATTATGTCCTTAATGAAGACACACAACCCGCGATCGGAGTATCACACACAGCTTGCAAAGATGAGTTTCGACAAAATCTTCGATCTCACAGCTGGAGTGTATTTTTATTTTTGATAATAATTATTAACTGATGAATAACATATTAACGACGACGCCAACAAATTTTCTTACTTGTTGTTGATGAGATTTCCACCGCGGGTTTTTTCCCCTCTCGCAAGGAGCTTACGAGCCTACCTAACGATCTGCCACCCGGCCACATTATTATTGATGGATTGTTAGGTCTGCAATGTCAGGAAGAAAGACTCGTGCCGCCGATTACTGTACAAATCCCTGGCATTAGCAGGGGAGTCACCGACCTGTATCCTTGACAAAGGTACACACCCCGCAATACGCGCGATCGAAGTATCACTCGCAGCTTGCAAAGCTGTTAGTTTTGATAAAAACAATCATTTTTGGTCAATCTCACAGAGCGGAAGTAAGTGTATTAATTTTTTTGAATATATATACAGATACGAGGTAACTGCTGCTGCCTAGTTCGTTGTAGTAACTTGTAGTGCCGCTACGTACTATGCGCATTTAATTACTGCAGTGTGGTTGTTGCTTCTGCTTGCTGATGCTGCTGCTTGCTGATGCTCCTTGCTGCTGATAAAACTACTTATTATCATTGTAATACCACCGCCGCTGCGCGTGATGCTATAACATCTATGTACGTATATGTGAATTTTTCATTTTTTTTTGTATCAATGGATGCTCTCGGATGGATGCAGACACAACTAATAGGTGGTTGCCTTTTGCTCCGATCGGCTCGATGCTAAAAGCGACCACACGGGTATGTATGATAGATGAGGTTGGGCACTTAGTGAGTGATTTGTCAATGTTATCCCGCAACAGATTTATCTGCCTGTTATCGGACTTGTTTTATGCATACCTAGAGATGCGCATATAATAGGGCTACTACTCAGGGGGGCAAGAGAAGGACTGGTTGGTGCACCTGAAAAGAAGGATATGTCGGACTTTGGAATGAATTTCGAAGGGTGGCGAAAGGCTGCTCAGAAGGCCGGCAGGTTGTTTCGACGGGTAGAGGAGGGAGCCGAGTTCTTCATGCGGAAATGGCATGAGGCGGAGAGACGCAGAGCTGCAGAGCGACACGCAAAGGCCGTGGCAGCGCCATCCACCGTCGGCATCTCTACAAGGCCGGAGGGAGGGGGGGAGGGGGGAGCGGGGGAGGGGGGAGCGGGGGAGGGGGGAGGGGAGGAGGGGGGAGCGGGGGAGGGGGGGAGGGCGGAGGGGGAGAGTGGGGACGGGGGGACAGTGGAGGGGGGGGGGGCGGAGGGGGAGAGGGGGGAGGGGGGAGGGGGGAAGGGGGGACAGGGGAGGAGGGGGGAGAGGGGGGGCGTCCTGCCCAAGAGACTGAAGTCTGGGTCTGGCCATCATCGTCTTGAAGTTTTTGGGGCTTCCAATGGCCGTCACAAGCTAGCGTAGCGCCGCCCTGACTTCTTCACCTTGTTTCGTTCTCTCCCCAGTGCCATTGATGCACTTGATACCCTCTATGAGCCCAATGCCGTCTTTAGTTAGTTCCTAGGGTCTGCTAGTGTGACGAATTATCTCTTTTCCTTTCATTGCTTCTTTTTCTTGTCTTTTATTGTCTTTTCTTTTATTTCCTTTCCTTTTTCGCGTTCTTTTTCTTTCCTTTCCTTTTCTTCTCTTTTCTTTTCTGTCCTTTGCTTTTCTTTCCTTTCCTTTGTTTCTTTTTTTTCCAATTGACTCGAGTCTGACATGCATATGCGCAGTGATAGGTACTACATGTAATATATACGTGTGGTAGTTTTTCCTAGGTGGCAAGCGGTACAGTCGGTTTTTCAGGCGCGAGTAGTGAGACGTATGCACCAGTATGGACCTGGCACATCGTAGACTGACTCCCGATTTCACTTTTATATGTTTCTGGTGGAGGCACATGAATTGCGTCAGCTATGATATATGCGTGTACCACCTTTGTTTGGTGCGTTTGTGTCTTTTCTCTGGGGTATTCCCCAGCTCCAGAGTGACTGGAGCCTTTCCTGTGACCATGGACTTGATTATTATGCGAGTTAATGTGAGAACGAAACAATAATGAGGCATCATCATGCACACCTACTTACCAATATCTTACTTCTCATCTCGCACTCGTGTGCAAAAAGGTTGACTTATTGTTTGAATTGTGCGGTCTGCCAAAGAACAAGGGTGAAAAGGTGACCGCTTCGGGGCGAAAAAAAAAAAAGTATACACCCTTAGACTATAGTATAGCGACCCTTGTTGGTGAACATGAGCCATGCACCCCTACCCAAAGTTAACTGCTCACTGAATTTTACACGTACGTACACACCCTGATCCCACCATCTATCTATGATGCTCGGGCTAGATTAGGGCTTAGGCTTCTGGTCTGGTTGGTTGTTTTTGCCCTAGCATAGATGCCGTTCCGATGTAGTAAGTCGAATATCCTTCCACAAAGCAGTATTACACGAGTAGATATAGTGTCTACGAAGTCGAATAATCCCTCCATAAAGCAGTGGGTGGTATCTTCTGCCAACCATTTCCCCATTTCCTGTCCCCACATAATTTCTCCTTTTATCTGCTACTACTACTTTTCCCCTTTGCTTACATATGTTTTAGCTATTAGTCTACCTTAATCCTCATCAACATTATTACCACCCCACGCCAGTGGCCGAACCCCCCCCCTGATTCTTCCTCCCGTCCCCTCGCGGTCTGGCCGTCCCTCAGAGATAGTCTACATCGATGAACTCGGCGCGAAATCGCGACCTGAGTGGTCACAAGAGATTATTGGGAATAGACGCTCCTTGCAGACGCATTTCCGCGATAGGGACGATGCGTCCGTCCCTCCGACGACGCTCGCCGCTACCTGATCGATCAGGTCGCTGCCTTCTTTACCGAGGCGCCCAAAGCTTTCCGCCGCGAGGGTGGCGAGTTTGTTAACTATCGTGAATGGTGGGATTCGAACCCACGACCCAAAAAAAACATGGTCTGTCGACGACGCCATTTGTTAAGGAGTTAGTGGGGGATTATTAGTCCGTTTGACCACTTGCAAAAAAAAAGGTTAAACGACAATGGTGAATAATAGCTTACCCAAACCAAGCCTTATTACAGGAAGGTGTATATTATTATAACAATTGGTTTATATTACAAGTTTCCCCTTCGGACGTGGGGTGGGGTCAACGCAAGAAAGTGTCGTGGTTTTCAACTATTAATGTCATTGTTTAGTGGAAGCAGAGTAGAATGATGCATAGAGTTCTTGGGTTGGTATATAATATGTGAATGGCTGGGGTTTTTCGGAAATGAAGGCAGGGACGACCCTGAGAATGTAATGTTTATTTAGGGGAAATAATGTTGTATACTTGTACGATTGCAGCAGCAATTTCGATGTGGCCGGCGTAAGTGTTTGTTTGGGTGTGAGATAATTTGGAGGTAGTCTTGAAGGTTGTGGTAAGTGCGTGGGGCGCTCCCAAGCATGTGGATTGGTTCGTTCCCGAAGTCGTTGGTTATGTGCATAATGTATTGTTATGAGGAGGAATGGCGCCGTGAAGATGGCAGATAGTTGTGCTGAAGTGACAGCGTATGAAAGGAAGGTTGGTCGATAGAAGAGCGGACTGAACTTGGGCAATCTGAGTCCTGTAGCTGGGGTTATGAACGGCTCGAAGACGCAATTAGCCACGTGAGGTACACCGTTCATTAAACGTTCAGGGCGCACTAGACACACGACGTTGGCACTGCACGCGGTTCGGCTTAGTACGACGTATACCTGACCATGGCAGAAGACGTCATCTCGAAGGTCGAGACCGACTTCAGACAAAGTTTGACCTTGGCTTTTGTTGGCGGTAATTGCGTAGCAAACGCGTAGAGGGAAATTGTCTGCGATGGAATGTGATTCCTTTGAACCCGCGACTTTAACGTCGAAAAGGATTCGTGGTGTTTGTGATGAGGGGCGGGAATCTGGAGCTATGACCTCAACGTCAACAATGAGTGCGGATACGGCTCGCACAACGCCTTTTTTACCGTTAACGATGCCGGTGTAAAAGTTGACGTTGCGCATGAACAAGACGACGCAGCCAACCTTGAGGCACAGGTTGTGTGGAGGTGTTGATTGTCTTCATGAACATGACGGTTATGATCCATCTTATATCATGGGGTCCCGTATGTTGGTAAGGGATTCATGTATAAGGTGTAAGGGGATTGTTTGGCTGGATGTTTCCCGGCATGATTTACCATGAGCTGTCACTCGTAGTTTTGCTCCATATGAGACCGAGTCAGGCTCGACGGCTGGATAATATAAGAGTTCTGTGTCACCGTCTGGAGTCATCATCACGCCTTCCCGCGCCAGCTACGCGTACACCTTTAGAGATCTATCAACAGGAGGGAATCCAGGGACGTAGACAGCTTGTAGGAATTCCTCAGGTGATGTAACTTCAGCTATGTCGTTCGGATTGGACTTGATTATAGAATTTGAACTTAACAGAGATCGGGTGGTGTTCTGTAAAAGAGGTTGAGTATGTACCACAGCCGTTAGTTTCGTCAAAATGCTGACATTTGTAGGATCGAGTATGCCACGGTCAGCGAATAACGTGGGGTCAGAGCGGTGAGTAGGTCCGGGTGCACAAAGCCGATAAGGTGTCAACATTGGAAGTCTGTAACTCCTTCAACCGTGCTTGTGGATGGGTGAGAGTCGCTGGTTGCGGTGTGGGCGTGGTAGTGGTGGTGGTGGTGGTGTGGTGCAGACTCGAGCTACGACAGCAGGTAGCATTTTTTTTCATGCGAAACGTTTTCCGAATGACGGGGCACCTTAACCCTTTTACAACTGGAAACCCGTTTTTGGGGACAAAATTACTTGGATTCAGTATAGGGAGGGGTTCGGGGACTCTAAAGGGGTTAACCCAAAATCGTCGGAAATGCGCCATTTTATTATTCGCGTGTAATTCTCGTCGTGTGCCTATTACGGGGGACCATAGTAAATAGGACCAAATATTGTTAGTCAAAATAGGGAAATATATTGGTTTTTGTGTGTACCGTAGGTCCTATTTACTATGGTCCCCCGTAATAGGCCGACGAATGGAGTTTCGCATCCGGTAGCAGTCTTATTTTACTCCTAATCCGTTCTTGGTCGAGAAGAGGTCTTAACCCCTTTAGAGCCCCCGAACCCCTCCCTATACTAAATCCAAGTAATTTTGTCCCCAAAAACGGGTTTCCAGTTGTTAAGGGGTTAAAAGCTCCCAAATTGAGGAGCAGTATTGAGAAAAAAAGTGGTGCACCTTTATCGTAGCACGCGTCTCATACTATTCATGGTATAGTAGTGAGACCCTCTGCCGTGTAGGGGGATTAACTTCTGATTCATCGGGGAGTGTGACGGGTGAAACTCTCCCTTCTCCGATGGCGCGGACGGCGTTGGAGTAAGGTTCATCAAGGCGGTCTCGCATGGATTGAGTGAGGCGGAACCTTTTGACATGCTTCCATAGATGAGATGAAATACGAGCGGCGTCCACGACATCATCAGCTGTTCCAAAAGGGACCACTGGCCCGACTTGTCTCCAACCCACGCTCGTTAAAAGGGTCACGCCGCCGAATGGTCTATGACATTTTTGAAGATCTCTTAGGGTGAGGTCTAAAGCTTCCGGGGCAAGCTTATTGGCCGTGGGTATTTCATTCCAGATAGATAATGAGACTGGCGCTTCTTCTGAGGACTTCGGCACGTTCTGATTCAGCTTTGACGTTGCAAAAAGCGCCTTCCACGAGTTTGTCACCGAAGAGGGATTTTGGAGGCGGAGTGCGCAGTGAGACCTCCTGGCAATAGCAACTCGGCAATTCCAGTGGACGCAGTGCAAAGCACGAGTTTGCCTTTCACCCTAATATCAGCTGCTAGTGCACACATTGTGAATGTTTTCCCTGAAACAGCGGGGGCGTCGATCATGAAAATTTTCCACCTTTATTATTCGTTTCCACTGAACGTCAAATTTTGTCAAAAACTAACTGCTGACTGTTTTTGTTCGTTGCTGAGTTTCGGGATGATGAGCTCATATGCTTCTTGATGCATGTCTTGAGGGTCGAAGGTGCAGCGATAAGTCTATCGTACTCAGTGTCGATATGAACAACGGATGATAGACCGACTGAGCTCGTTGACTTGCCGTGCTTGCTTAAAAGCATGCGGTCTATGTGGCGCAAGGCTTGATCGGTAGCGGAAGAGTTTGACATTCGCTTTGAGTAGTCTGAAGTCATGTTAATGGAGTGTGTCCCAACAACGCGTTTTTGCGGGTGAACCAGCCACGACTAAGAGCTGTCATAGTTCTCATTACGAGGTGGAAAAGATGATCAGCTTCTTGGAAAGCAAGGAGGTATTATTCTTGGGCATCTTGGACTAGACCTACCTAGTTGACGCGCAGCTATATATCCTGCACTGTACGTGTGTCCTTCCAGCTGCATGCTGCAACATGGTGCAATAGCAAGCGTAGATACCAGATATTCCCAGAGAGCGTCAATGCGGCAAACACATTTTGACTGTCTGGCGTAGACGTAGTTTCCATGCAACAGATCGGTGCGGTGCGAGTTGGAAGGTGGGTTGTGGTTGAGGTTTTCATTGTCGCTGCCGTGGTTGTCGGAGTCCTCGCTGTCGGTCTCGTGTACGTCGCTGGCCCTTCTCTTGTGTGTGATATTTTCAGGTTGGACCGTGAAATGCTCAAGGAAGGTGAGTTCGTTGAATGGTGGGCCGGCAGGTCTGCTAAATATTTCATTATTAGGTCGGAGGTGGATTTGTTGGCTTTATTTCGCTAGCTCTACGTTGTTCCTCGTTGTCTGCCTTGTCATGTACAACGATTTGCTCATTCTCGATGTGGACAAAGAGCAACATATATATGACATTATTAGTATTATATCAGGAGTGCGTTGTTGCATGTCGTAACCAAATATCCTCCACATTACCTCGGAACTAAGTCTTGAAATAATGTAAAACGGATGCTTCTGTACGCTTCGATCTCGCTCCCGTCGATCGAAAAGAATCTTAGCTTTCTTCGCCCATGTCTTCACCTTTGAAACACAATAATATTTATTATGAAAAAAAATTGAGGACGTCAGCCGTGAGTTCGACGAATTTCAGGTCCAAATAAACGCTCATCTTTTGCAAGCTGCGTTGTTGGTATTTGTATAGACTAGTCTAGATAGGCGACAACGGCTTTGCAGGGACTATGTTAACGCAGATGTGACATTTAGTCAGTCATATTTCATTAACAGCCATGGATTATGGGGGGCAACGTATCGATTGTCGATGTCGGCTTCAAAGTATTCGCCGTCGCCATTCCGCTGATTGATGGCAACTTTGTCACCGTTGTTCATGTTGTTTTCGCCCTCTGTGAAGCGGTCACCTTTTCAACCTGCTTTTTCCTTTTTTGGCAGACCGCGCACAACAAGTCAATCAACCTTGCACACGCGTGCGAGAGTAAGATCGGTGGGTGTGAATAAAAAAAAATCGGCCTGTTTACCCTTGCACACGCAAACAAGCGAGACGAGACCGCAAGTCACGAGCAAGACAAACCATCACGAAACAACAAAGCAAGGCAAAATAAGACATTTTCCCGCAATTATTATTGGTGCCGGCGGGTAAGGTACTCGTACCGGTGACCAGTGGTATAGATAGCCACTTTAGACTTAAATGTAATAGCCTTTGTAAAAGGTTTATGAATTACAAACGGTCTTTACATTTACGCCTACAACTGGTGTACACGGTGTTCTGAAAGTCAACCGACTGCCATGGGTGGAAAGTTTCAGTCACAGCACTTGGAAGTTTCGTCAATATTTTGATATTTTGTTCGTCCTCGTCACGGATTTGTTGTTGTTGTTGTTGTTGTGTTGTTGTTGTTTGTCAAACTCTTGTCAAAAATCGAGAGTCCGTGGTCACACAATTACGATTGGCCCAAAGACTGCGGGCTAGACTATTCACGCCGCATAATGGAAAACCCCGCTTTGCTTGCTCTCCCGGAAACTGGGAAATCTCCAGTTCAAAAAAAATCGTCGGGTTTCGTGGACACACCGCATCACACCGGGTGAGACACAACAGAACGGCTCTGCGATGGTGACTCGCATGGGCTCGCGGACATACGGGTCAGTAGAGGACCTCGCCAAGGCACGGGCAGTTCCTCAGTTAGAGCTTGCGTCGAACGCTTCGGGTAGATGCAGTGAAGGGCTCGAAGTGGATCCCCTCTATGCCGCCGTCACGCAAAAGCCCATCGCTACCCGAGGATGGCTCAAACCGGCTGTCCTGTGCGGGCTTGCTGTAGGCGTGGTAGCAGGGGTGGTACGGTCAGGCTACTGCTCGCCTACGAACACGGCTTACTCTTCGACTGCGAAAAGCTTCGTAGAGGTCTCGGGAGGGCAACCTTCAGCAGCGATAAATGACGCTGCGTTGCCTCCGCTTTCGTTCAGCGCTACCAATTTTTACCATTTGCGTGACGGCAAGCCGGGGTTAGACTACCCTTGGCTGAAGGACGTCAAGCTTGTCGAGCCGCACCGGGAAACTACTCTTCTTGTCGAGAACCATCGAGAAGGGTTCAGCTATCAGTGGGAGGTGCGAGGTAGCAGCAGCGCGGACGAAGTGCACACGGTCGCTGTGGGACACGCGGCAATCGTGATCTTCCCCCAGCTGGAGGAGAACATCGTTACGTTGCAAGAGGTGGACGAGAGCGGTACGGTCACTCGACGGCTAGACGAGGTCGTGATGGTGAAGTATGTCCGGAGGGAGATCAGGACCTTGACGGACGACGAGAGGGAGGAACTGTTTGACTCGGTGAGAGGGGTAGTGCCTTGTTGCATGCAGGAATAGGTTGCTCGCTCGCCGTGCCTAGTGTCTAGCTATACTGCTGTGTGCCACGTTGTGCTGTAGTGGCAGGGTCATGTTCCCCTATGTATGCCACCTACCAGTACTGCGCAGTACCCGTACACTACGTACATTGTGTATTCTCATGACACGAACGTACCTGGCACCGGTACCCGTATCATGCTACTCGTAATGGCGTAGCCTCGTAATACCAGAAGCCCGTGGTAGCCTTTAGCAGACTCTATACGGACTACATCTCTAACTCTAAAACCATAAGGCGATGCAGGATGTTTTCTCGGGTATAACAGGTACTGCCGTATTCTGATGTTGCTGCCACACTGACTCCGCCAGTGTGTGAGAACAACCCGTTGAACAAAAAACCTATTGCATATTTCATACTCGGAGTATTTTATAAAAAATATTTCAAGGACGTCAGCCGTGGGTTCGACGAAATTTAATACTTTTCTTCCAATTTTTTCGACAATTCCATGCTGAGTTTCTTTGTGGCCTTCCTTTCCGAGGGAACGGAGTACCAACGTAGGCCTTACGACGGTTTGCTCTGTCCGAGGATGAAAGAAAGCAGAAGGCGTGAAAGGCTCGCAAATCAAGTACATCTGCAGAGGAATCGCTGCTACTAATCGGTGGTGTCAAAATGATATGATTCGAATGGTGATCTATCTGTATATGTATCTACGATCTAATGAGAAAAAAATGCTTGAATAAGCAACCCCGTGATAATAATGCCTGGGTGATTCACGGAAACCCTTGGTCCTCAGTTTCAGTCCCCATTATTCCGGAGGGCACAGAGCACAGAGAGCCAAGTACACCCCTTTGTGGCGCTGCGATGATAGCGTTGTACAGCAGTTGTTTAGCAACTGTTGTATAGTGTGTGAGATACCGGAGGCGAGTTGCCGCAGGCTGCTACGACTAAAAATGGAAAATTGCGTTGGGAAAGGGGTGAATACATTAATTTCAACGTTTCGGAGATTCCTTCGAGCTGACCTGCGCGCTGACATCCATGCAGTTATGATATGTACAGCAGGTTCTGTCTGTGCTTGTTTGTGTGTTATTTGCAAGACGAGCGAATGAGACGCGCCTTTTGAGTAAATTTACGCACTCAATTATACGTCCAAATTTTCGAGGCTCAATTCGGTATATGCCCTTTTTAGGTTGGTATTGTTTACCGCCGTATCCAGCCGCCACTACAGTTGTGATGCACGATAAATATCGGATGGTAACTGACCACCTTGCCTTTTGGTACTCATTTTTTTTTTTCACACTTTTACTTTCCAGCTTCTGGACAAGCCTGTTGTCACAGCTGTCGTCCCTTCTTCCCCCCCCTGCTCTTGGCAATATATGATAATGTTAATGTTTCGCACGCCAGTTTCTCGTTTTCTAGTTAAACTGATGATATTTTCACCCATCTACATTCAGCACAACCAGTGTCCGTGATGATGCCTCATGTAGGTTTTGGTTCGATCGCTCTTTTTTCACTGCATGCCCGCGGTTCGTCACTCTGACAGCACTCCAGAGAGCAGGCGCGTTCGTCTATACTCACGATTACCGTGTGGTTCGTACGGTGCATGCAGCCCAACCGCTGTAGTTTGTAGCCGAGAGTTGGTTAGTTGTGGGAACGGGGGAACTCTATGCCGTAGTGGATACCCGCGGCCATGTGAGTTCAGTTTGCACGTTGGATCATTTCACTCGTGCGCATTCTTCTTATCGTGCGTTTTTAGGCGGGAAAGCGCAGTGTTTCCCGGACGAATTTTGATTCATTTGGTTTTTCGGATCTTCCTAGGGCTCCAGCACCTTTGTGTGACCACGGACTCTAGACAAGAGTTCATGTGAGACAACAACAACAACAACAACAACAACAACAACAACAACAACAACAACAACAACAACGTCGAGACGAGCTCTGTGGTTACAAACTACGAGACGGTGATACACATCACGGCAAGTTGATTTGGCCATGCAAGGCCAACCGCTAATGGGCGCGCGCGGGCAAAAAAGCAAAAATACGTAAAAGTACGGGATACAAAAACGAAGCCTCGTCGTAAGAAAATGAAACCTAGTAATAAAGTAAGCAAGCAACAACGCAGCAAAGACGCAGATGGCACCACCGATGACACCACCCAGGCGTCGGGGTAGCACGCCCTCTAATGTCTTGATATGCCGAGATGGTATGTACACGGTACCAGGTCCCAACCCGACCAGAAGCTTTTTTTGTTTTTTCTTGTTTTTTTTTTGCATCCTCCGGCGGATGGGGGAAAATAAAGCTTTAGCTCAACACACTTCCACGTATTTTCATACGCGTCGTGTGTAGATTTAACTCAGTTGCTTTCGCAGCCCAACGCTAGCTGGCGCACCCTTCGGGTCCCATTGTAGGTATAGCGTAAGCCGACCAGAAGCCTAAGCCCGATCCTTTCATTTGATAGCCCGAGAACCATGCCGGTTGGGATCAACGTGTGTATGTATGTAGAAAATAATACGGTCGGGTAGGGGTGCATCATGGCTTACATACACCCTACGGTGGTGCATAGATTTCCGTACTTGAAAGTACACCCACCCTTCAGGCTGTAGGGGTGTGTATGTTTTTTTCGCCCTTTGTAACGGGGACCGCCGGTGGGGACAGCTCGCGCTGTCGCTATCACGGGAACTGAAGGACACGCCAGAAAACCAGCTGGATTGCGAACTTGCAATTGCAGTTAAATCTACACACGACGTGTTTGATAGTACAGTACGTGGAAGTGTGGTTCATTTTTCCCCACCCGCAGGAGGATTATTTTTTTGTTTTTTTTTTAACTGAAGCGATCATTTCACCCTTTTCCTTTGGCAGACCGCACAAGTCAAGCTTGCACGCGAGTATATACAGTATATACGGAAGAGCCATCCCACAGCAGTACATAGTGGTGCGGCAGAAAGTTCCTGTGAGCTCCTGACTGGAGGAGCTCAATGTCTTCGAAGGCATTCTTTTCCTGACTACCCCGAATAGACAACGCCAGCATGTCATACGAAAATGGTCACAATTACCCATCAAATCAGGTAATTGCAGGGCTTTCAATGCCGTACCTTAACACTCAATGTCTTGGAAGGCGTTCGTTCGCTCACGCAACCCAAGCTTGTATGCTCGATAATAGTCCCATCATAAAACAAACCAAAACAATCCAAAACAAAGTGTGGTACTTGTTGAGTTGGACCAACCGGTAGTTCCTGACTTGCCTCAAGAAGTGCAACTTTTTTTTTTTTTTTTTTCGCACACTTTTTACTTTCCAGCTTCTGGACAAGCCGTGGTCACAGGTGTCGTCCCTTCTCCTCCCCGGTTCTTGCCTTCATTTTTCATAGCGCATAGGGTTCAGCAATCCCACTGCTCGTCGAATTGTCGTCGAGTTTTGCCAACTCACGCTCTCGGGTTTTCCGCAGGTCAATTTGTGCGCAAGAAAAAGTCCCAACGAATTTGTACGAGTATGCACTCGGGGGGATTCGAACTCACGAAACTGACCTATGCCAGGCTCGAGGATAACCTGATACGCCACCCGGGCGACCGGATTATATATGATCGAGGCGGGATATCATACAGTGTCATCGTACCGTGGGATGGCTCGAGAGTAAGGCCATTTCTTATGCAGTCAGATTTGTCAGTCGAAAACGGCCTTTTTCGACTGAAGCCCAAATCGGGCTTTCTTACGCAGTCGAAAAAGGGCTTTTTCGACTCAAGTTTTTCGACTGTGAATTCCGACTGGCGGATCCAGTCGAAAAAGTTTTACACGTCTTTTTTTAACCGATCGCATCGTTCATCCCACCACCAGACACACACCCACACGGCCACACGGCCACACACCCATACCAAGTACCACACTGCAGTATCATACAAGGCGCTGACGCTGGCTTGGCTATTCCAGCTGTTGCTCTCGCAGCAAGTCAGCGTGGCGCATTCCTAGTTTTGCTCGCCAGCAGCGTGTATCACACGACGGCAGCAGCGCGCGGTCTCGATCCCATGCTGCCAACAACGGCTGCGGCTGCTGTAGCTTTGGCGGCTCTCGGCTGAGTGCAACTCCACGAACGTAGCTTTGGCGGCTTTCGGCTAAGCTTAAAGCCACCAACTCGCTGGGACGAGGGTTCGCCGAGCCGTTGCTCGCGGAGACAGTGCGAAGCACGGAGCTGCCAACCGATTTCGACTGCTGTACAGCAGTACTCCCTCACACCAACCGCCTCTAGGAAGAGCACAAAAACTATAAAATCGACTCGACTGACGATAAGAAGAAGGACCAGCAGAATCCAGTAAAAAAAAAGTCCAGTCGAAAAGGGCCGTTTTTGACTGGCGGAATCCGACTGCATAAGAAATGGCCTAATTAAGAATGGTATCATGTCATGTCGTATGATACCAGACCCTTGTCGGACCCGGGGCCTAAATTTCATTAATCGTGACCAATCGTGGCCAATGACAGGTGACAGGCCTTTATGTAATAGCGTGATCATCGCCATCATGGCCATTATCGCGCACGCGAGAGAGAAAGAATTTCGACAACCAATGGTGATCGTGACGATTGTGTACAGCAGTACCTGGTATAGGATAAGTACTTTGTAAATCCGGTCGCCTTGGTGGCGTATCAGGTTATCCTCGAGCCTGGTATAGGTCAGTTTCGTGAGTTTCAAATCCCCCCGAGTGCATACTCGTGTAAATTCGTGGGGACTTTTTCTTGTGCACAAATTGACTTGCGGAAAGCGCGAGAACGTGAGTTAGCAACACTCGATGAAAAATCGACGAGCAGCGGGATAGCTGAGCCCCAAGTGCGATAAAAAATGAAGGCAAGAACCGGGGGGGAGAAGGGAAGACACCTGTGACCACGGCTTGTCCAGAAGCTGGAAAGTAGATGTGTGTGGAGAAAAAATAGAAAAAAGTAGAACCCCCGAGGCGGGGAATCGCTTGGCGAACCTGACGTCTTGATCTGGTGAGCCATGACATGCGCCTTTTCTTGCAGTAGAGTCGTCACTTCTTCTACAACATGGTTGACGCATCCTGTGTACGAGACAAAAGGAGTTTCGCCGTACATTGGTTGTTGCTATATAGTTTAAAGACTATGTCAACTATGTTGTCCAAAAAGCGGTAAGGTACCCTCTTTCCGTGATTGCGTGATCATCGCGTACGCCAGAGCGAAAGAGCGTCGGCGACCAATAGCGATCATGACACTCGTCAGAATAGTGCCGGAGAGGAGGTCGCTTGGCGAACCTGGCGTCTTGATTTCATGAGTCATGACATGCGCCTTTCATCAGAGCAAAACAACGTCGACAGCCAATGATGATAGTGACAATATTGTACAGACAGTACCTCGTACCTGGTACAAGTTCCCCCTTCGGAGGAAGGTTGACGCAAGAGGCGGATTTTTTTTTGCATTTTACACCCCCGTGCGTTCGCCCGCATCCTTACGGCAAATAGAGCATGCAGCTATACTGCAATGTATTTGATCCGGGTGTAGTATCGGAAATAAGGAAGGTACAAGTATGTATTTGTGATCCTACTGCTGTCAGGACGGCCCAGATATATTATGGTGACCTTATGCTGTTGTAGTCTACCAGGTATTTCCAGATTTCTTGGAAAATACACCGACTGGTCGATGGGTAACCAGCCATGTGCAACAATTTGCGGGTACTTTTTGATGTATGTGCGATTTGACTGCTGTCATGGTGTAAATAAATACTCGAAGCTGCAGCTGTGTTGGGCGATCCGAAACAAACGATGCGAGTCCGCGCAACACGTTGCTGCAGCAACGGCGACCTCCGCAGCCAGCACTTGAGCGCCTTCCCCCAAGGTGCCCAGTCACAGATAGCACTAGTGCCATTGTCACAGCCAGCTCCCTCCCTCCCATGCTCCCCACGCATAGGCGCTCCGCCATGGAACGAGTTTTTTTTTTCTTGTCGCTGTTAATGAGGGTATCGCACACTAACAAAGATGTGCTCCCAATATATATGTGCGACCTAAAGCGGTTGCAAATCCCGCCCTCCCTCTACAACACCCCCCCCCCGCTCACCGGTTGTACGACTTACAGAATATGCATGATACATTGATGCATGCCCTCCACAACCGTCAGATTTTGTCCCCCTCGAAAAAAGGTTTTGTAGTTTCCGTGCACAGATTGAGTTACCAACCCCCCGCCCCCGGCCCCCACCACGCCCTTAAAATCTCCGCCCTCCCCTCACCGGTTATACGACGTACAGGATGTACTTGATAAACTGATGCATTCCTTCCACAGCCGTCACATTTCGTCCCCCTCAAAAACGGGTTTTATAGTTTCCGCGCACAGATTAATAAACATTCCTCACCCTGTTGACTCTGGTGCAAGCTACACTGTAGTTCCAAGGGGAATCGCCGACCTATATCCTTAATGAGGACACACATTCAGTAATACGCACGATCGGAGTATCACACACAGCTTGCAAAGATGAGCTTCGACGAAATCTTCGTTCTCACAGCTGGATTGTATTTTTATTTCACCTGGTATATCTCTACCCAAACGCGACGTCACGCCGCGACAGCACACGCAGTCAGTGTCGGGAGGTTTAACCCATTCTGTGGTCAAAAACGAAGAAAATAACACTAAAACCACGGTTGACTCGAAGTACGACGACGTGGAGGAATTGTTGCAGTTAGGTTCGCCTAGTTTGGTTTGTTCAGCCAATGAGTGTTTTTTTTCACCCGGAAAAGCGAGCAAATTGGCCATGCGCACCTCGGAAGAAGTCTGCCCACCAGCCCATACATAAAACAACAACATAGGTTCAAGAGGGGTTTAAAAAAAATGCACCCACTAATCCATACATAGGTTCAGTAAGGGTTTCCAAATACGGCGGTAGTGTGCCAGAGCAATAGGACCGCCGTATTGGTGGAAACCGCTTTAATCGTGAAAAACGCGGTTACAGCCTTTACCACCAAATAGAGCGGAATACAAATATCGTTGGGTTATTTCAAGCACGTCGGGTGTTCATCAACCAGGCAGACATGGCTTACACCAAGCGCGAAGCGCCGTGAGGTGCTCGGCGAGTTGCGCGAAGGGTGAACTGCATCCTTCCAAGAAACACTCGTAAGACGGACTTCGGCATCTTGTGCCTACTTTGTTGCTTAAGGATGACAGCGCCAATGAGTTACACTTTGTTTTCTGGTGTGGCCACAGACCCATTACTATGTAACTGCTTCGTGGAGCCAGACAGGGGGGATTACTGAAACCAAGTAACATGGGAAAAAACATGTCGTTTTTGTCGATTCGCACAGAAATCACAACGCTCCATTTTTTTTCTTCCTTTCTAGGAATATGGCTCCATCTTCTCTTTTTTGTGTGCTCCCCTGGTCAATTCCGTCGTTAGGCCATTTCTTATGCAGTCGGATTCCGCCAGTCGAAAACGGCCCTTTTCGACTGAAGCCCAAATCGGGCTTTCTTACGCAGTCGACAAAGGGCTTTTTCGACTCAACTTTTCTCGACTGAGAATTCCGACGGGCGGATCCAGTCGAAAAACTCAGTCGAAAAAAGTTTTACAAGTGTTTTTTTAACCGATCGCATCGCTCATCCCACCACCAGACACACACCCACACGGCCACACGGCCACACACCCATACCAAGTACCACACTGCAGTATCACACAAGGCGCTGACGCTGGCTTGGCTATCCCTGCTGTTGCTTCTTGCAGCAAGTCAGCGTGGCGCATTCCTAGTTTTGCTCGCCAGCAGCGTGTATCACACGACGGCAGCAGCGCGCGGTCTCGATCCCATGCTGTCAACAACGGCTGCGGCTGCTGTAGCTTTGGCGGCTCTCGGCTGAGTGCAACTCCACGAACGTAGCTTTGGCGGCTTTCGGCTAAGCCCAAAGCCACCAACTCGCTGGGACAAGGGTTCGTCGAGCCGTTGCTCGCGGAGACAGCGCGAAGCACGGAGCTGCCAACCGATTTCGACTGCTGTACAGCAGTACTCCCTCACACCAACCGCCTCTAGGAAGAGCACAAAAACTATGAAATCGACTCGACTGACGATAAGAAGGACCAGAAGAATCCAGTCGAAAAAAAGTCCAGTCGAAAAGGGCCGTTTTTGACTGGCGGAATCCGACTCCATAAGAAATGGCCTTGAAACAGTTTTTCCTGCTGAGGTTGTTGGGTGCCCTCAATGGCTATTGGGGCGGAATAGACTTCCTAGGTAACAGCTGTGATGCATTTATCCAACGATGCAGCTTTGAATTTTTCAAGCATTGGGCCATTTCCAATCATTTCAGACCTGGTATATTACACGCATTCCCACTAAAATCACGGGCAGGTCAATGAAAAGCACGAAAGTTTCCGTATCTCCCTGAATTTCTCACCGGAATGTATGTTCGAGTGGGCTTTGTTGGAGTATTGGGAATGACACAATCCTCGGCATAAGGCCATTTTTTATACAGTCGGATTTGTCAGTCGGAAACGACCTTTTTTCAACTCAAGCCCAAATCGGGCTTTCTCATACAGTCGAAAAGGAGCTTTTTCGACTCAACTTTTTTCCGACTGAGTTTTCCGACTGGGGGATCCAGTCGAAAAACTCAGTCGCAAAAGTTTTACACGTGTTGTTTTAACCCATCGCATCGCTCATCCAACCTCAAACACATCCACACGCCCATACCAGGTACCGCACAGCAGTGTCATACAACAGCGCCGACGCTGGCTTGGCTATCACTGCTGTTGCTTCTCGCCGCAGCGTGGCGCATTCCTAGCTCCGCTCGCCAGCAGCGTGTATCACACGACGACGGCAGCGCGCGGTATCGATGCCATTTTGCCAACAACGGCTACGCCTGCTGCAGCGTTAGCGGCTCTCGGCTGAGTGCAACGCCACAAACGTAGTCAACATCACCACCAACCCGCTTGGACGAGGGTTCGCCGCGCGCGAAGCCCGCGTTTCTCGCGGGAACGCGCGAACCACAGAGCTGCCAACCGATTTTCGACTGCCATACAGCTGCACAGCAGCACTCCCTCACACCAGCAGCCTCTATTAATAGGAAGAGCACGAAAACTATAAAATCGACTCGACTGAAGATAAGAAGAAGGACGAGACGAATCCAATCGAAAAAAGATCCAGTCGAAAAGGGCCGCTTTTGACTGGCGGAATCCGACTGTGTAAGAAATGGCCTAATGCTCAAAAGACGGTTTGTAGATGTTATGAAGACGTTGTTTTTGCACACTCCCTAGACTTGATCATGTTTGGTTGAGAAGTGTGTTCTGATACTGCTGCAGTAATTTTTATGTGCTCCTCTGGGATGGGTTGACTCGTTCCGAGAAGCTCACGCTGCCGATTTGCTCGTTTTCCGGGCCAAAAACACAATAATTGGCCGAAAATAGCAAGTAAAAACGAATGTGCTTGCAAGTATCCAGATGAAACAGCCAAAGTGTTTTGAAATTATGAATTTTTCATGTGCCGAGTACGACGACGATGGAGACCAACACAACAACATAACAACACAACAACACAACAACAACAAGCCGAACGAGGTTCGCAGCAGTGTGTGCGTTGTCATCGCAGTAACAGAAATAAAAACCCAATCATCATGTAATTGCTGTACCAGGTGCAGCAGACCGCCTGCGTACGTACCGTCGTGTGTTCTTTTTTGTTTGTTTTTTGTTTTTCTACAGGTAGTTGTACATGTGTGTTGTTCTCATTTTCAAACTAGCGTATTTAATACTCAGTATATAATTCGTGACAACACATTACACGCAGCTTGCAGATCGCCTACGTACGTACGGCCGTGTTATTTTTTGTTTGTTATTGTTTTTCTACAGGTAGTTGTGCATGTGTGTTGTTCTCATTCTCAAACTAGCGCATTTGATATATAATTCGTGACAAACACATACACGCAGCTTGCAGAGCTTTTAGTTTCGATCAAAAACCTTTTTGGTCGATCTCGCAGCTGAAACGTATTTTTTCATTCTAATGTACCACGCAGCTTGCAAAGATTAGTTTTAACCATTCAATCGGTCCTTCTCACCGCTGACTGTTTTCAATTTTTTATAAAAAAAAAATAATCCGTGACAACACATTGAATGGGAGGGTCTCCGATAGCTTTGGAGTAGACGCATAGAAACCCTGCCGTGTACCGGGCACCTTTTAGATTCTCAGCGGGTATGGTTATCGCTCTTCACGTTATCCCTCGGCGACCTCTAGTTTCTTCTTCGACGGACCCGACGGTCCGTCTAAAACCACTATCACACATGTTCGGATGCTCGGTCATAACGCGTCTACGGGGGGATAGGGTTATGGATGCGGTCTAAGGCTGCCTTTTATGGGAGACGAAAACAGGAAACAAAACAGGATTTCCGTTCACCGCCAAAACTAAAAAATGATGTACTTTTCGCGCACGGCGTAGGGTCAAACCTTCGAGGCTGCATGCTCCGATGCTCTGAGAGTGCTCATTGCCAAGTTGAGGGCCGGTGATGCGGTGTGGCGGGAATTATCGCTGGAGACGTGAGGTCCTGACCCATTTCTGTACAATTTTTTGTATACGGAACCAGGCTCCAGTTCCGTCCCAGTTTTTCCGTCTGGAAAAAACTCATACAGAAACGGGTCAGTCTATCACGGCTCGAGCGATAACTCCAGCCACACCGCATCACCGGCCCTCAAAGTTGGCAGCGGGTATTCTCAAGAGCAGCGGAGCATGCAACCTCGAATGTTCGACGTCATCTCGTGCCCTGTGAGGCGAGAAATCGGCGGCGGCGGTTGGTGACGTGTGCGGAAAGCACAGTTTTTAGCTGCTGCTACACCCAAAGCAAGTTTTCCCATGTGTGTGGGTCTTAACACGATTAAGGGGCAAACCTTGTTTCGTTTTCTGTTTCCGTTCCCCATAAAATTCGACGTAAAGTAGTGTTTTGAGCATTTTTTTGTGTTTTTTCCTTCTCATAACACCAAGCACACGTTGGCCAAACCAACTTCCCCGATTCCCATACGATTCCCATACTTGGTGTTATCACTATCGTCAGGTGTTGGGAGTGTGAAAATGCGGAGAATCGTGCTATTATATTACAGAACAATCTCGGTCGGCGGTCGTAGGAACCGGCTTCAACCAGCTCGAACGATGTTTGTAATGTTTTGTAACGTGATCGGTGTCATGCGTGACAGCCACTACTTCCTGCAAGTATGATATGATATTCATTACCCGTGGTATCCATTTTTCTTGGCGTATGCCGGTAACTCGCATACCAGGTATACCCCCATTATCTCGTACTATGCTATAGTTTTACCGTTTTGCGCCGTGTAATGTGTAACGGTTGCTGTTGATGTTGTTTCTGCTGCTGTGGTGGGTTGCGGGCGCAGATGTTCGAGCTGTGGGCTGTTCGAGTTAAAGACGGCGACGGGAGGGAGATCTACGGGGAGCAGTACTCCGACATCTGGGCGATCAACCGCCTGCACTACAAGGCAGCCAGCCCTCGAGTATGCGATCACGTGAGTACTCGGTACTTTTAGACTAAACTTGTAAACTCGTCTGGGCTTGTCGGTATTTCTTGCCCGGTTATTTACGCGGTGGCCTGTTGTCGATGGCTTTTTGTTTTTTTGCTTCACTTTTTCACAAGCTTTCTCGTATCATCATACACCATAGGCGATCGCTCCGGCGGTCTCGTAGTTTCCCTCGAATGCTACTAAAGTTGGTCCTGTACACTCGTGTTTGGCGGCTGTATATTTGCGTCAGCTATCAGGTATATAAGGTATACGCGTACCAATTTTGGGGAGTTTTGTTCCCTGGGATATTGTTCCACTCCAAAATTGCCGGAGCCTGTCCTGTGACCGCGGACTTGATTTTGCGAGTTAATGTGAGAGCAGCAACAACAACAACAACAGTTTTTGCCGCTTTATCTTAGCATGGCAGTTCGACCATGCGACTGCACCCCCTTAACACATCATGATGCGTCATGTTCACAATATTCACAATATTCACACATCGTAGAACACAATCTCCGCAATATCGTACGGGTAGCATGCTCATACATGCGGCTGCACCGCTTCACGATTACCGTAGTCGCGATCATGACGAGACATGCGGCGCGTTTTGTGGAGTGCAGAGAGTTTACAGCGCCATCCTCCTGCTGTTTGAGTGGAAGGAAGGTAGGAAGGAAGGTCAAGTACAGCAGTAAACGGTTCCTAGGATGGATGGATGGA